>JBAJHX010000053.1:8501988-8513914 GCA_037176925.1 Amniataba percoides
TATTATTGCAGCTGAGCATAACCAAAAACAAATAGTTAATTTCTGCCGCTTTGTAATTTTTGCAAATGTAATGAGTCCTTTATCGTTTCTGAGCAAAAGATTAAAGTATTTACCCTGTTCAAGTCATTGTCAAGCACATTATTGAGAAAATCATTAACATTGTTATGCACCGTTTTCTGCTTCCTGCCGTGAAAACCCCATGCTGGTTCTATAATTACCCTGCCTCAGAAAAGTAATGCATTTTTGGTAACTGTCAGCTCTAATAAGAGGAAAAAATGCTAGAAAATCATCAGATGCTTATGTAAATCTAAATCTTTCTAACTAGCTAACACATGCCAACAGCCCTTTGATGTTAACAGGTGGAATTTTTTATAAGTCATTGAAACTTGCTTCATCCTGAGTACCTCTGGAATATTAAGTTCTTTAGATATTGAATAAAAAGCACCAGCTAATGCATTTTCCCCAGTATACAGTATAAAGTGCTTTGTCTGTTTAAAAAAAATCTTCCCAGGTGATTTCTTCTATGATTACTCCATTGGACCAAAGGTACAGTAATGTTTTAAAAAGCAGAAGAAAGAAGAGGTAGTAGGTCTAACAACAATCTTTTTAAGAGTTGTGTAGTTAACTAAATAATCAGCTTAAACTGACTGTAACCAACAGAAGTTATTTGATATCCAAGAGGAGATAAATTCTTGAAACTTTCCACATTTTATGACAACCTTTTAATGCAAGAGTTGTCATAAAATGTCATGTTGTGATGGCAAGCCCCCCCCAAAAAATGCTGACAGAGTAAATCAGAGAAAGGAAAGGCCCAATCCTCAGCTGTTACTTATCTGAAAACTTTGGAAATCATATCTGAATCCACTGGGTAATGTTGATCCTCTTTGTTGTTAAAATTTAGAGTTTCAAAGTTCATTCTTGGGTAAGCAGCTTCAGTAAGAAAGCGTTACTGGACTCGGGACATGTTTTTGTTGGTAGAGTATGTCCTAAACTAGATGCACATTATAGGGATTAAATTACATGTCTCAAGTGTTTCACTTTAAATTACTGGTGGTATTATTGACAACCGCATAACAAAGTATCATCAACAGAGTCCATGGCACATTTATTGAGCGTGCCACCCATTTTTTTTTTTTTTTAAAGACGAACATTTCTCCTCCAGAGGGAACAGCAGGATTTGACACGCTATTTCAGGAAACAATGTGGGCGTCTTCTGGGGACACGCTGTCAAATGGAGGGACTCTCAGTGGTCAAGCACCAAAGTGAGAGAAAGAATAAATTTAGGACTCGCAGTGTCTCTTGGTAGAGTCGTGTCGAGCCTCGCTGTGGATGGTTGTGAAGCTCTGAGCCTGCTGCGCAGCCTCGGTTAACCATGAACCAAAGTATGGCCATGCATGACTAATAGCATGTGTGCGTCACCAGCTGCAAAATCACGTCTTCTGAACATCAGAACAGACGTCTAAGTTGCGTCCTTGATAAAAATGTCAGAACACATTCCTCTTGACTTGCAGTGTCTACAACTTTCACTGGATGTCAATATGACTTCATCGTCATTGAGTCCAGGGCATTGAAATGTCAGCGGGATTACCTTGAAATGACCATTTCAGCCGTTTGACCGAACGAGGGCTTTAAATAAATTTTACTGCCAACTCAACACAGGAGTTGGCTGTGCCCACTGAGGCCTGTTTCTTTCATTCACTATCTTATATGCAGCAGTAAAATATGACTCAAATCAACCTCAGGACCTGAAGAGCTTGAGCTGAATGTCAGGTTAGGTTTGAACAAATTTCCAGATGCATTCTGGGAGTTTCAATCTGATTTAGACTTTAAAAATAAACATTACTGTTAAGCTTGAGATGTGACTGTTAATCATCATATTAATTATCAGTATGGCCTCACCAGAATAATTCCAACAACTAACTGTCCTTTCAGAGGGAGACAAATGCCTGGGAAGCTATTGATTGAATTAAGAAAAGGGGGAAGAGTTAATTAAAGGCTGTGTTTAGTATCCATTTTCCATTTACTTAATCAAAAGAAGTGCAAAAAATACTGTTATTTAATAACATACACAACACTGGTGTAGTACATTTGCAGCAGTAAAGCATAGCAGCAGATTTTTACAATGACATTATCTTGCTTGTCTGAAATAACACAAACTGCAATATGTGCCCTGAAAATGAATACGCTCAAAACGTTTACTAAATTGGTTTAACAGTGCTGCGTCCTGTGTATTGATGCATATTAAATGTCTTTTCGTCCAAAATTAGGCTTACATTTCGCTTTCTCAGTTCTAGGAATGCACAAAAACAGCGATTTTCTTTTTCTTTTTCAACGATGAGGAAATAATAAGACTGTAAGGAGCTAGAATGTGTAAACTCACACCTAAATGAGGTTTATTTTACAGCAGTGCCAGTGGCGGGACACTGCAGGCAGCAATTATTATGAGAAAACACCCTTGCTTAGAGTTATAGTCGAAGCCACATCCTTTCAAAATCACCCTCTCCAGGCAATTGTGCACCAGTGCAACCCAAAATATCCTTAGGCTCAGCAACAACAACACCTTTCAAAGCTCAAACCGCTGTGCTCTCCTCTGAGGAAAAACTTAGTTTGATTACTGTCAGGGTTTTCTTCTTTTTTTGTTTTTTTAAGCTTAAGCACACTGATGATAGCATTACTATTGTCATCTGTCAAGGACAACTAGTCATCTCACTAATGTGGGCAGAAAAGTCTGCCAGTGATCCAGAGGTCAGAGCGCAGGGATTTGTGGAAGTACATGATCTTTGGGGTTTTACCCTTGAATCACTTGCAGGCCACTTATGGAAAACAGCCCACTTACATCACAGAGTGCCAGACAATGGACACCTACAGTCTGTGTCCACCCATCAGAACAGTGCTATTTCTATGTCAATAAGGTGAACATTTGATTACATAGCTACTCTGCCTAATACACAGATCAACCCCTGCACATCCATGAATCTGTTTACTTACTTGCGGGGAAATTGCGATTAGGGTTCGGCCGAGGCATTTGGTTCTTCCTGTAATGTGTGTGAGAGTCACGTGCCACTAATTCATTCATTCATCCATTGTGAAGAGGAATTAAACACTCCTGCATTGTGTCCCAACATGGACCACTCTCACTTCATGCTCCCGCAGAGGAGAGGCCCTCATGCCTCCATTGTGTTCTTTTTCACGACACACAGCTGTAATCCCTCTCAACGACCTTCTCCAACCTCTCTACCACCGGACAAGTTCTGCTCCACCGGTCATGTGTGACCTCGGCTGGAGTAACATGGAGGAAAGCGGAGCAATTTATTCGTTGTTTTTGAGCTTTTATTTTCGTTGCAACTGCAATGACCCGTCTGCTATTACGTGCCATGTTGTCTAAGAGGATCACAGACTGTCCATGAGCAACACGGAAATGATTTTTTTTTTATCAGTGAGCTGTTACATCTCAGCTTAAAATGCTTAACATGCACGTGTATGTCAGTACTATGTATGTTGCATGCAAGTGACATCCAACTTTACTGCAATATCATATGCAACTTTCCCCGCTGCTCCCTTTAACAAAATGGGTCGGTAAAGTTGTGCAAGCACCATGTAGTTTAATAACTTTCACAAACTGCTGGTATATTTTCAATTCACATTCGTGTTCTTGTATAATCATAATTATTTTAAAAATGTCTCTCCACTCTGTCTAAAATTGTTCCAAACTAAATTCTTATTTTCAATTTTTTAAATAAATAAATTCTTATTCTAATTTAAAAAAAATGTCCAATTTGTTTTAATTTAAGCGTATAACAATCATGCACTATACATGCTATCCTGATTGATTCCCTGCAGTGTAGCACACAGGCAATTTCGATTTCTTACAAAAGTCAATGGGTTTGGTTAAGATGTACAGTTTGTTTTGAGTTAATGATTAAAAAGGGCAGCATGTTCTACTACTGTTAGCTTTAGCCCGAAGTATTTGGCTGATAAATTAGGGGCCCATGTAATTACTGACTGATTGCAGCACGGTGATTCTTAATGGTTCAGTTAATGCGTTTTTGATTCAATTACAAAGCAGAGCTTCAGTTTGACTCCACTGCTTCTTTTTGTCCAGTTATATATTACGAGGTCTGCTTTTCACAGGCCAGGCTTTTCCTTCTTCCCCGAAAGTGAGGTTTAATCAGCACGGGCTGTATGGTCAGACATAATAACATGATGGAGCATTTCATAATGTTCCCCCACTTCATGTTCCTAATTGCAGAGAACATAATGACCTATAGCAGTGAAGCTCAGAGCCAGAGTGCTGCTTCAGTCAATAAGTGGCCATTTTAATCTGCAAGGGCCAGAGAAGAAGAGTGGAGAGGGGCACTTAATTGCATTACCTTACCACTGTGTCACACATTTTTTTCTTTTTTTTAACCTGGATATCGATAAGACTCGTGCTTTGGCTTCATGTGTTGGTTTGAGTGAAAGATACCGAAATAAGGATGCACGTGTGTTTGTGGGCCCAGCCGTGGTTTCAGTGCCCCGACCTCAACGATCTGCGTTGTTGTTTTCTTGAAGCCAGAGCAATTTCATCACTTTTATACCTGTGACTATAAGAAGTGCTGAAAAGTCTCTTTGGCCATTCTCAGTATTGATAAAAACCAGCTTGCAGTGCAAACATAAAAGCTGTGGTGTGGGACTTTTCTCATGTACAGGTGGCTGGAAGCTTGTTAAACCCCGAGCATAAACGGCTGATGCGGCATCATTTGTTGTGATTTCATTTTTCAGCAAAGTGGAGTGGGAATTTTTAAATCTTTTGTAGTAAAACATTTTGTTTTCCGTTCATTTATTTTTTTTTAAGTTTCTGTATTGTCTGTTATGATTAAATTTTTTGGGCCACTTGTTGGCAGTTCAATAATCTGTAAACACATGTCAGCTTATGTAGGTGACAAACGGTACATATTTACACACCCAACAGCCACAGAGCAACATCAGCATTCATTCAAAGTTGTGTCCAAGTACATTACTCACTCTACATTTAGCTTTGGTCACAATTACCTCCTGAAAGAAACATTTTGCTCTTTTCTGCTTTTCACTGGCTAGTTACTCTTTGTGTACCATATCAAATAACAGCTGACCGCATCTGAAAATGATGCTGTTGAAAGTGAAAATACACAATAAAGTTACAGGCTAGGAAACCAAAACAAGAACTGAAAGATCCTAATAACTGTTTGATACAACTCAGGGGAACGACATCTATCTTCTCTATGAGCCTGTGACTATGATTGATTTACCATTTTACATAGTGATTTAATCCATTATTAATCTATCCTAGATCATTTTTCTTACCCTATTTTTTCTGTTAATCTTGAATTATATCTACTTGCATCAAGGTTTGCAGCCTAAAACAGTGATAAAATTGACTCAGTGCTTTCTTTTACCTGCGGCATAACTTTTTATCCTGCATGTGTGCGAAGCGAGGGATGTGCAGGAAGCACAAAAACACATTTGATTTGCACCTCTGTGAATACATGCCTGGCAGGTTTTGGTGGTTCCCTGCATGACCAACGGACAGTGTTGCATTTTAATGCTCTTCCAGCTTAGCATATCCCAGCTACATTTCTCCAGAGATTAAAAGTTTTTCCTGAGCCGATGCTCATCAGTTACATTTCATTATGCATTTATTATTCAGTGGCTCGGGGTTTTGATTTCAACTGGCAGCAGAGGCATGTCAGAAACACATGGTCTAATGTGGGCAAGGAGTAGAGAGGGAGAGAAACCCATTTCTCTTCCAGGATGTAAATGACTTCGGCATTTAAACTCACGCTGACTCTTAATAAGGTAAAAGATGACTGGCATGTTTCAAGGGAAGCACACCCTGTCTTTTATCCTGCAGCATCATCTCAGTGAAAATTACTCTGTCTTAAGAGGAGGCAAAGGAGGTTGTTTTGCACCTTTCATATAACAGAAACACGGAAAGGTTGTGTGCGGTTTGACTGAAATGGGCAGAAAACCCATCAGTCACATCTCTTAGCTCGAGGTGTCAGCCTAACACTGAGGGCGCTGGCTGACTGCTAGAGACCATCAGTGAGCTGTCACCTCCACCATATACCCAAACACAAATCTAATGCCCACTGAAGCAATGGGCCGATCCGTGTCAGACGCCGCTTTCACATCAGGGATTTTAGATTAGACTGTGTGGCCCGAGTGTGCGTGAGCTCAGCAACTCCCTTTTTTTTATTATTAAAAGTTGCTCATGACAATTATTTATTACGAGGAAAGTAAGATAGTTTTGCTTAAAAGTGAGTGTTTCGGTGACTCTTTATGGCTGCAGAGACTTTCACAGAAACCAGCTGTGAAAAATGTAAATCCTCTGAGAACGAGCAAAATAAATAAAGACTTGTTTTTCAAGTTGTTTTTTTTTCCGACAAACTACTATTAAATCTTCAATATATCCTCAACGGAAATTAAATCTTACCAGCGCAAAACTATAAAGTCTTTGTTTATATTTTTTGATGACTTTTCTCTGTAGCCCTGCTCTTCATATTTCATTGATAAGTACACCACTACTGTTCATGGCGGTGCTGGCTGCGGAGCCGCCTGTTCGACTCCTGTCTCCAGCTCCGCTCTCATTTTTTAGTCATTAACTCACGTAAACATCCCATCTGTCCTCCTTTCACGCTTCCTTTTCGGCGGCGCTCTGAGCCGCTCTCGTCTGTGTATCAGCCGAGTGTGTGGGGATTTCCTGTGTTTCCAGAACGGATAAGAGAGCCCCAAAAGTGTCTGTGACAGTCTAACTCAAGGTGAAATCTCAGGAACATCCAGCTGATATCGCACTGCTGTGAGTGTGTGAAATGGACAAATTAAACCCTGCATGGGAATTCAAAGCATGTCTCCTCTTGTTGTGTGTTTTTCTGCGTGAACATTTGTTTTTTTCTGATGATGATTTTATTCCACTGTGAGAATGTTCAGTGGAAATGGTCTTTTTTTTAATGAAAGGGACAAGCCACATTTTCAACTCCTTGTGGGATGTGAAACACTTAAAATGAAGGCAAACAATCGGCGTTGCTCTTCTCTTCCCTCTACTGTTTACTAGCCTCCAGATATCACTTTGCTGTTGCAGATACTTCTATATACCAGCTGGGACCACCATCAGAATTTAATTAAAAGCTATCACACACAGATTGTGTCCTCGCGCAACAACGGAGCTTTTGAAGTTTGGACTGACTAAATTGTGTTTACTTTTTTTTTTCCTGAGTGTTTCCTGCGAGGCACATGATATTTCTGCTGTTTTAACAGGTGCTTCTCAGACAGGGTCTCAAAAGAAAACACATTTTTGATACAAGTAGCTTGAACGGGACATTTCAAGCACATACTGGCTTGGTCAGAGTTTTTTAATAAACTGTCTCTTAACCTCTGTCTGTGGGAAGCTTTTATTCACTTCAGTGCTGTTTGTGATGCGCCATCTAAACACACTTACAATGAACGTAACTGCAGCTTAAGTCCTTGATCAACAGTTTCAAGGCCCAGTCGCACCAGAAAAGTGTCACAGTGAGCTTCCTCTGTTTGTCCACACAAAATCTGCGGCTCGAGAAGCTTGTTGGCACAGAGATTACTTTCTGCTTCTTTCAGGCCTAAACGAATGTAGCTGGCAGGCTAAATGTTAAAATGGGAGTCAGCCACAAACATGCCAGCGATAATAAGTCTCAACAGGTCTCTGAGCTTCTTTTTATTTCCCCTCTTCTGGGCTCTTTATTCCCCTCTGGCATTTCCTTCTCAGAGCTGAATTTCATCCAATAAAGCGTTATTATTGCTGCTAACTGTCAATTAACTTTCAAGCTTTCCAGCTGTCAGTAAGCTCTGTCACTAAGGTTGCAGCATTCAATTAGGCCCCATTGTCCTTTATGAGATTTTGAGTAACAGACACTTCATTTCCTATATCCTGATTCATTTTTATGCACCAATTTGTGCTTTTTAACACACTGATTTCTATGATTTATGCTATTCTAGACATGAATGTAAAAGAAGTAAAGAGTCAGCAAGAGTTAGATCGCTTATATTAATTACTAAAGAATCAGGTTATGACATGATGTTTGGTGAATTAAATTAAACTGAATTGGATATTTGGAAAAAGCATGAACCCACTGACAAACTCAGAACTAGAAAATGGCCTGGTATAGTGGTTGACAGCAGAATAGATACTTGTTAAAATAAAATTTACAGATCAGAACAACTTTCCAGGAACGACCTGTTCTAGAAAGACGATAATAGGTATAGTTCAGTCAATCATCTCTGTGGTCCATCTCCCACTCAGTTATATTTGGACAGTCTTTTTCTTTTTACGGGCAGACCATAGACTGCATAGAAATAGTCGAGGAAAAGTAATAGCCATTGTTGAAGTCCTTTAAGCTTGCATTCTCCCTAATGGCCAGCAGGGCGCTCCACTGGTTGCAAAAAGAAGTCTAACTGTATAGATGTCTATGAGAAAACAGCCATATGTCTTTATTTATTATGTCAGCAAACATTTTCTTAATTAGTTCATGGCCTAAATTGCAAGTGTTTCTCAATATAGCATGATTCATTCGGTAATTCATTAAGACAAACTAAACCGCTGATAAAGCACGGTAGGGATGTTTTGGGGCATGGCTACCTTGTGACTGACAGGTTTCTGCTATAGTTCACACTGAGTCATAAATAAACATATATTTGTACTATAAACTCCTGTCTCATGGCTGTCAAGCATTCATCTTCTGTGGAGCAGTTTGTATTCTCACGGAGGAGGGTTAAATCTTTCAATACTTAAGTTCTGCCCTCCTTCAGAGGTCAGCACCATAAAGTGACTTTGATATCGGTTTAAGTTCACAAAAGTTGAACTTGTGCGTTTACTTCGCCCCTGCAAGCGAATCCATTGGTTACTGAGGAAAAAAAACATATTTCTGTGAAAATGTTGGCCATAAGTTGCTGCTGTGACCGAAACTTAAGAAAAGTACCTCGACTTTACAACTGCAGGAGCTTCTTTTTAATACTGCATACGCTTCATACTCTCAGGATTGGGGGTGGTGTTCTTCTGCTGCAGCATGTATCCCACTAACCCTGCAACTATTCGCCCATAAGTGCTTAAAATGAGAAGATGGTGTTGAGAAAAAAAAGTATGTTCAAGGACAGTTGTCCTAAGAGACACCATTTGGTACAAAATGTTATCATCCCCTTTTCTTCATTCTGACCAGACCCAAACCTTCTTCCTCTCCCTGCACATCACACCCTCTGACTTGCAGTTTTTAAAAAAAACTATGCAGTAGCTGTAAAAAAAAGAAAAAAGGCTTGAACTGGGAGCAAAATGACAAAGAAGCTGCTGATAATAATGCCTGATAATGGGGAGAAGCAGCTGATTTGGGGCATGAACAGACCCTTAGTGGGGCTCATCATTCTAATTTTTGCCAACTTTAACCAGAAAGAAAGCATTTAAAATAATAATTCGTGTTACCATTATAAGAAGATACCGTGCACCACAGTTTACAATAAACAAGGATCCGAAAAGGAAAATAATGAGCTCTCAGCCGTGAGTGCAGATTTTTGGAGGCTGGTGCAAACTCAAGAGTCAGAGAGGCTTTGTTGTTTGACTCTGAAATTTGACATTTAAAGATGGTCATTTAGATGGCTGAACATTTTTCTGTTATTAAACAAAATAGCAGAAACACCAAAAGTACCTCAGTGACATATGAATCCTCTTAATTGGGCACCCATGGGGACACAAGAAACTTGCCGCCAAACAACAAAACGAACCACGAAATGTAAATTCTTTTTCACATACTTTTTTTTTCCTCTGCGTGCCCCCTGACAGTACTTTATAACAACTCCACATACTTAAGGCAAAAAAATACAGTCAGGAATCTCTCAGCAAAGTAGAAAAATAACTTTTCTTGTTATATCTATCACTGGATTAGAGCATTTTTGGTGAAGTTAATCTCCACAGAACTCAGTCATGTAACTTGTTTATTCCAATAATTCTGCTAATGACCCACTTTCTAGGGATGTGATGACTTAAACTGAAGCCATTATCTACTTGAATGAATTCATTACAGTTAAGAGGGAATGACAGGAGGCCTTCCCCCCATCAGATCTACCTCTTCTTCACTCACAAGCACATGAACACACACCATCAAGCGGACGGCCAATGACCAGGCTTACAAGGAACCCGTTTCCATCAAATGATAAGACTTATTTTCTCATATTTCCAGTTCTGACTCATGATCTCTCACTGGCTGGAGGCAAGGACAGCAGGAATCCTTGGTGCGATTCTCTGCCCTTCACTTCAGTGCAATTCACTGCGCTTCACTCTCAATTTGCCAATGAACAGATACACATCAGATGGCCAGAAGAGGTGGATCCATTTGCGCATCCATTTGTGTGTTGTGTTTGCATGTGCTGATCGATTTCGGGGCTGGACACAATATTACATAATACAGCGAACAAAAGTCTTGTAATGTATAGTTTAGCAGCGTGCTGCAAACAGAATCAAACGCGCTGCTGTTGAAGACCCCGCTGTGATCAAATGCAAGTAGCGCAACTTGAGCTCTGCCTGTTAATGATGCTCTACACCAGAAGGGAGCGCTTGTAAATCAGAGTTAACTATACGACACGTCGAGCGTCTTTAGAGTCCTTGACTGCTCACAACTTCAGCTGTGGCAGAGCAACGCACCTCAGTACATTTTTAGTTCTGACCTGAATGTGTCAGTGGCAGTAACTCAAAAACACTCTCGCACAGAGCGAAAACTGCCATCAAACACTCGATTAGATTCGTTATCTTGTTTACTTGTTTGATCACAAATTTCTAGGTTTTTCTTTTTTGCGAATCAAAAAGTTTTTGACTTTTTATTTAGTCTGACTTCTTGAGTGGCTGATTCTGTTTGTTCTGCTGCACAAAAGCTTCTACGATAATGAATCATTTTCACTGCTAATATTTGGGCTCGTCAGAGTAGAAAAGCAAAAGTGTTGCTGAGGTCTCAAGCTCTATTGGCAACAAACAGTCTAAAAATTTAGCAACCGGGCGAGCCACGTGGTAAATTGATGGCTCGAGTTCGTTCTTTCTGACTGGTAGCACAGTGTTGAAAGTCTTGCAGTGTTCAAACACACCAACTAAGCACACAGGTGCTCATTAATCTTTGTAATAGTGAGTGCCACCACCATAATCATGTTGTTGCCCCCTACTGACCTGGCGTAGAAACACTCATTGTCTCTAACAGTGTGAACATTTCACATTGTAGACCTGTAATTCTTTTTGTTGAATAACTAGGTTATCAATCAGCACTGAGTCTATATCCGACCTTAACTTCAACAAATCAAGCCTCAGATGAATTCATCTTGAAACGCAATGTGAAATTAAACGTAAAATGAGCAAATAAACTAGAATCATGTAGCTACAAACATTGATTGAAAATAAAACCAATCAAAGGCTAAAATTCAAGCAACCACAGGAAATGGTGAATTGGGGGAAATTTAGCTAGTTTGATCAACAATTATAATGTAATGTATGCAATGTATCACTCAGGTCATGTTCAAATTCTGTAATTCATATTTATTTTCTATATTTCTCTCTTGAAAGATCCCTTAAAGAAAAATAAAAACATATGCATCTCAACAGTGCAGCAGGGTTGGCTCAAGAAACTAAATTCAAGCTGACATTCGAGTCAGAGCTGAAGTGTCGCCACAGTACGAGGCACAACATCGCCACTCTCTTTCTCACACACACGCACAAAAAAATCCACACACATCCAGATCTCTTAACCCCTCAGCCATCACCCTCTCCGACTACGATATGAACTTTCTTATTTATTACACCTGTTTCTCATTTCCTCTTGTCGACCGCCATCCAGTTTGAAACCTATCATCGCCGATCCAGCCTGCACGCTACTTTGCATGACAATCTCCCTTTTCAAATCTCTTCCAACACTTC
>JBAJHX010000053.1:8517309-8532878 GCA_037176925.1 Amniataba percoides
CACTGCCCCAAGTGATGAAAAAAAAAAAGTTAATGCAGCTTTAAGGCAACATGTAAGTCACTATTTGTAGTTGAAATGTGTAGTTCTTGATGCATTAATTATGTCATAGTTTGCTGAACTGATCTGAATGTTTAAATCCTTTACATAAAGCCTGTAAGACTGGGCAACTAAAAGGTCTTGGTTGGAGAAAGAGAGCGATGTCATGGTTTAAAAAAAGTCAGTCGTTGCACCAGTACTATGCTAAGTTAAAACCAAGTTAATATGAACAGATTTCTTCTTGAGGAAACTTTAGCCATAATAGAGGAATTCCAGTAGTTCTCTCTTGGGATGTCTCAAACTCAGTATGCCCACCATCGCTCTAGTTGTGGGAATGAGTCCTGCCATCTCCATCGCAGCATAAATCTCCGTGCCTATCAGATACCTACGAGGTGTCTTTCAGATGTGCAGCGTGTCAGGTTATAGATATCCGCGCTCTCAGGATCCATTACGGTCTCTGTGTATTAGAGATTGCAGCGCAGTGGCACAATGTCACACATCACTCAGAGGGTCCGACCATCAAATCGCTTCGGTCGCAGTAATTCGTCTTCCCGGGTGGATTCCTCCGCGCAGATCAAGTGTTTCCTCTGAGCAGGCAGAGGTGTCACTCTTGTGTTCCCCTCATGCGGGGACCACGGCAGGTTAACTTTCACCTGGCACGATTACTCAATCTCTTTGTTCCTCCCTCACAGAAGCACGGGTATGAAAGATGCATTGCGTTTCTCTGTTCCCATGAAGGGCTGAGAAACCATAAGCCTCTTTAGCTTTTCAACCTGATAATTCATTTACACCAGTTTTTATTAATTTAATTCAAATGCTGCTTTCGTGTTTGGCTCCGCTATAAGAGCTGGCAGGCAGGCTTTCATCACTGTATTAGAAGTCCAGACATTTGAAATGTTGTATTTATTGACAGGGTTTATTATAAATGCCACCCCTCAGTTTATAGCTGGGATGTTAAACGCGTTTTCTGACACTGCTGTAACCCTCTGCTTCCACCCCACCGTCATGCATTTCTTTTCATTTTCTGCCAACTGCAGAAATCTGAGAGGCCAGCTCGGCAGTGCAGAGAGCATGTGAGGATGAGGGAGGTGGAGGTGGGGTGAGCAGATGTGGAGGCGATGGTGGAGAAGCAGACCGAGGAAATGAAAAGATGAGGGGCTCTGTTGTTGGCGGACACGCTGTTGTTGCTGCTCTCCGAGGCAGTTGGCGAGGAGCGGAGCTCTGACACGAGCACTGACATCTGGGGGCCAGAGAGTACGTCGCCTACCGCAGACTGCCGGCACCCACCAGATTTTCACCAAAGAATGCCGTGCTCGCCAAATTAAGATGAATATCAATGTCACAAGCCCCATTAGGTGCTTGAAGCCTGGCCAGGGGAGTCATTGGAGATTGTCTGTGCATATATTGTACACATACACACAAATGGTCAGGTTAGTTTTTAGATAAAGTTGTTCTATATCTTTAAAGGAGTCGTTTCATAGTTTTGGAAATACTCTTATTGTGTTGTTGTGTGAGTGAGATGGTTAGTCATATCTGTCCTGTATATATAAATCTTTTAAATCAAGTAGCCTTGTTTAGCATAAAGACTCAAAGCGGCTCATTAACACAGCACATCCTGTTTGTTTGGACTAACGCACTTTTGGTCTGTTAGTGAGTATTTACAGCAGCAGGATGGTGTATGTTGGGTTGAAATAAAAGCGCCCATGTTCCAGATAATGAACAGCTGCCAGTGCAACCATGTGGCTCATTTATGCAGGGAGGTCTGTGTGACATCAAAGATATATAAAAGCTTCACAGGCAGTACTTAAAGGTAGAATCACTTCTTTGCAGGGTTTTTAGTCATTTCATGGCTTTTGTCAATTATAAGGGGAAAAAACCACACAGAATTTCTTTTTCGGATCCTTTTCTTTTTAAGATGGCATCCAGACAGTAAGTCAGTCAAAAACATGCAGTCATTGTTATAATGATCTCTTAACTCCAACTAACACTTTCCACAGTTTTTTGATGTTGCGACATGAAAATAAATGACGGGAAATAAGCTGCCGATAAGCCACCTAACGCAAGTGATATCAGAGGAGGATGCTGAAAATGTCAACCCTTTTATCTTGCCTGTCACTTCTTAACCTCTCACCCTGCGCTGATCTCAGCCGTGTAGATTAATGCGTGTCTTGCCCGTGAAAGGTCAGACTCCAGCTGTGGCGATCACTCCGGCCTTTTTTTCCCTTTCGCCCCCGTAACCGAATGGAGAGTCGTTCTTTGACCGAGCCTAACTTAATATAGCCACGAGCCATGCTTCTGTTTTATTCATGGCCACATGCCAAACTTGACCTTTTAACACAGTAACCTAAGGAGACAGCATTTAGACTGACGTGACATCTCAGGTATGTTTATTTACTTGCAGTCTGGAAAGCGGGAAACTACCAGGATCTAAACTAGAAACACACCCACGGACTAGAAATAAAAAAAAACTCTGGGTTAGTCTCTGTTTTATCGGCCATCCATTGTGTTTTCATCGTGTCTGGCTGTCTTACATTTGCTGTGAAAGTGGTTTTTAGCCGCCCAAGTTGTACCTCAGAGGGTTTTCACCCCCTTAGTCCCAGAGAAATGGTTGCTCAGCCTGGCACAAAATCCCAATCTCCAGCCTCACCCCCCCACTCGCACCCGAGGGACTGACCTGTAGCCTGTTTGTGGCCTAACCTCTTCCTTATCCTCGGCTGCAGAGTAAATAACATTCTGCATGGCTGTTGGTCTGGGTGTATACAAAAAGCTTTGTGCAGCGGTCCATGCTGTTTATGGCCTAAAGAGGTGATTATCCTCAAAATGTTGAAAGCAACTTGCGCAGAAGACGGGGTGAAGGTGCCGTCCTCGCCGCTTGAGTCTCAGCGGTCTGGATTCGATAGGACGTTGGTAACAGCCTTGATGAAGAAGATGGAGCATCCTTTGCATCACGTACAAATTATTTGTCTCGCTTGTCAAGGTGGCAGATGTGCTTCTCATTTGTATTCAATAGAAATGGCCAATAAGATTTTTAATGATATTTCTTATTCATTTCAAGTCATTAAGAGAGGCCAATCAGTTAAATAAATCATTCATTTCCTCTCACGAAAGTCATACTAGTGAGTGGATGGTATTGTTTTTTTTATCTCTTCTCCATCTGTTTGTTTCTAAGTGAAGATTTAAGACTTATCTTTTCAGCCAAGAATTTTATTAATTTAGTTTTCTGCTCATTTACTTTGTGTAAAGCGTCCTTGCATTATGTGAGAGGTGCTTACACTGGTGAACCGCAGGGCTCGTTTTGAGGTCTGAGCCCTGACAAAATGAGAACACAGAACGTCAAAGGTGCTCACTTACACTTTGAAAATCACGGTTGCAAAGTGCTTTAGAATCACATATTATACGTAGTACAATAAAGCACCACAAACAACAAAAGCAAAGAGTGCAGACACTGCTTATCACAAACACAGTGATCCAGACTCTTGCAAGTCATACATACCGACTAGATTTTTTTATAATTCTGATTGAAAGACAAAGAACTTTTGTAAATTGTAAATTTTGTTTCATTCATTTTTCTTTTTGTTTGGTTTGCTTTTGCCTTTTATCCACAGAGCAATTCTTTTTGCTTGATTCATTTATTGAGGCTTTACTCCCGGTCTGATACGATCTTTGATGTTCTGCGTTCTCATTTTGTCGGCGCTCAGACCTGCAGTTCTGTACCTTTGTGAATGTACGTCAGATGAAGCGCCGTCAGATAACTGCTGTAGATGATCAGCTAACAACATGTATATGAAAGAAACGTTTTGATAAGGTATTCTAAAAGGTGCGTGGATAAACCTATTCAAGAACTACCCACCTTTCAATGAAGAACGTGCCTGGTCATATCTCACCTCCTCATACATAAATATGGGACTCTACCAATTTCAGCCTAATCCTCATGGCCTTTGCTGTTTGCACAATCGTGTTTTCAGCTCCGAAAACTTCAGACAAACTTTATTGAAAAGAAAAGTGTGTAAATATTTTACTTTATCACTTGATTAGATGAATGTAGCACACAGGGGTGAATTCTCCCCGTGTAGACATACATGATAACGCTCCCCAGGTATTTACAGCTGTAGAGTGAAGCAATAATCCAGAAGGACATGACCGTTGGTCTGCATGAATAAAGCATCCATTCAATTTGTACAGCCAGCCAAAATAGACAGCCGATCCTGAAGGAAGCTGGCACTTTGACAGACGGACGTGGTCGCCGCAAAGGAAATGACAAGGCAATACAGAGCCAGTCAGAGTCAGTCAGCCAAATTATTGGAAGATTACAATGTCAAAGTAAGTTTAACACAATATGGGCTTTACATTTTATTTATATTAGTGGTAGTAAAAGACTCTTTTATGATTCCTGAGCACGTAGTTCAGTGCAGCATCGCAGCACTACATTCAGGAGAAATCTCCCTCTAACAACTTCTGAGAGGAGAAAAACTACCATGAAAGCAGCTTCCACTTTATTTTGAGCTTTAAGGTTTTGTTTTGTTTCAGGTGATTCAATTTACAAATTTGTAATATGAATTCCTAATTGTAGTTGTAGTAGTTTGCAGACATATAGTATTCATGTTATACTCAACAAGCTATACAGGATACACACAACATAACATAAATGTAATGACCATGTTGTGTGATGAATGTTTCTACAGTAATAAGGAACTATAAAATACTTTAGTATAAATTAAAGGGACTCTAGTTAACAATTTACATCTATTGATGAACGGAGTGTGACATTACTAAAACAACTGAGACCATACTCTTCTCTCAGTTACCTTCCACGAAGTTTGGCTTAAAGAAGTACAAAGACTGATTGCAGGGGAAGCTAACTCTAACCCTGGTGTTACTCAGATTTTACCATCCAGTCTTCACATGGTATGGCCGCATGCACTACGCTGTTGTAAAACTATGTTTAGCAGAACTGCCAGTGTCCATGTATCATTACCATGAAGCTGGGGAATGTGTAAGAACCACTTTTGTGAAAATAAGACCCCATGACATGAGCTTTTATGCACTAGAAAAATAACTAATTATCGACGTGTAATTCACCTCACTGGCTCTGATTCAAGCTTCCAGCCTTTATGACTTGACTGACACGTAATTATAAAGGAAACTCCCAAAGCGCTGTTTTCTCTAGACTTTGCCAAAGATGAATTAACCCAGATAGAATAAGAAATACATTAGGTTTCATAGTTTGATTTCTCCCTGTATCTGACCTGCTATATGCCAGTCTATGACCCCTGTTAGGAGAGCACGACATCGCCTGATAACAACCATACAGAGCTCTGCAGAGGCTGGTCACAGGTTGACTGAGGGCCTGTAATGTTGAACAGTAGCATAAATAACTCAAAAGCCAAAAATGGGAAGAAAAGGTCGAACGGCAATGACAGACATGAATATGGTGGCACAGGTTAGGTAGGCCACTGAGGGAAAGGTCACGAGTGAATGTCCTGGAGGCCTGATCAAAGGCAGCCTGTATCACCTTTCCGTGTTTTGCATTCCTGTGTCGAGCATCTTGCGTGTTACAGGAGACATTCAGCGAGCGCTGATGTATTTTAGCTTTGCTGTATTTGTCTTCGACATAGCCCGCGGTTCTGGTAGAGCAGTTTCCTCCAGCAACACAGCGAGTGCTTTGTGGCGCATTCCTCCAAGTGGGCAGACGTCGGTGCTTTGGTCGAGCATACAATAGTGAAGTGAACGCTTTCAATTCCAGATAAGCACTTCAAACCTAAACAGCAACTATGTCCCGTCTTTCAAACAAGAAAAGGCCACCCCTGCACCTTTTTTTAAAAACCCTAACAGCATTATTTCCAGCTGCAGGGGGAGACTGTCTCTGCCACTGATAACGGCCTTTTTTTCCCCACCCACATGTGGGGCAGGACTAAATGACAAACTGGACATCATGTAACCCCTCGCGCCTGCATCTGCATTCTGTCCAACTCTCAGCACCACATCCTTTTCTTTCTTGTTGAAGACAGGAACGACAGGCACTGTGGCCTACAGAGATAGCTCGGCCTTGTTGTTTAAGTGCGTCACTCCCCCTTCATCCTAACCTCTCAACTACTGTTTCCAATAGGACGGTCCACACAGTGTGTGCAATTTAAAGGTTCAAAATGTGATCAGATTGTAAGGAAAACACTTCTGCATATGACTCAAGCCATCTATCAATGTTAGTTTGATTGACAAGTTTTAATACATGGAGTAAAAATATACTCAGAATAATAAAATCTAAATTACAGAGTTTTTCTGATCCCTCAAAAGAAGACTGTGTTCCCTTCGAGAATTGCAGGATTTGTTGCTTAAGTAACTAATGCTCAAACATATGTTTACATTGAAGTGACAAAACTCTCCCAAGGCTGTCGTAATTATGAAGAGAGTTAAGGAGGAAATCAGGTGGGGCTGCTATATAGTGACAAAGCCTGCACAGGGAGGAGGTGAGGATGTATGGATGGGTCAAAGACCACAAACACAGGAGACAGCTGTCTCTGTTTTCCAATAGACAGTCAACACTAGGTGGGGTTTTTTTTTAAGCATGACCAAAATAGTTCCATAACCTTAACCAAGTTATTATTATTACTATAATGCTGACAGTGAAGGTCTCTTAACTAGATCCATGTAGTCATTACAACCCAAATAATGGGTTTTCCTTAACTTTCCTTAACCCCAACCAAACGTTAACCCAAACATTGACCCATCATAAAATTGATTTATTTCTCACATTTATGACACCAATAGCTGATAGGTCCTTGAAAGAATGAAAAAAATGCCACATTTATTATTTTATTAATAGCTTGATTGATTAAAAATGTATGCTTAGATCAACCATGTTTAACATTTAAATCGAATGAGCCAAAATTTTGAATCATGATTGTGCTGATTTTGAATTAAAAAAAAAAAACAAAAAACAAGCAAACAAAAAAAAAAAACAGAGCTTCTGGCTTTAAATTGAACACAGACACATGTACACATTAATAACATTCAGGAGTCTTTGCAGAGACCAAGAATAATCTCCATGCATGTGTCCTTGTGCACTTGATACACACACACACACACACACTCCTTTGTTCATTCCACACACACAGCTCACTCACCATTCCCTGCAGATCAATTGTAATGATTTGTACACGGAGCACATTGGAAATGGTATCTTCTGAGTCATGTTACAACTGTGATGCAGTAGGTTTTAATTGCAGCGTCTTTTACGACACTCAAGCCGCTGAATCAAAGAGTTGTAACCATGAAATACACTTCGAGCCGTGTTGACTTGAATGTGCAGCTGTGTGCAGCTATGTGCAGCTTTATGGGGCAGGAACATGCAGCAGCCATAAATAAGGTGCTCTATACTGTCTTTGTTCTCCTTTTAACTTACTGCAACGTGTACGTAATTGGCTGTGGAACCATTTCTTGGGGAGAATATTTAGATCAGTTTTTTTTATTTAATTTGAGACATCTCATAAAAGAAGTTTTTGAAGATTGCAGTTTTGAAGAGCGTCTGTGTGACTCATTTCTGTTAGAATGGATTTTGAAGGAGCATTCAGTGACTGTCCTATTTTCCACGTTACGCCTGTGACACTCGCAGGGCTCGAAACAGTGAGAGGCAACAATACTGTGCCCTGTGGCTTCTTTTATGTTGCTGTTGTGAGTATGTGATGGAAATGAATAGAATGCAAAGCAATGTGGTAATGCATTAAATTTTAATTAGCTAACAGAGGCATTGAGGAGTTAAGAAATCTTCCTCTTGGTTGTCATTTTCCTTCAAAGCGGGGAAACTTTTGGTCTTGTGGGAACTACAGTAGCATCATTTTCTCTGGATATTCTTTAGCGTGGTGTTGAACCCGTGTCCTTGCACGTTTTTAAATTAATCATGGATTTATGATCGATCATGAATGCTCCAAAGCTCACAAAGTCTGGAAGGACGATTCGCAACTGCAAGGAACAGAGACAGTATTGTACATATTTAACCTCTACCTTTCCTGGAAGAAAAGATAGTGCTGCACACAGTGTAACTTTAAATAGTAATAATACACTTTGGAACTGTAAATCATTCCTGAGGTGTCCAGGTAGCCAAATGGTGCATTCATAGCACAGAGGTACTGTGTTTAAAAATGAATAAAAATACAAATGTACTGCAGATCTGATTCACGTTCTTATTCTCATAATTCGAAATGACAACAAATTAAGTTATAAATAGATCTGTGTTTCTTCTTTTCAACACTTTGCGTTCCTGAGCTTTAGCACTTGATCCCTGACACCCCAATAAAACATAGTTTTTCATATGAAAGAAATTCTGCAGTTTGAACCAGTGTGATTTCATGATCAAAACAGATTAAATCCAGCAATAGTTTCGACCAAGTCCTACAAGTTTAAGCAGTAGAATATGTTTTATCATTGGTACCTGCACACCAGAAGGAAATGGTGTCTGATTTGACACCAGTACGGTTAATAGTATAAGAAGTAGTATTTTCCTCAAGAAAAAAAAATCATTCTCGATTATAGATTATGACCCACCAGAAGTTGGTGACAGGGACCCTGCCTGTATTTTTCCTTTTGCTGTGCTCGGGATTCTTCTGGGAGTCAGTGTTTTGGACATTGGGGTGCAGTGTATGGGACTCTTTCTGAGGCGAGGCCAACTTTCAGTGTTTTTCTTTCTAACAGCAACCTACAAATCCTACTTGTCCATTTGTTTGCAATGTCCACAGTTTTGTCAACCTCTCTGACCTCCTCCTTCTGCAAACAACAACACACTGTCTACACCCCCTCCCACCCCACACCCCCCCAAAAAAGGACAAGATGCATAATTCCTCCAGCTTTGTCTATTGAATGTAAACATATGTTGTTACTGAGGCTTTGCTTTAACGACAGGTTCAGATTCTGTCTCCAAATTTCCTTTTGGTGCGCAGGGTTTTTATGTGATATATATATCACCAGAATAATCTGGCACAGCCTGATTGAGCAGCTGTCTTGGCTGGGAAGTGGGCTGTGATGTTTGAACATGAATGATGGTCCTACGTGTCCATGTAAACCTCCACAGATACAGTATAAGCACCATCTGACGTTTGAGTAAATGCACCTGAAATTGGTTTAGCTCCGTATACTCAGTATCTCAGACTGAGGTACAAAGACGTGTGAGTGCTATTCAGGAGCTGATATCTTTCTTTCTTGGTGACCGGAGCACAACAACACACCGACAGGGGCATCTAAAATGAACATGTCTGTTTAAATGTAAATTATTAATTGGAATTCACAATGGATAGGCTCCTTTTTATTCATATCCTGCCACGGTTGAAAGTGCATTTGAGCTTGTGCATTCAGAAAACGTTTTCATAATTGATCAGTGACTCTAAGCTGCAGTACAAATTAGGTGCAAAATTAGTCAGGGTGAAAAAAGAGCCAATTAAAATACAGTTGATTGACCCCTTTGTGGTCAGGATGCTTGAATCTTAACAGGTTCGTTTGCCTGCTCTCAATTGTTATTGATGCGATGGGATCTGGAAATGTTTCTCCGAGTTAATGGGTCTAAGAGGGATTTGAGCTGCGTTACATAAAGTAAACAAGGCAGCTGCCAGAGGTGTCCAGACGAAGGGGAGGGAGAACCTGCAGAGTTCAACAAGACATTTCTCTGACATAAGGTATGATGAAACCAGCAGCAACTGCATCTTATCTTTTTATAATGGAAACAGTTCACATTGTAGTCCTCCACCTAAGCAGGTAACAGACCTCAGACGTTAACCTTCCCAGAAACCCTTTGCTTTGCACATTATGTACCAGCTGCTCAAGGTTAGCATATTTTTGGGGGGTGGAAAAAGGACTCTTAACTAAAGCTACTCATTTCAGAATAGTCAGAGGAAAAGAGGAGCTAACCGACGATTGCGCTTGTGATAAAAGAAAAAAGAAAGCGAGTGCAGTAAACGGGGGAGAGGATGATTCATGGTGCAGTATCGGGAATGTGCTTACGTGAGGTGGCACGGGATGTACCAGGCCAGGCCCCCTCTGAAGGTTGTAGATATATTGAAAAGGTGTTTTATAGCATTCAGGTGATTCATTGTGTTTTATTTGGTCAGTTATGGGGGTCATTTCAGTTCCAATAGACTACTGCAGAAGAAAATTTCCTTTTTACACGCCACACCAAACTTCAGATTCAGGTTCTCGCTGGATGTATGCCGGGGTCAAAAAACCCACCCACCTAGCTGAAGTTGCTTATAGTGTATACATCACATTTCTTAGAGTAATCAAAGGGAAATCTGTGCCTACCAATGGCTTAAAAAATGAACATCTTAGTGTAGTCTATAGAGTAGCCTGGGATACGATAAGGAGGTCTCAAAAGCAATACAATGGGCAAATACTTCATTCTTAGTGCCCTGTTGCTTTTTTGGAAGTGCAACAAACAATGGCTCCATTCAGAGAATGATTCAGAATTAGCTATTGTTTTTTTCCTCACTAACTCTTTCTGTTTAGAAATGTGTTTTTATTAATGACAAGGTTGACCATAAGTCCTTGTGCTATGACATTATTAGTGGAAACAATCATGTCTTCTTTATGCATGCTGCTCAAAGTATGAATGCAAGAGAAAGTTAAGGAAAAGAAGTGAAGAAACATGTTTTTCTCTCAATCCTGGGAGAACAATAATGATGAGCCAATAAGCAGCCGCAACACCGTGTCTTAAATATTGGTTTTGGTGTAGGCCTGACCTTCATCTGTCTCAGCTGAGTAACTGTTCTCACACTGGCATCAAAATAAGCCCACAGCTGGATAACGGCAGGAGATTCAACAGCCCTGTAAACAACACTAGTTTGTGCTCTTTTATGCTTATGACCTCTGGTATTTTAACAAACGGGAAGAAAACCCAGAGAAGAACTGAATCTCGAACAGCCCTTGTTGCTGCACACTCAAAAATAAAATTTCTGCAGGAGTACCAGGAAACATATTTCACAGATGAACCATAGCAAACATATAATGGGTCTCATGGGACCAGAGCATACTTTAATATGCAGCATATAGATACAAGGCACTTTCTAGTAATAGACAACTAATACAGATAACATCTTACTAGTAAGGTAAGATAAGGTAAGGCACTAGTACTAATCTAGTAAAAGTGGTTAAGAAAAATTAAATATTTCCAATGGTGGCATGTTTTGTTTAAAAGTATATTTTGGTCCAAAAGGTGACTTGCAAAAAAAGGGGTTTTGTTGTTTACTGCTCTTGCCACAAGGTACAATAAGGTGTACTTTCTGCCTGAGAGTGTGTGTGATTCTGCGCTCTCCTCATCAGTTTCCCCCTTTCCCTGGTTATGAATATTTAAGAGAGCTTCAGACCAACAGCCCGGGGCACATGAGTGAGAGAGAGAGAGAGAGAGAGAGAGAGAGAGAGAGAGAGAGAGAGAGAGGGGTGAGGGGAGAGAGCCCTGAAGTTGAAGTTTGGGACAAAGGGAGAAGAATTAAACGTGAGGGGAGTGAGAGAGTGAAAAGCGAGAGATTTATCTGGCGAGATGTGGGTCGATGTCATATTCTCAAGTCGACGGTGGGCAGCAGCAGACAGATGTGATGTGGTTTCAAAAAGAACGAAACTGGTACAAGAGGTCAGCCTGATACGTTTTAGTGTTTCTTAGAGGAAAATGAGGAGAAAGAGAGATGAGGAAAGACGTGTATGGGACTCAAACAGGGAACAATGGAACTGGGTCTCAGTGTCATGATCCTCTAGGCTACAAAGAGCGAAGGGGAGGGGGGTTAGGGTTAGCAGCTGGAGTCAGTCAAGACTGTGACATCAACTTGACTTGGTGGAGCGCAGGCAACAGGATGCTTTGGCCCTGCTCTCAAGATAAACCTAATTTTTTTTCCAAATGGCTCATACATTTCAATCAGTGCAGAGTATAGTGTGGTAGACTACTGAGGCACTTAAGGGTGGCATACATAACTAGAAAGCAGGCAACCGGCTGATATTGCCATTTTTAGAGCCCTGCATGCTCAATCACAGGGACGAAAAACAAACTATATTGTCTTGAAATAAAACATACACAGAAATCTGAATAGTTTGTCGTGAAAACAGAATATTTTCAGTGTTTCCGTCCTTCTCATTAGAGTAGATTGCAGCTGACAAACTGCTGGAACAACTGGAAATCACTTTCCGCTGCGCTGTGCATTGATCATTTCCATCACCGTCTTTGCACCGCAGCAGTTTTGACTGCAGCAACTCTGGAATAATGTGAGCAGCCCCTTTTCTATTTCTTCTCCTCGCATGGAGCTCGAGAGCTGGAGGGGTATGGATGGTAATTGGTTTGACTGGAGGTTCACGTGGCGGCAGGGAGGGGTTTTCCAGTACCGCTAACCGCATCTCTCCCTCTCTCTCTCTTGCAACTCCGTCTTCATACATCAGTGAGTGAAATTTGAATAATTCATCAGCATGTTGTGGGTTTATTTTGTCAAAGCATCCCCAGACATGATGGAGGGCAGGGTTGGGGTGTGGGAGGAAGTAGAGGAGCAGCAGACTCTCAGGGAATGATCAACACAGTTATTAGTTCTTGTCAGGAACTTGTCCGACATCCATCATGGGTAATTAGGTTTATGACATGCAAAGGCACAAGATCTTATTTTGGAAATTAATGGGGAGGCAGGCTTAATGCAGAGCAACTTCTGGAAATGTTTGCCTGGACCTCAAAATGATCTCTACATATTTCCGACTCTGTTTTTGAACTGCTTTGGTTTCTGTCTCTGGTATGTATAATTCACCCTGTTTTGTAAAATGTGTTATACTGATGAGGAAACATTTTTCTTGGTACCCACAGACAAAATAAGATGCTTATTCTTATGTATGAATCTTTCTAATCACCAAGTCTATACAAGAACATTTAGGTCATCCCTCTTTGGATAAGATGGCTTTGGTGCCCTGAGGCAAGTGTCTCTATTGTCGGGTACACCACCCACTCACGAGGGACCACAAACTAAATTGGAGCATTCTCCGTCACTCTTCTTTTTTGTGCTGTGTTTATGGTCTATTAAAATTCAGAAGTGCTCACTCTTGTACTTTTGCCTTCTGACATAAATGTCTCTGTTAATGAAAATCACACCCTCCCGCTCGCCTGCGCGTTTGCCATTTCCTGTGCATCTTCATCGTAATTATCATCTTCCTCCTTTCAAATCCCTGAACAGTGGATTCAAAAGAACCTTTGTGGGTTTTTTTTCTTATGTCACATAATTGACAGCCACCCTCTGGGACTTGTCTCACTGTAGCCCTTTTTCAAATTTGCAAAACACTTAGTTCCCACTTAGTTCCAAGTTCCAAGAAGTTGCATCTTTAAATCTACATCTCCGCTCACGACGAGGATGGAAAGCCTTAGCTGATTTGGTGTAAAAATACTCCCACTATTTTTAATTCCTCACTTCTTTTTACTTCTGTGAACTTTTGTGTCAGCTTCATTTTTATGGCTCACAAAAAAATCCCTCCTCTGCACCTTCCTTTCAGACCACAGAATTGCATGATACCCTACCTGCATTACGACTTTTTAGGCAGGGTTTTGCCGGTTTGTGCTCATCCGTCTTGGAGGCCTTCTTTAAACAGTGTCCCGCTGAGACACCTGCGGGATCTTCTTTTCAGAGAGGCTGACATTCAGTCGCGTCTCTCAGGCTCATGGCTAGCTCTCCGGGGAGGCTGGGGAAACAAAAGCCCGACGTGGCATGGATCCTGACAGAACCAGCCGCTGTAGATTGGCTCCGGCCTCCCTGCTGAGATATACTGATAAGGCCATGGAGCTAAGTGACAGTATCCTCTTTCTTACAAGGAAAGCGCGGAGCTTTCTCTTCGCTCTTCTATCCATGTAGGAAATGACAAATTAAAGACTCTGTGGGAAAAAAAAGAAAGATAACTGTATACCTGTATTCAGAGCGAAAGGAGGGTAACAGACTTGACTTGAATTTTTTGAACACTTATGTGTTATAGTGATGATGCTGCAGGTTTTAACAGACTTAAGGAGATTTCAGGTGAGCAGGATAAGTGGTGAATGTTCTGACTATGTTTAAAAGATATTAACCCTTCAACATTTGGCTGTCTCCTTCCTCCTGTATGTCATTACTATACATAATATATATTCTGTTTTGGCTTGATTCAACTCTTTATGGAAGCTACAGTAGATAAAGATGACATCTTTTTTTTGTTCATTTGTAGTTTTAAAATAAGGTCTCTCATGTTGATCCGGACAGACAAAAATTCCTTCAACTAAAATCTTTTCTCTGTCTCTCTGCCTCACTTGAACGTAAGCACATGTCGCTTTGGGGCATTTTCTATAACGACTGACTGGTTTTCATGTTACTCTAACATGCCTGAAATATAAGAGGAGTGAAGCCAGTGTAATTCTCAAAGGAAACCATCTGACAGCACCGTGCAGTGCCGTGTTTTCAGAACATATTGTCATGATTGACAAGCACCCCGATACTCTCTGACCCAGCAGCCAGTGCAGATTACAAAAATAAAAGTCTAGGAATGTGTTTACACGCTGCATGAGCCAGGTCTGGATGCTCGCCATGCCTCCTTTTGATGGAGGAAGAGTCGAGAACATTTAGATGGTAATGCACGCGAATAATTTCCGATCAATGCTCAGGCGGAGATACTTAAACTCTGCGTGGCATTGTTTTGGATGCCCGCTGACTCTCCCTGTTGCCCCGTAATGAATACAAACTACAGCGTAAAAATTGAATAAAACAGAAACAACGCACACGAAAATTCAATAAGAAGAAATAAATGGGTCTTTTCTACAAGGCCAAGGAAGTGGATCTAATCCCTTAATTAGACAGAATGTCCACATAGAGTCTTCTGTTTTTTGTGATGGTCACATAGATGTAGGGAGAAGAGAGAGAGAGAGGGGGGGAGGGCAGGGGGGAGAGAAGAGTGGAGGAATTCTTAAGATAAAAGAGAATAAGGTGGGATTGGGACACAGGTGCTCCAGATTTGACATTCAGCTGAGGCCTCAAGAAAAACCACAAAACCAAATTCAGAGACATTCCTCTCAAACTTCTGTTGTTTTTTGTTGATATCATCTGTTTTGTTTGGACGGCGTTATTGCTGCCAAAACGAAAAGCCCCACTTTTGCTTTGTTTTCCGTCTGTGTCTCCTGCAGAGTGAGGAAAATTACACCTTTGCTTGCGTCACACCGGGCCAGAACTTCACAAATTAAACCTCCTCCAACAAAGTGTCAATGCAGCACAGAATATCTCATCTCGAATACCTCTTTCCTCAAGACTTTGAGAAGCGAATTGGGGCTTTGGGGATTTGGGGGAGGGTCACATAATGGGTTTCATGCTTGTAATGTAATAGCAGCGAGCAATGAAACCAGCAGACACTAATGGAATGATAGCAAATGACACCAAGGAATGCAATATTGCTCCTCCTGTCTTAAGAGTGAGGAATTACACCAATAAATATGGTTAATGGGAACACAAGTCGGAGCGTATGTAGGGGTTGCACGTCGACAGAATACTAAACTATGTGTTAAACTACAAAACAAAAGATCGGTGAGA
>JBAJHX010000053.1:8532978-8568250 GCA_037176925.1 Amniataba percoides
GAGATACATGGAGGTCATTTCTGACTCAGAGGATGTCAGAACAGGAAGACAGCGAAGGAGGGAAGGGAACATATTGGAACAATAACCACACAAACACCGGTGATGTCTCCCTTAGCGCCTGTTCCACCCCTAATTCTCTATGCTCGTCTCTATGGCAACTGTTGGCTTTTGAAGCCCACCTTAACACAGACAGAAGCACCAAACACACACATGCACACACACTCACACACATGCTGCGCATGGACACAAACCCATGTTGTATTCTGCACTGACAGGTGATTTATGCTGTGGGTAAAATGGGAAGTGGATATTTTTCAGAGGGTTTTTGTTTCAGTGGCAAATAAAAGAACCTCAATTGAGTTTATTGAGAAAAGAATTTAATTTTAGGTAATCTTAGGTAACTATTAAATAAATTATATGTATGTATTATATACAACCATTATATATAATATATCTTTATCTTGAATATGTTTCTGTTTAACTGAATTATAAGCACACACATAACACTTTTCCCTGTAGCTGTTCATCACTTAAAAAATACATCTTATCTGACTATTGTCTAAAAAAAAAGATAAAATATCACATTTCAGGTAACCTGCTTGCCATTCAACCTCCTCTGAATCACTGTCTAACGTTGCACAGGCTTGTTTTAGCTTGCATCAGGCTGTGTTGTTGACTTGGACGTCGTAAAAAACCTCAAATGACAGCCCGTCTTTGGATTTACAAGCGGGGGACGCCAGCTCAGAATATCATCAACAGCCACGTGGGGGGAAGCGGAAAGGAGCGGGACGCGAGATGTAATCGCGTAATAATTCTGTTTCGTTCATCCGCATGCCAGTCCAGCCATCATGATAGAAACACCTCGAAGAGGGATGCCTAATAAAGCTCCTTCCCTTGACGGCCATGAAACGAGACCTGCAGAGATCCAGTGGCAGATAGTAAACAAGGTTATGTGATACGTTCGCCCCGGCGCTGATGTAGATCCTGGTGGACGCGTGTTGGGGCTGCTGTTCCTGATGGTTTTGTTCATGTCTTCATCCTCCTATGTGTTCTTCTACAGAAAAATGTGATGCATGGTTTGGCTTTAAAGCTGCAATAATTAGAGGCCAGTAAAATGTGATAGCCAAAGTGCCATTTGCGTTTCTGTTGAAGAGTGCATTTTTAGAGAACGAAATAGAGAATAAGTTGTAAAGAATTAAATACGCAACAGCTTTTCTCTGTTCTCTCATGTTTTATAATCCCTTTGGGATACGGGCTCAGGTATTATAATAACCATCCTGCTGACAGCTTTATTGCATTATCATTTCACTATGAACGCCTTTATTATAAATTGGTGCTTCTGCCATTGCACTGTAAAATAATTTAAAGACGTTCAAACAGCCGAGTAGTCGAGATCAGCTTCAAAGCCACAAGCACTCAGGTGTTTATTCAGTTATTGTTTATTCAGCCTTGACTACTGTATATTTTACATCAAATGTATCTACATTAGCTCCTTTTTGCATCATAAACCTGGAGTATTTTATTCGCTCTAAAAGATTTTAATAGCTGCTGCACAACCATTTCAGCGCTCCGTAAAGCCCAATACAAGGCTTAAACTGTCAAGTTTTAGTGAGACATTGAAGCCCCACAATGCTTTTGGTTCGTGAGGTGAAAGTGACGCGCTCCATATACATACACCATTTCTCATAAATCATAGACAGGTCCCAATAAAATAAAACGTACACTGTATGTGTCTGAAGGAGGTGAAAAAGGGGGTTTATAGAAGGCCTTGTAAAGAGGGTTGAAGGAGAAGCTCAAGGTTGTTGGTGCATGTGTGCTTGTATGTGCTGATGTGGAGGCTTGTATTTACAGTCCCAGTGTGCAAGCGTGTGCCTGTGTTTACTGTATCTGTTTGTGAATTAGACAGACATCGATATTACTGATGTTTTCAGGCTCAACTTCTCGCCGCTGCTATTGACGACACGATGACTGTGGCGTGCAAACATTATGATTCCCTGGCGGAATCATGAAAAAACAACCATGAGAGCGAAGAGCAGAGAGATTTTTTTTTTACTTACAGTTTACACTTCCAGATGGCCTGGAGAGGGAAAAAAAGGAATTGCCACGACGCTGCTGAACGTTGTAGGTTACCAGTAAGTGAATAAGCAGCTAAGATAAAATGAGAAATGACAGTATTGAAAACACAGCACATTCACACACCAGCACAAAGCAAAAGCAAACATTACACTTCCTGTATGTTTACAGCCCACCAGCATGTCTCCAACACCAAGATCCAACAACAAACGCTATCGAAAGTGACAATAGTGACTAAACAGATTAGATACGAGACCAGTCAGATGTGCACAGTGTCCAAATTAACACGGACCCACAGCAAAATGTGCCAAGGCTAGTGCACACAATTAAAAACACAACGCTGTGGCAAAATAAAGTTTTCCATTTCCTGCTGCCCATTAACTCAGTGCTCACTTGCATAGATGAGCGAGCAGCGAGCTATCCACTTTATGTCACCTTAATTATCACCTGGAACAACACACACACTTGCACACTCCAGGCAAAGTCTGCACCGCTGCCATCTATTCCTGTGCCAAGCGAACAGCAAATACAACCCCTGCAAAACACTGATATTGTGCACAGAGCCACCATCAAGAGACGAGTAGGTTTATCTAACTGATTACAGTGGCAACTTCAAATTCGACCTCAAAGTGAAGTGATCAGTCAGACACTAATGCAAAAACTGTGAACTCCATTTGAACTCCATGAATTATTCCGCAACTAATGATGTTGTTTTTACACTTTGTCATTTTTAGTTTTTATCTTCTTCTTAGCTTCAGAGCAAAGCGCTGGCTTATTAGTTATTGTTCTTTAAGACAGTTCTCTGTATATTGAGTCATGTTGAGTACTGCACGTTTTTTCTGAGCATCGTCCGGTTCTGCCTCCTGTTTCATATAATGATCATATAATGGTACTGAACTGGTATATTTCACACACAATAACCACACATGAGGAATTTAAGATGGTATATGCCTTATGTCAATGAAGCAATAATGGTTTACACAGCTGCACAAAATGCACAGTAACAGTAGATTAGTGAACAGCAAAGTCATGGTAAATATAACAGTTGCACATGGGGCCCACATTTATTTGTCACCTCATTCCAGATCCCAAATAAAATTATTAACATGAAAACTTAGATTAGATAATGCATGACAATGGCTGGAATAAAATAACATTATGGTATAATAAAAAAATAGCTTTCCCTCTCTGACAAACAGAAAAAAATTCTCTCCCTGCCTTATTGATAATTTGCCAACCGTCCCCAAAGTAGATATGTATTGGATAAAGTAGATATTTGGAAATGATTAGAAATAAATACAAGTGAGATTTGTAAAAACATGTTTTTTTTGTGCCATTTACTGTAAATAAGTTGCATGAAACACCATTAAAAGCCATTTTAAAAGTTAGAAGCATTAATATTTAAACATGTGTGATCAGGGATTATACAGTGATATATATAATGCATAATAAATGTACGTGTATTACTCAAGTACAAACACTCCAGGGACATGAAGATATTTCTATTTCATCTGTGGTTCAGCTGCTGATTTTCATCCCCTCCGTACTTTTATTTGTTCATAACCGTGTTGCTCTGGGAGCAGCTTACTCCAGTGTTGACTGTAAGACTGTACTGTCTGTCAGGCTGGATAAGTGCTCAGCTGAATGCCAAATTTGGAGGTGGGCTGTTAACTTGGCACGACTTTGTAAATTGATCCTGAAACCTTAAAGCTGCAGTAGGTAACCTGTATAAAAATAACTTTTTGTCATATTTGCTCAAACTGTCACAATGTCCTGAAATTAGTACATGAAACAGATAATCTGTGAAAAACATTGTGCTCTTCTGGCCCCATCTACTGCCTCAGAGGCAAATTTGAAAAAATCCACCACACCAAGCCAGGAGAAGTATCTGACAGATCTTTAGTTGCGGCTCCTTCACGCATTGCAATGCACTTCCTCTCCCGAACGCATGCACGTCAGTCAAGCTCCATATCTTCAATGGCCAACAAACACCCAACAACCAACCAAAGAGAAAAATGCTTATCCCTACTTTGCCAACAACAGTATACATGACAAAGACAACTAAACAGAAGAAAAGCAAGTAAGAAAATCGTGTTAAAAAGAAAGAGACCAAGCGGCTTTACAGGGAGGAGCTTTGGAGGGAAGCAGCATAGAGAAGGGAAGAGATCTCAAAGTTATACTTGTTTAAATTTTAAGATAAGTCCACTCGCTTCTCAATCCGAGATTTGAAGCAATCATTTTGGAATAATTCTTAAAGTGACTGATCGTACTTGCATGGGTCCCTTTTTTTTAAACATGAAACTACAGCCAGCGGTCAATTAAGCTTCACTTAACACTAAGACTGGAAGCAGAGAGAAACAGCTATTTTTGTCCAAAGGTAACAAAATCTGACTACCAGCACATCTGAAGCCCACTATTGAACAAGTTGCAGTTAGTTTCTATCCTTACAAAGACTGATGTGTAAAATCTATTTGTGGCTTTACGGGGTAATGTGAGCCAGGCAGGTTATGTCCCCCTACTGCGGGCTGTAACATGACATATACGAGAGCAGTAGTAATAGTCATAGAAGTAGTGCAAATCTTCTCAAAAACTATAAAAATATTAGGTTTGACAAAATGTTGATAGATTTTTCTGTCACACAACGTACGCATAAACTTAAACCTTCTCTCAGTTTGAATACAAAGACAAGTGACTCAGTAATATACTGTCATACATTTCATTATGATGGATCATTTGAAGTGCGACTGTTTAATATTGTTTTGGTGATTTGAAACTGAAACTGATTATTCAGTCAACATATATTTTCAAATAGTGTTGCGGTACGACTGTTTGTTTAACCTCAGTAAAATCATCTGCAACTTATCACCATCATAGCAAATCATCTGGTCTCGTCTCTCTTCAAACACATGCATGATTTGACCTTGTCATTCCCTTCTCGCACATGGTTAGATGTTTGAAACACCTCTGACTCACGCTCTGGCATCGAACAAGTTAATTGCCTCCCTGGGCAGCGTGCAGCTGTGAATAAATATCCACTAATTGAGTCATTTTCTTAATTCCAACTCATTTGGAATCACATTGGTGCTAACTGGCTCCCGCTGACATCCAGCAGTGTTGATGAGAAAATTATATTTGACCAGAGGAGTCAAACCCACAGAGTAAGAATGACACGGGCCTCCAATTAAACTGGATCATAATCTCGTACGCCTACGCTCTCACCACGACACATACATTACCGAGATTGGAACGCCTTAATTCTCCCATACATCCACAAAGCGAATAGAAATGTGCCTTATCACCAAGTGAGCTGTAACCTTGAACAGTCGATAAGTAATTTTATTTTGCCCTCATGCATATACCTCCGATTTCCCTTCTACCTTCACACACTAACAGTCCTCCAGTTTTAATTGTACAGTGGTGACTAGAAGGGTACACTAACCAGAGCTTTAAAAATATAATGAGGGATGTTATATAATATTATTACCCAGTGTCTGGACTTGTGTCAACAAACAGCAGAAATGGGCAGCTTCCTTACGTTCTCAGATGAAAGGGTTTCTATTAAATCAGTCCCACACAGCAGTGGGCAACAAAGGTTGTGCATCCTCAAAAGAACAGAAGAACTCAATAACATCCTAAGCTATGCGTCGTTTTTCCACTTCAGCAGACCTCGGGCGTCAGGTGCTCGTGCCTAAGGCAGCAGCGATGCTTTTGCTCATTTGAAGATTAGAGGTTTTTTTTTTTTTTAAAGCATACCTGAAATCTGATGTTTGTACACACAGAATATATTTACTTTCTTTTCACCAGGAGTCCTGGAAGTGGGTGCTTGTTCACACAAGTGTTTAGCATAAATCCACTATATGTAAGTATGACCTGAAGGGCCCGCAATCCTGTGGCGGAATGGCAGGCAAAAAGAGGTTGCTCGGGGCAGACAGTGATGGATGGGGAGTGTCTGGAGCCATTGGCTTAGTGTTAAGCATACGCTGCATCTCTCCCTTGTCCCGCTGCCCTTTAAGGAGCATCAGCAGGCGCTCCATAACTCAGTGGCATATTGGAGGGGAGGAAGGTGGGACACACAGCGCTGGTCAGCCCTGATAAAGGTCTGTGTCCTTGAGAGGTGAATAAAGAGTAAACAGCATGAGATGATCCTCACCTTTGTCATGTGGACATGGCAGCGTTTGTGCATGCCAGTGCGCGCCTGTGCCGGTGTTTGTGTTGCGAGACAGAAGGAGAAAGTGTCAGCCAGGCTAATCAGGCTGCCACTCAAGCTAGTCCAGGTAGATCTGATCAGGGCGGGCAGGAAAGTTTCGACTTGATCAGCACGATGTGACACAATCGGTCGGTAACTTTTAATAGATTTCTCTTCAGCATGGATGGAAGTCATTTCATTTGCCGTGTATATAAATAATCTTTGTTTGCCACTTTCCATTAAGTCACAAGGTAAAAAAAAAATTTAAAAAAAAAAAGAAAGAAACACAACATGAAGTAACTTCTCAGCACAGACAAACTGAGAAATGTCTGAATGGCCAACGAGGACCAGCTGAACCTGGGGGTAATCGTCCAAGAAATGTTTCATCAACTTGTGCGCTCCCTTCCTCAGCAGATTTGCATCCCCCTCCTGTTCGCCTCATCTTTCCAACTTTCTCCCTCGCTCAATCATTTGATGAATGACCCCGAACAGCTGTCAGTGCAGCGACATTTAATGGCTTCCGCAATCACTGTGACATGTCTGCAATAAACAGAGACACCTCCGTGCCCCTCTGTCATACGGAGAAAAACAACGCAAACAGTATCGGCGCGTCGCTGAGAGGCCCGCACGCACAATCGAGAGGGTGAGATGTTATTGAAATTGAAACGAAACGCATGACATCGTGTGATGTGAGCATTTTCCAGCACTCAGAAATGTTTCAGAAAAACAACTTTTCTTTAAAATGTCTTTGTTTGTCTTATTGCTGATGAAATATGTGTGAAAAAAGTGCAACGCGAATTAGTTTTACAGCACATTTCGTATATAAGTTCAATAAAAGTTGAGACAACAGCAACAGACTACATGAAACAAGAAAAAAAAAGTCAAACCAATGAAATACATAGTTGAGATCCTTAGACATTTCTTTTAAAGAAATGACAACAAGTGTTGTTGTTTTAATTAACTTTAATTTTTTATTTAAATTTATAGAGCTGTTCTGCTCCACAGGAATCATTTTCTTACACACCCCACCTCCCCCCAAGAAAAAAACAAACTTTGACTTCACATTGAAGGAAGACTCAGGGACATAATGATGAAAAAACATGAATTTTTTGCACTCATGCTGATGACGATGAAAGCCAAGGGCTGAAAAATGTTTGTTTCTTTGGCTGCTGCGCTGCATTAAATAAGCATAAATTTGGTGCAGCACACACTCGTCTGCTTTGATTCGGTTTTCACTTTAAACAACAATGTTGTACTCAAACTGATGAGAAATGCCAAAAGTGGATCTAAACAGAAATTGAGCTTTGATTTCTGAGTGGTTACCTCCTTGGTATCACCTGGTATGTTTTTAATACTTAGGACTTTTGTTATATAAAAATAAAAATAAAAATAAAAATTGCTCTAATAAACAGAATTTGTGCATTTTTGTTCAAATGGATACTTTGCTTGCGCAAGGAAAACAACACAGCTGAAGTGTCATGTTTCCACAGCAGAGAGAGAGAAAAAATCAATACCTCACAGAATATGATGAAATCATGACAGTACATATAGATCTTTTCGATGCCTCAAGGCTTTCTGCTAAGCTAATAAAATTCTTTTTCATTTCAGTACTGTTTTATTACCATGTGCTGTATTTCTCTTCAGGGGAGTCTTCTTAGTGAGCTTTGACGCTGAATAATAGTACACAGTTATAGAGCACCAGTAATGCTGATAAAAGCTGCTCGTCGCCCATCATCTATTTTACGTCATTTTACCTGCTTTAGTTTGAGAATCCAATGGAACAAAACCTGGATTAAAAAATAATCCTGTTATAGAGAAGACCTTGCAGCTCTTGAAAGGTTTGAATAAATATGATTGATCTTGAGATGCACATAGAAACTGTGAGTACAACTGTTTTAGAGAGAACAATGTGTCATCTTCATCACAAGGATTTCCATTAAAAAAAATGTATAGATATAGTCTAGTTATATTTAGAGTATTTTTTTTCTTTTGGTATTAGATGTCTGAATTTGCCTGAGTTCCTGTTAGGGTTGGTATTAAAAATTAGATTAGGGTTACATCACCTGCACAGATGGAGCCGAAAAGTAAATGACACCTTGTTGAGAGTGCTTTTTTTTTTTCCCCTCGACTGACTATCTGAACTGAACCCACCAAATAAAACGTGTTTGGCCATAAGCGATGTCACAGAGCAGCTTCTGTTTATGATGTCCTGGAGTTAAGATGCATGGCACACACACACACACACACATATCTATTTACCTGTGTCAGCCAGTCAATGTGCCACAGATCCATCAGCGTGCATCAGCACAGTGTGATGAATTGAGCGGTGACATCTGTCTGGGAATGTGGCCGGCTCATTGCTCAGCGGAGATGTGGAGTCTGGATGGGCGGCAGGAATGGCACCATCTGAGGCTAGCAGGCCTCAGGGGCGGGGGGGGGGGCGTGCGGGACTCCGTTTAGGGTACATCTGGGCAGCCGGCTGTCCTCTATCTGCTGGTGTAAGAGCCAGACTCAGCTGAAAGTCCAGCTGTCACTTCTGCTGCGACGAATGCTGGTTTCCGCTCGTCAAGATCCAACTTCAGCTCAAACTATTAGAGTTATTTCAGCTGCTTAAAACTGAAGAAAGTTATCGTTCAATATTTCACTCCAAACCAGATCTAACTTTGCTAAATCAGAGATATACAGTATATGTTAAATGTTCTTCTGATTGTGTGTTAAGGTTTTGTGAAACATTTTAGCACATCTTTAAAATATATCTATATAAATGGGTACCTGGCAGCGTCCTCTAGAACAACATATGTAAGGAGGATATCATATATTATCACTTCTTTCCAAGACGGCTCAAATGACTGTTTCCAGATCAAAACCTGTTTCTGATATGCTATATGCTTTTTGCTATGCCTAAGGCTTGGTTAGGTTTACACAAGGGTTAATTATTACTGCTGCTCGAGGGTTAGGTCATCAGACTGTGAATCTTTATTGCTTTTTGGAATTTGCTGCAAAGACTCAAACTTTTCTCATGTGCGTATACAAACATAAAGTGATACCAAATGATAAATTCCCTTGTAAATATTAATTTGCATGATCGATCCATATTTGAAATAAAAGACACGTCAAGGTAATATAAATAGAAAACAGCTTATATCCTATTTTGTGTCACAAGCACAACTTCACCTCTCCCAGGGGTTTTCTAGTTTTTATGTATTAGAAAGTAAAATGTCTTCTCACCTCGGCCACCCATTCTCAACATAGCAAAAACTGAAATGGTCAGAATAACGAAGCTTTAATGGTGTCAGGGTGTTTAGAAATGGATACTTGGATAGCGCTGCTGCTGCTTCGTCTCCAGGGCTGCTCACAGTCTGCTCCGTGTGTTTCAAAACAAGATGTATCTGGAGGCCATGCGGGTTGTCTGAAATATCACTCCTCACTGCAGGGCAATGACTTTGTTTTGACTAAATAAACAGAAAATTTACGAAATTTCATCTATTTAGCTTCTTACCCATCTCATGAAGTATCATTGAACAGCAGATTAACCTTCATCGCTTTAAAGATGTATAAAAGCTTTAAATAAATTAACAAAATTGCTTCCTTGTAAGTTTTAATCAAACTGAAAAATCTGAATCATCCTAGGAAAAAAAAGCCTAGATGATGATGTGAGTGTTTAACTGCTGCAAACTACTGAAAAAATTTAGGGGGCAATAAGTGAGAAATCCATCACCCACTTTCACTCCATCGGATTTACACTTGATTAAAACAGGCCTTTGCTTACATTATTCACACTGGTTTTTTATTGTTATTAATTTTTTCAAGGAGCTGTGATGTAAAATAAATCCCTCATCAGCCCACATCTTTCATCTTCTTCCTATGCATTGTTTCATACATAATCCTCCTTTTTTTGTATTTACAGTAGATAATAGGAACATTTTTGACACCAAAAAGAGGCTTACAAGGGATTTCAGTCAAGGTCCCGGTATGAAGAATGATTGACTTTCACACTGAAAGTCTGCCATTAACTTTCCCTTTCAAAGCCTTCATGCATCCACAGCACCTCAGGTCCAAACTTCCAATTAGTGACTTCGCACTTTCTGCCGTTTCCTTCATGAGGGAGCGTTGAGGGGGAAGTTGTGCATCCCATGTAAAGAGATGGGAACTCTTGACCCCTCTGATCTTTACTCGGGACAGAATAACGGTATCTTAGCTCCGGGGACGGGCAAATGTAAATGATGACAGTGAGCACCTTTGTCCTCCAACCACCCCCCCGACCCTCCTCCTCTTTTTTATTTGCCCTCATCACCTTGTTAAACTGGATCTGTTGTGGGAACTCAGTGGCTCAAATACAATAATACAATTTACAATAATGTGTTTCTCCTACAGTCGTACAAAAGCACAATATGTTAGTCCAAGCATGACAATCAGAAAACTGTCATTCTAATTAGTCTAAAGTCCAGTGTCCATTTAAATGTTTAGTGTAATATATGCTCTCCTCACCAACAAGCGTGCATGAGACTAATACGGATGCATATGTTGTGGTTGTAGCAGGTCCTTCAATTGCTGTGATGCAACATTAATTCAAGTCCTCTTGTGTAATCCATATGCTGCTTTTTCTTAACATTGAACTTTCAAGTCCACCAAATTATATAGTTCCTTATCAAACAGAGAATACAATATATGTTAATGTATAAGTGAGGTTATCATTAATTAAATTATGCAAATTCTCTCAAGAAACCTGATATGGCAATTTCTGTATTCCACTTAACAAAAATCATCTTACACTAGCATAGCTTTCATGTCAGCTGAAAACGGCTGCAATGAGAGGATCAGTCGCTCGCTGATAAGTGAGAACAAAACAAAGTCCTTTCTCTTTCAATCAGAAATTGCTTAACAATAGCATATTAACAGGCTCAGTAAATGGCCACTCATCATTTTCTTTCTTTTGTCCATTTGTGGCTCTTAGTAAATATAAAATTTTACTCACCACTTCTGATGTAGAAACCTGGTTGTAAGAAACTCCTTAAGCTCGAAGCGTTAAACAGAATTTATCTGTCACGTTTGCCACATCTCCACTTCAACAGATGTGCAAAGTAAAATGTCATCCAGATCAAGTCAAGCTGGACAAGGTGAGAATAAAACCGAAGTTCTCAAATATCACATTTCTCCTTTTAAAATACTAAAAATATTAGTAAAACTTTATGTGAAGATTATGTGAAGCCTGGCTATCTGAATTCATGTTTACTTTTGTCATCCATCAAAGCAAACATCTGAATGAGTGGGCGGACGTGGGAACAAAATCAAAGAGGCAGCGCTGTCCAAATGTTACATTAAACCAATCTCATAATTCATTCACTATCACCCCCTCCTGTCATTTAACTGCACAAATACAACACTGTTTGGGGAGCAGTTTCAAGTTTCCCCTCTTTGCATACGAAAGAGTTTGCATGCTAATACAGTTGCAGCTCTTTTTGTATCAACCGCTGTGAGATTAAATGCAAAGTAACCCTGGTGAATATGTAAATCAGCTGATTAATTAGAAGGACTGCTCAGTGCTGGGTTTCTTCTTCATGGTCATAGGGTAGGGGACAGGGAGATGGGCGGGGGGGGTGTGCTTAGGGGAGAGAGGAAATCAATATCTCACTATTTCAGGTCTCCCTGGGCTTTTTTTAGTAACTCGATGCACAGGTGTTAATCACGGAGTCAATTGTTTCATTAATCAAGTGAGGAGTGCCTGAAGGTGGAGACAGGTATTACAGCTCTCTCTCTCTCTCTCTCTCTCTCTCTCTCTCTCTCTCTCTCTCTCTCTCTCTCGGCCCTGTCCTCCCTCCTGACAAGTAGATAACTATCCCTAAAAGAGAGAGGAGATAGAGGTGACTGTGCTACAGCGGAGCCAAATCTCGCTGGGAGGCTGTCAGGCTGAGTTCCAACACCGAGAAGTCTCCTGTCCTGATCATCTCGTTTCCTCAGCTGGCTGTTTGGGGGCTGACAGGGCAGGTTGTGCTTTGACAGCTTCTGTCACTTCCTCAGTCTAGCAGAAATCTTACGCAACGGAGCAGATGAGCAGACAAAGGTTACGCACTTCGCCGCTCTGGATATTCGGTGTTTTTGTCGTTTTTGCAGCTCAGGATACATTCGAAATCTCAAAAGTCTGGAAGCGGACCTCATCTATCTGTATTAATCAGTCACAGCAGAGTGCTAAACTAATGTTTTTCCTCATTGTGCAGCTCAAGAAACGTATCCAACAGGTTCACTAACCTGCAATTAGTTTGCTAAATTGAAGCAGCTCGTTCAATGAGTCATTTGATTATAATTATAAACAAATCAGGAGCAGACAGATTAAAGCGAAGATACTTTCACTCATAATTAACAGCCTTGTACAAAAATAATTTGAATGCCTTCAAATTGTATATCTTCCCCTGCAGACAACTTTTAAACTTACATAAAAACACGCTGCTTTGAAGAATAATATGTCTGATATGGAAATTTCCTCCATCTTTTTTTTTTTTTTTTGCCTTGATCAACATAAAATTTCAGCTGCCTCTTCCTTCTTGTTGAAAAATCCAGAGTCTGTAACTATGCAAATATCTTTCTTTTCAAAACTTTAGCTAACAGATACAAGATGTATCCTGTTTCTCTGAAAAGGTCATTTTTTGTCTGTGTGCGGGCTGGAGGCTTCGAGTTTCCACATCCCTCTTCAATTGGCCCCCAAATTAGTTTTGTCACAAGAACATCTCATATTGTAACATCTCGTACTCAGATTTAAGGTGAGAGTGGAGGAACTTTCCTCTTTGGAAGATGAACGTGTAAACAGCTTTCAAAGTGACTAACTGTGCTTCATTCTGCACAATGAAGCTCGAACACCCAAAGTAAAGTAACAGAAAGAAGTTAGACATTTCATAGTTGATTACTCTGATTGAGTCTTTAGCAGTATTTTTAGCAGAAAAATCAAATTAGCAAAGCCACAGTGAGACAGCGTAACTGAACCCATATGGTACCTGTCAAAGCAGGTTTATGAGGAGAAATGTTTGATTAGGGTCAGTTTAGCTTTTTGAATTCTAATGAATGTGTTGGTGAGGAGACTTTCCTCTCAGATCATGTTGGCACTGAACACTGATGAATGGCGCTCTGTGTCATTGACTGTTCTTGGTGTAAAATCGTTACACCAAGAACAATTCATGTCAGCGAACGGTCTGAATGCTTGAGCGGTCGCCGGCTTCTACCAGTGGAAAAAAATACTGCCGAGTGCATTCACGCTGCCCCGACGTCTCTCGGACGCCACACTGTCACATTAGGAGTGCATTTACTCTTCTTCACCACGCTGTGTGTCACACTGTACAGTAGGCAAATTGCATTTCGTCTCTCTGACAACTTATTTATACATGAAGCCGGGCCACAACAGCAGATGTGGAGGGATCATATTTTACACTTCAAAGCTCATTGTTTCTCTGAAGCCTTGAAAGGAAAATAATGAGAAAAGGGTCACGCTTTCATAATGGATTCTGGCACACACGTACAATAGCGATACCAGATTGCCAGAAGAACGAGGTGGCACGAAAGTCCCAAAGGTAGATGGATGAGTGATAGAGTGATAAAACGTTTTTTGAAAAGACAGTTTTATTAATAGCACTGATTTTCATCCGTGTTTCTGTTTTTATTAGGGCTTTTATATGCTACTTGACAGAACGGTGCATGCGATGAGAGGAGGAATGATCATTTTCTCCATAGACTCTCCTGCTGTCCTTGACCTCTACCCTGCTTAAAAAAAAGCAGTAACCCTTCTCTTTGACACCTCATGTGAAATTCATCCATACAGTATGTATGTACAGTATAAGAGCTATGGAAAAAATGTCATGACAAACTTGTGAAAAGGCTATACACCGCCATATTCCCACAGAACAATCAGAGTAAAGGAATAAGAAAATGCGATACGGTATCTTATCCCTTCGGGCACATACTGTACTTAAAGAAAGCCCGAGAATGGATGATTTTGATCAGCCGTAAGGGAGGGCCTCCTGATCGCTGAGGAAAAAAAAAAGTGCAGTGAAGGCGTATCGCTCTCAGCATCCTCGCTGGGACCCAGATAAGAGATGAGAGAGAGCCATAGTGCATATGAGAGACAAATAAAGGTGAGAGATGCGAGATTTCGCCTCACTGAGATAATCATGTGAGCAGATGAGCCCGGCTTGGACCCATCTCTGAGGCTCACCAGCAAAACAGAGCTGACAAATACGGCGACTGGGAGATGAGGGGGGCGATTATGAGCATGGCGGAGAGGGATGCCGTGGTGTGGTGAAATCTCTTAATGGTCTTGGATGAAGATGGCGAGTCACGCTTGGGAACTGCATGGATGTGTGTGTGTGTGCAAATAACAAGCCTAGCAGAGTGTCACCTCGCCCTTATCGACCTGCCACTCATCCTCAGATCATGTGTGTGTTGTGTGCGCATGCATACATGTTTAAGCATTTATATGTGTGTGTGTGGGTGTGTGTGTGTGTGTGTGTGTGTGTGTGTACCAACTCCACTCTCAAACAGCCACTTCCCCTTCCCACATAAAAGGTGTTTAAGGAAGACGAGGCGTGAGAAACCTTTGAATTAGGCAGCTCTTGTTAGCGGCGATGTTGTTTGCCTTCCAATTTAATTTAGGCGAGAAGACCACGCGCCGGGTAGCTCGCTCTACCGTGGGCCTGACGAAGTGAATTCCTTGGAGTCTAATGCTTGGAAGAGGAGGGCGAGTCAGACAGGGAAAGGCTTTGGCAGGGCTTTTTAGGTGGGAACAGAACGAAGGTGGGCCTCGGTTTCATTTTTCATTCCCGATGACTTTGCAGCGGATACGAGCTCCCCTCCCAAAGACTTCAGAGCCTCAAATCCCATCGAGATTGTCACGTCGGATTCCAGCGGTCCCAGCATGGAAGTTTGTTCTGAGGGGAAAAAAAATAGAGGAGATGTAAAGGAGAAAGAGGACAAAAGGGAGGGAAAGATTCTTATGCCGGCATAATACCTGTCTCGTGTGGAAAATTTTCTTTACCAAGGCTTTCCTCTCATCCTTAAAGCTGGATCGCATTTTCTTTCATTTGCCACGGTTCGTAGGTCATTTAATAACCCTAAATTACAATTCTAATTTGAATCAAAGTGACAGTGAATGGAGTGTGTCCAAAAACAGATTACCTGTGTAGCATATCAATGAGGACAGCCTGTTTGAAGGGAAGCTCCGGTCTTGTGGCAACTCGTTCTCGTTTATGGCCACAAGCCCCTTATTTCCCTTCCATTGATTGAACAGCTTTGTTTACTGGGCAAAACCACGTCCGTTTACATCCATTTACTGAATTCATACAGTGCAAACTGGCCCAGAAACATCCAAAGATTCAACTTTGATTACTGGGAGGAGTGAAAGGAAAGCAGAATGAAGTTCTGGGTGACGCAGCTGCAGCAGATATGATTCTCTTTTGGTGATTTTATCAGCTGGAAGATTTTTGTGCCTGCAGTTTTGAAAATTCACTTTTCGGTCCTCTCAAACGTCTGCGTGGCCCGCACCCTCCTCGCCAGTTTGAGATGGAGGATTAATAAAATGAAATGTAGTGCTGTTGCTGCGCTCTGCCATCTTTCTGCAGAATTGGCAGAATGTGAAAGCACCCCCTTTCATTAAGTGTGCAAATGGTTTCTTTGACAGCCAGTGTCAAAAACATGCAAGAGGTCTATTAATAAGCGATTGGAGAAGCACACAGGAGGGGTAACCTCGGCGAGGCGCTAACCTTAATGGTCATCTTTTTCATGAATCTTTCATTAAGGTTTTAGCCATTAAAAGCGCATTTGTTTCAACCGTACACTGTCTAACACGTGACAAATATGTGGAGGTAATGAAACCGCTACGTATCCATAGAGCACATTTGCATAGAAAGCTAGAGGCAGATGAGTAATTTGATAAACGCAGCCTCGGGCAAAACTAGGAGCCATTTGTTGTTGCCTGAAGCCATAGAATTGGTTGAAAAAAAAAATTACTTCATACTAAAATCGCTAGTGTTAGGAAACCATCAGGGAGACTGAATGAAATGCTTATTTTTTTTATCATGTTCTGTAAAGGAGCAAAGGATTAGAGTATAAGCACAACACAACAAATGGTGTCAATATGTGCTGCTCAACACTGTGCTTGGCAAAGTTTCTCACCATATGAGGGGCAAAAGAAAAACGTTCCATCTCTCCAGGGTAGAAATGAAGTGACCTTATTTTTCCCCTTCACTTGTGTCCCAGCCTAAATGTTGTCTCTCCTGTAACACCCGGTATTGTGATGTAAATGAGATGCATATTTGGCTCACCCTGCTCTGCTGAAGTGGAAAGGTAAATATTTGCATTATGCTTGCAGGCTGGAGTGCGCGCCACATCGCATTATTCCATTAACCCACGTCTCCGCGCACAACGACGCTGCATCCGCGCTAATCAGCCTACAGCTCTACGCATAGCAAAGCTCGGACTGCTTACGAGTCACATGTGTGCGCTGGTCGAACTGCTCATGTTATTCCAAGATGATCTCTCTCATATGTGCAGTTTGATTCTGTGTTGCTGAAACTATCTGATTTTCCCCATTTTGCAGCTGCTCTCTGAGTTTTTATGTAAATGTGGCCTGCAGTTTTATTTTCCTGAGACGTATTAGTGCGTGGAAAATGCTCTCGGTCACTCAGATGTAATGAACGAGCTGGATGTTCTCTCGGCGTCCCCGTTTGAGCTCCCATTGATTTGGTTTAATCGAACGACGGGGTGAGATTTCGCTCCCCCATTTGTTCCGTACCATTGTGCCACTGACACTGGATTGTTTTGTTTTCAGGATGGATAATTAACCCCTTCCGTGGTCCGTGTTTCAGCAAAATGTTGTCAGGTCACAAACACCGTGATTATTGAGTCAGCCTTTTAATGGCATCCTCAGCTAAACGACAGGAGGAGCGCTGGACTGAACAGGACATCCTACGTGTTAAATTAGGCGTGTGTGTGTATGTCTCAGATAAGAACGGAAATCCTGATGCTCAGATGAACACATCAAGAGGGGCATATAGACCTAATTAATGCCTATTTGACTATAAAAGGCCGTCACATGCAATAAATTACACAAGCGGCGTGTTGCAAACAGTGCACCTCGGTGTATGAATATACACTTCGCCTCGGGGCATTTTTTGATAAATGGCTTACAGACCTCAACTTCGTATTGACCGAGCTATGCAGCTACCCAGGGGCGATTCAGGAGTCGGTCAGGGCCCGCTGCAAAAATTCCCAGGAGGCCCCTCCAACCAGCATTTATCAACATTATGTGATAATCTGACATTAATCAAAAATGTATGAACTTCAAATCTTGTTTTTTTTATTTTAAAGTTCACATCAGTAAGATAAGGACATTAACGTCCATGTAATGTTCAAAATAAACATACACACAATAAGAAACTAAATAAATAACTCATTACACACATTATGAGGCCAATGCTCACACATTTTTTTTTCAAATGCTGCTTATGATTCTTGGCTAGTACAAATCCTGCCACTGCATCCTCACAAAAGACCTTTTGAAAACTGACCTCTGCAAAATGGTCACTCTTCAAATGCAATGACCTTGGCACAATATAAATATTTATCTCAAAATATTATTGAAACTAGCAAATGACACAATACATGCATCTTGAAAACCCTAGCATTAGCTCTTAAGTCGTTCAAGTGTCTCTGTGTTAGTCAAGGCCATGCTAACTAAAAGCATTCAGTTATTTACTGTTTTACTTAATCGTCATTATCTGCTCCACTGACCGCTGCCTCGCTTTAGTTTTTTTCCCACTGAGATATCATTGCAGATCGTCCACTGGTTATTTAAGGGGGAGGGGGTTGTGATCACAGCATTCGCCACATTAATGAGAGTGGCCCGCCTTTGCTTTTCACAAGCTGCACGTCTGCTGCCATGCCTGTTAATACAACCAAGTCAGGTCACATAATTTTTTTTAGTAATATATCTTCTCACCACACATTAAAGACTGAGCTCTGCTGACCTCTGACATAATGAGGCTGGGAGGCAGCTACTTAGATTCACACATTCACAAAAGTGTGAACTGTTGTTTTTATGCGTGAGGACAGTTCATATGTTACATTTGCACTTGTCACCGTGTTGTGAAACTGACTCGATTTTCAATAAACCCTCATTTTTAATTTATTTCTAAAGTTATAAAGTGATTTTTTTCCATATTGTAAAAGTTTTATTTTTATACACGATAGCTGTGATGTTGCCCCACCCCTGACAGAAAAGTTGAGCTTTGTTCTCTTTATATCTGCTCCAATCTGATATCTATTTCAGAAGGTCAGAGATTCACATGACAGTTTGTCTGTCCAGTTATATTCACAAGATCTGAGAAACAATAATGTGCAGGCTGTGTTGAAGAAGTGATTACTGGATAGACGGCAGCATCGCGGCTATGACTGCACATGAAGGACGAACATTTGATATTTCAGACATCATCATCTCTCCGTGGTTCCTTGAAGTGACTGACTCCCTGTTTAGAATACAGAGATGAAAAAAACTAATCTAGTTTCTTGGTTGGCACCTGATGAAACCAAACCAGATTGATGAGTCATGACTTTATTTCACACTCTGACATCTGAAACACTTACCAAATCTAAATAAATAATATTCTGCAGAGTGGCACCACTTTGGTGAATAACATTTCACACTGCCTGGAACCAGGAGACATCCCACGAAGAGAAACTGCAGGGAAAATTGAATTGGATTTGGCAAAAACATGGCTGCTGAAGTGGTTAGTTTGCCTTTACTTACCGTAGCAATGTGAGACTGCTCTCTGGCACTGCCGTCTTCTGAATGCAGGCCAAGGCCTCCCGCCTGCTACCGAAGTACAACAAGGTTGCAGCTGCGCAGCACTTTAAAGAGAATATTTAAATGCGTGCTGATAAATTGGGCCCTGTGGTGTGCCGCGTCTGTTTGTTCACTTCGTGTGTTTTGGTGTCCTTGTCAAATGATCTTGCAGTTTGCACAGTCAGCGAGTTGGTTGTGCATTCTGATCTCTTTGCAGTGAGACTTCTACTTGTCTGTAGTTCTCGTCCAACTTTCCCTGTCAGAGATGTAATTGTTAAATTTATGCCACATACGCTCCGTCTCCAAATTCGATTGACCCGAAGCCACAATCAACCCATGGAGAGGGCAGTAGATAATGGTCATATTGATGGTGTAATTATTTTCCAGTTTGATAGGCCAATTAATGTCTTTTACACAGGGATTGTGGAGAGGAAGCTTTGTTTAACCCCCCCTTCACATACAGTACAGCGCTGAACGCAGATTACAGTATCACCCGAAACCAGAGGCCAGCGAAACGAGCCGAGCTGGAGGAAAGCTCTCACTTTTCAAACGGTGCACAAATGAGGTTGTGGTCACATCTTGAGCGAATAACATGGTAATCCACCTAAAATCCCCAAGGGATCAATTGCTGTTGAAGGAGGCTGCACCCACCTATGCTTTTCCAACCCGATGAGCCCGGGGTACTTTGTAGAGGAGATATTATTCAAATCGGCTTGGGGAAAGTATGCCATATTTTTGCTGGTAGTGCATGTCTAAGTCAGCGAACAATGTGCTGGGCGGAATCAGATGTGAGATAATTTACTCAGGCAAGTTATGTAAGAATTTGTTGAAGCTTTTTTTTTTTTCCCCCAGTCCTTTCTGTCTGATCATCTATCTGTCACAGTTTGATGGGCTTTTTAAAAAGCATTACATTTTAAGTACAGAGCCATGAAGTAAGAAAACTCCACCATTTCCATTAACATAATTCCCAAACTGTGCCTCAATACAACTCACAGCTGTCAATGACACTAAATAATTAATACCGAACATATTACTTGGACTGCAGCCTGGCCTCATTACATCCCTTTGTTGGCTCTTTTCATTTATGCAGTGGACTAATTCGTGAGGGAGCAGTTAAAGCATTTGTCCATCCCCTCTAGCGTAGTATCCTATAGCAAAGGCTTCTCTCTCTACTGTAATCAAAGGAAAAAGTGCAGCACGAGCACATTTACTTAGGGCTCACTAATCTTCAGCTCGGACTGTTTCCCAAGCCGAGAACCAGTGGAGAGGCCAGAGGGAGGAGGCGCAAGTGTCAGTTCGGTCTCTTAAATAGGGAGGTGAAGAAAGATGGCAGGCAGACAACAGTGGTCGAGTGAAAATTCCTGGAAGACGTCTGAACTTTCCGCAGGATTTTTACCCCCAATCCTGCCCGTAGCATGGGATGCCCTTTGAGTCTTAATTGAAATGCTGCCTTGGGCGAGAAGTTTAAGAGATTGCGAGGTTACCAAAGAATTCCCACAGCTGTGAGGATGGAGCGCTCCCATCCCACTTTACAATCCAAAGGTGGAAACCCATTAAAAAGATCCCACCAGATTCCCTTTGGAGAAGCAAAAAATCAGATAGGATTCCTGATTCCCTGAGAAAATCTACAAATAATTTGTTTGAATTTACACTTGTGTGAATTAAATGCAGTGTGTCGAGTGGTAGAGGAGAGATTCAGCCGGAGTGCTGCGTGAGAGGAATCCTATCTCCCTCACTGATATTTATTAGTTATCATAGAACCGCAGGATTAAAAAAGAAGAAACTGCGTCTTCAGTCCAACCAGCACAATCTGAAAGCCTTGCTGAGAAGTCCCCACAGCACACACACAGATCCGGGCTAAGAGATACACTGCTGATCATCGCAACACGATAGGCGTCGAATAGAGGCAGCACCACTTTTCTCAGTTCTCTCCCACAGTCGGTATGCGAGACTGAGTTGTGACCAAATGTCGCGTTAAAGTAGGATTAGAAACGGTCAGTGAAGTATTCTGAAGAACCGAGTGGATGACAGTAAATTCCCATCTTGAATTAAAGCTGCTGGATTAGGATGGTGTAAATAATACTGGCAATAGTAACTTAACTGAAAGAAAAAGTTGTTGCAAACACATCACTGACACATAACCAATTTTTAACTCCTAAATGCTTCCACAATATCAGCTAGGTGCTAACTTTGTGTGCCATTTGATCGCCAGCAGGTATGGTGGGTTATCTTAGCTTTTCACCTGAAAACAGCTGCTCCCTGAGGATGAAAATGAGCAGCGAGAGTGGGCCAAAAACAACGAGCTGAAAAATGCTGAAATACTCTGTAGAGGTGAAAGGGACTGCAGAGTTTGGTGATAATTCAGTTGGTCTGACACTACAAGCAAACCCTTTTAACATAAAAGTCGTGAGGTGATGATCGTCAATATGAAAATATGAATAGTCTCTTTACCAAATAGTTAATATGAGGCAAGTAAAACCACTTTGGGAAACTTTGACTGGGAGCCTCAATCATAGGAATTAGGAAGAAGAGGGACTAGCCTCTTTTTTTAATTGTGTTAGTTTATATAATAATTAGTGTAAAAAACACAATATCCATTAAGAATTGTACAAAAAAAAACCAAATAATACAATTTCTCGTAATCTAATGATGTGTGGCTCCATATGGCCTCTCTCTTTTTTCCTCCCTCTTTTCTAATTTATTTACAAAAGATAAAAGGGAAGGTTTTGTGTGTTCAATTACACCTCAAATTTCCTCTCCCCAGCCCTAAAGGGAGATTATGAATTTCTTAAGCTAATTTGATCAAGTTAAACTGATGACGTAATAGTAAAAGTAAATGAGTGCAAACCCCCGCTTAGACCCAATGTATGTCACCTGTCATCATCCAGTTGCTCTCCTTCACTTTGAATTATCCAACAAAGGCTGACAAATCTTTAACCCAAAATAAATAAACAAATCACCCAACAGTTTTCTGTTTTCTGTCCCTGTAAACATCTTTAGGGGTTGCTCTATGTGAAACCTGAATGCTTTATTTTGTCCCTTTCTGTAAGCATATAGCAAGCCTTGCACTTTCTTTGGAAAGCTGATAAATATAAAATATCGCCCCACCACCTGAAAGCGCCCGGGTTGCTTTGCATGGCTGCACTTTGTATCTCTGCTCATGACTGAAAGGATGTGTTGCATCGAGTAAGACCAAGAGCAACCCTGCTTATCTACGCGGTGGGAAAAAGCAGAAAGCAAATTCAAGATGTGTGTCCTGGCCAGCCGTAATTCTGTTTGAACCTCTCAGAGAAGTGAAAATGTTGCAGCTAGGGTGCTGATGCTGTACAGTTGTGCCAAATGCTGTCAGACAAAGTCTCTACATAGATTTGCCAACATGTGCCAAGACCCAGAGCTTTGCCAGGACATACTGTCACCCAGAACTAATCTAGCACAGACAGGCATGGACGGGGCACAGTTTTCGCTAATTTACTCACAAGCAGCACAAGCCTTACTGCTGCTTTATGTTGCTGACTCACAGTGAACCTAAGTAGCATTTTAATGTGAGCAAAAAAAAAAAACACCCAGTCAGAGCTGTTTCCTACTGATATTATGTACATAAATAAAATTATTAAGAGGCCTGGAAGGGAATTATGTCATTTCATCTTAAAACTGTATTTAATTTCCATGTTTTCAGCTCTTGACCGCTTTTCTGCGCAAAAGCAAAACACACCACGATCCAAATTGAATAAATTAAAGAAACACTCTTCAAATGCGACACTGCCGACGATGCATCTCTCGACAAATCTCCTTTTGTCTGCGGTGTAACAAAGCACCCCTACTGTAACCATCAGGTTCAGCACAAAGCTGAATCCCCTTCCAAGAGCCTCAGTGTGTCATGTGCTGTCGAAAACCAACGGGCGCCACGTCTGTAACCCCGGCCAAAAGGCTCAGCTGGGCTTTGTGCTGGGAAATGGACTGCTGGACCCTGCCAAAATGCCCTCAAAGTCATTTCTCCTAACTGTAGTCTTGGGGATTCTTGTTAATCCACCGTACCCATCATCTATAAATAAGTGGCACACTTGTGGAGAGGGCCGTTTAGAAAGAGCGGTTTGAGGCCGGACACTTACAAGGCCTATCATTCTTCATTTCCACTCCGCTGAGCAAAGCAAATTGGAGGAGGCCAGCGGGAACAGGTAGGGAGACAGGAGGTCTGTTGTCGGGCGTTGTTAACAGACTTCACTTCATCACCCTTTAAGGCAAATAACCATAATTGTAATTCACAGTACTTGAGTGCATCACCTGCAACGTGACGATGTATTTCTGGGAAAGCATGCCAGTGTTTCTCAATGAAAGTTTTCCATCTGCTCTTTCTTTACTGCTCATCATTTTAATTTATTTGGCCGGGCGTTTTATTCCAAATATAAATATTGCAAAACTTCATTCGGAGTGGTTGTTTTTTTCCCTTAACTTTAAGATGCCAGGGGCTCTTTGACTCCCCAGTCAAAGCCTGCACTAAGCAGTAATGCACCGCAGCCATGATAGGGAATGAGTTGTTTGTTTCACGTCACTGCTTTGCCGGATATTTGTTTAATAAATTGCCAAGGGGTAAGGCGATTATACAACCTAATTCTCATTGTGGCATTAATTGCCAAGTAGTTAATTAAAATGCACAGTGATTGGAGTGCAGACTGTCCCGCAGGATGTAATAAAGCTGATATTATAAACACTTGATTGTGAGACTGATACCATAATATGCACCATCTCATCTATCAGCTTTAATGAGGTCTTGAAAATTATACCTCCTGTCACCTTTTGTTACTTGCAGTCATCTCTGAAAACCATATCTGCCACTTTCATTTCCTGTCACTAATAACACATTAAAGGACTAACCTCCTTAAAGCAAGAAGGAATGGACCATGTTTAGCAATGTAAAACTAGTTATTAGGCTTTTATTGCTGAGGGCAATAGGGTTAAATAGGCAGGATTAGCAGGCTGGTTTAAATATTACACCACTAAACTGAAATAGGGGAATGAACTGAGGCAATTGACTACATTGTCTGTTTTCTCCGATGTTGACTTGTTTGTTTTATTCGTCATTATCTCGTTAAATATTCTGAACAGATCTGGAAAGAGCTTTATTTGAAATTTTATTGCCTTAAAGTTGTGTTAATGCATTAATTTCTGACAAAGCACATTGACACAATGTCTGCAGCTGCAACAGAAGAAGAAATTTTTGAACTCGTGTTCGGACGCCCGCAGGTGTTTCTGTAGAGGGAGGTTAAAGTTAGGCATCATGAAAAGAAAATTTGGTGATAGTTTGTAGTTGCAATACACTTTAATGTCCTACCAAACGTTAATTATCATAGATCAAAGAATATATAGTGTAACATGTAGTTTGCAAGCCTCTAGCAATGAGAATCAAGTAGTTTTATGTAGACAAAGATTTGTGATCATCGACAGATATGCTATTTGAACTCATATTGTTCATTTTATTATCCCAAATGGTCATGACTGTCATTCTCTCTCTCTAGAAATGAAACCAGACACCAATTTCTGCATGTGGCTAGAATTTTATAAATTGGCGGCCACATGTTTTGCATTCACCAAAATGGCTTGAACACTTTTTAATGGCCGTGAAGCACCTCTGACCAGCTGCCATGCTCTCTGCCCCTTTGAGCTTTGCGGCACCGTTCAGCCCGCTGACAGTTGTTTCACATCCGTCACATTAGCAAGACTCTGCAGATAACATTTAATTGCCGTAAAACAGATGTGCTCCGAATGTGAACTCATCACATATGGGCGAGTTTGTTATCCAAGTATGCAGAGTGGAAGCGGAGTGTTGATTTAGAAAAGTGTGTTACTGCCATAAAAGCCCGATGGAGAAATTAATATTAAACAAGCGGCAGTGCGGGATGTTGAGATGGTCAGTTTTTTTCTTCGTCTGTTTCTTATGGGACCAGGCTGATTCACTTTTAGTTTTGAGATCCTTTTGTTATTCCAAGTTTGTTTTGTTGAGATCAAGGCGAGACCATCAATAATGCATCCAGTTACAAATGGAAAAGAAAACATAAGAAAATAATCATTTGAGGGAAAAAGGTGGAACAAAGGGAAAGAAATGGTGGATAGTGAGTGATATATATACCAATCAATACACCATACACTAATCCATATTTTATGGTAAAAATGGGTCAATGGACCACATGTAATATGAAAGGTATTACTGATCGTGACATACCCACAAAGAATTATAAAGCAACTCTCCGTTCCCCTTAGCTCCACTGAGCATGTCAGCATCTGTCAGATTATTGTTTTTTATTTTACAGCCCACAACTGGTTCACCCCCATTGCTCTTTCCAACTTTGTTTCCTACACCACATGAAATAAAGCTCCAATAACTCGGCTTTATGTTACCTCCCCAGCAACGCACAACAGAGAGTCAGCAACTAGCTGGTTTACCTGGAGGAGCGTTTAGGAGGAATTGGTGGAGATCCATAAAGGAGCTAAAACAAGAGAGAGAAAATTGGGCTTGGATTCATTGGATGTCCAGAAACATGGCTCCAAATAGATCATGTTTCTCTGAGTATGCTGATGTGTAAAAATTCAACAGTTTGCTTACAAGTTCACCTGATCAAGATTGTAACAATATGTCAGTGGTTTTGTAGTTTTTATCATTTTTCATATTTAGTCAGAAAAGGCTGCTGAGAGAATTTGGTATCTTGGAAGTTAAAGTCAGACAAAACACTTTCCGAGGCAGGAATTTAACAAACCTTAAAAATATTTTTTACTATGAACAAATCTTTTCATATTTGCACTGATGAATTCCTGCCAATCACTCAATCAGCAAAGAGCAAATTCACTTTAACCCACTTTTCAAGCCCTGTAATCTCCTAATTATACTCAGAGTGGCATGAAGCACTGTCATTCATCATGGACACAATCTTTTTTTTGTAAGAGTAAGAATGAATGCATTAGACAAAAAACATATTACTCTTTTTCATGGTCTATACTGTGATCTCCCTGGATATTTGCTGTTAAACAAGCACCGTGATCCTGAAGTGCGTCTCATACGTCCTCCATATTTTCATACATGGGAGCAGTTCTGTGACATAACTGGGAGGCAACCTGAGCGCTGCCACACTCTCATCCTTCCTTACATGTGAATAAAGTGCCTGTGGTCGCTGGGGAATGCCACGGGTGTCAAACCAATCAGAAGAGCTTAGGGGCATAAAGTCCACTGCTCCTCTCCTGCTGTCAGCATGCAAGCCCACCACACAGGAGCCCCAATCCAACCTGACACATGGGACTGCACAGTATGTCATCCAATACCTCTAGGGTCCTCTTTTGCTTTATAGGCATAATTATCTCATTATGTGTCTGATTTTTTCCTCTTTTGTTTTCAAACCTCAATTTTGTGCCAAAAAGATCAGATAAAGATGCAATATGTCAATAAGTTAGCTGTAAGAAGTGCTGTTAGGCTAATCTTGTTACAGCCATTGTTTCCAGTCTTGCCTGGCTGCTGGCTGTAAGTTTACAGTCATAAGAGTGTAATGGAGCAAATTATTTGCAAGAAAGTGTTTCCCAAAATGATGAACTACTGCTGTAAATGCATGCTTGTTTGTCTCACAAATACACAAACCATGACACTAGATTATTTAGAGATGGATTACACAAGATTTATTCCCATTCAATAAAAAATTATGTGGCGCCCCAAAAGAATACAGACCGTCCGCTGCAGCAGGGATGTTTGTGATGTCGAACCCTTTGCATGTTCACGGCAGTAGCGGTTTTAGGCACGGGCGAACCGGGCAGCCGCCCGGGGCGGCATTAATTTCAGTTACGTGGGGGGCGGCATGAGCTCTTGGGGGAAACATTTTTTTTCTATTATGTACAATGTCACTGTGTGCGGAATTGGCAAATGGCGCCCCCTGCAGCAGCGGACGCCCCTGCTTAATGAGAAGGTACCCATAAGGAAGCTATATGAGAAAAGTGGAAGGAGAGGGGGCGGGTGAGACGCGGGGGGGGGGGGCTCGGAGAGGATCTCGCCCTGGGAGTAATTCAATGTAGAAACGCCACTGGTTCACGGAGCATGTCAGCAGTGACTACGTGATCACTTGTGCATGCTGCTTTAATGGCACACCCCATGTTGCACTAATAGCTCATGTTCTTTGCCCTCCCCCAACCTCATCCCGAGGGACTTAACAAATGGAGCATCCACACTATTGGAAAAGGGATTTCTCCTTGCGACTAATTCTGCAGATCCATTTTTCCTGGGTTTTACTAGCTTCTGCTTTCTGCCTCGATGGTTGATCCATGGTGGTCAATCTTACAGTAAATGTTTTCATGCTCCTAGCCCATAAACAATTTGATATCGCAAAATGTATTATACGAGGTTTAGAATTACACCTCCGCATTGTTGCCTCAGCAGCTTCCATTTGAATATACAATGTCTGCGTGAACGTCGTTGTCAATTTCTCATCTTGCTCAACGTGACAAATAGTGTTTTCTCATGGTTTCCATCTAATTTTCTGTCCAGAAGATCAATAGAGTCGCACACTTGGAGTGAAATTGCTCATGAATTGCTATGGATACACATCCCTGGCTTTATAGGAGTAGCGAATTGATTACACATACATACATACATGCTAAAAATGTTTGTGCACAATAACAAATGGCTGGAGCTGTTGCAGTAGCTGACAGCAGTCAGTGGTCCGTAATGGCCCCTCTATTGTATATCTGAAATGACTCATTCACTTTATTTATGGCTTTCTGATGACGCTGTAAATAAGTTTTCACATTACACAGTCCTGTAAGTGAATAGCCACAGATGAGATTGCATAAAATGCAATTTTGCCTCATTATTGTCTGCCATGCATTTTTTTCCCACACTGATGGCATTTCGTGCGATACATACATTCCTACACACAGCTGCGTACATGCTTAAGTTGTTATATTTTGTTTTTTGACAGTGGCACAATGAGATTACCGCAGATAGACTGGGCCATAATGATGACCATTTGTGTGCGTCTCTTTTTCAAAATGAAGAATGACTGTGTTCTGTTTTTTCCTTCCTCTCATTATGATACTCCACTCCGTTCAATTGATGGCAGGCTATTCCATTTCCAAGTGTCATGTCTAATGAACACACAGTTCATTCATTTACAGCCAGAGAAGGGACGGGAGAGGGGAGGCGACTGGGTGGTTTAAGACTGACAGAGACGAAATCAAAAGAAATGAGAGAAAGAGCATAAATGATGGCAGGGAAAGAGAATCAAAGAAAGAGAAATAGATTTGAATAAAAGCTTGCAGCAGAGCAGCGAGCTCAGCGCTGTTTAGACTCTGTGTCCTCTCGTGAGAGTCCTTAGGCTGGAGTCACCACATTCAACCTCGCAAATTCAAGAATCAGGGTTTTTCCCACTATTCTTCACACAGGCACCCCAGGGTGGGACTCGTCTTACTGTGTTCGGAAGGGTTTTCACAAATGTATTTTCCCCTTGTCTGAATCCCCCCCCCCCCCCCTCCCTCCCCCAAACACCCCACTGTTTCTATGTAAGCATGACAATGAAGACATGCACCAAGAACATGAGAAATGCATTTGCTGTCGTGTAATGCCCATACAGTGACGGGCGCCCAGACAGACGTGCCCATTAAAGATAGAATCACAAACATACGAAAATACATGGACTCAAAACCCAGCCCAGAATATTGTTTGCGTAAGCTGCCGGAAATGTGACACTTTAATTATCAAATCATTCACTGATCACTGTGTCGAGCCTTCAAAAGGCTTCATGCCCGAGAGGGATGTTGTATTTCGGCCCTTTGATCCGTCCGTACAAGCTATATTTTCTGAGGACAGCAGCAATACTTTCAAGGTAAGGATGTGTATCCCTGAGCTGAAAAGAGCCAAGTCAACAATCCCCTTGGAATGCATTAGAGACTCATCAACGCTAACCTGCCTTAAAAACATCAGCTCAGCTCTTTCTTCTGCCCATCCCTTGTGGCAAACACATTCTCATTAAATAACTTCCATAACAAAGGTGCAGCTGAAGAACAGGTGATGGGGAATTTTCAGTCGCCTTGGGGGAGTTTGTGAGGCCACAGATAGAAGCCCGCAACTATCGATCTGGCTTAGTTTGTAGAAGACGGTTTAACTTCATTAGTTTAGATTTCAGGGTCTAAAGATTCTGAAAATTAGAGATGAGAGGGAAAAGTTAATTGCAAAAATTTGAACTGATCCTAATACAAACCATTATGCAGAACTGTAACCTTACTGGTACCGCAGGGACCCAAAGGGCATTAGTAATCTTGAAACAGCACTGTACCATTTCACATCTACTTTTCAGGCCTATGAAATTGTCCATCAGCTTCGGCCTGGGGGCATGAGAGGGCAAAAAGAGTGAGATAATTTCAACTCGCTGAAGGTCATTGGTTTTGCGGCTGAGGTCATTCACAAACAGACCCTAAGGTGTTTTATTCTCCCTCCATCTTCTATCTCTTTCTATGTGCCTCTTCTCTTTTGTGTCCTCTCCTTTACTTTCACTCTTATCTCCCCTTTCTTTTCCCTTTCCCAGGCTTCATCCATCCCCCGCTTTTTCTCCCTGCTTTTCCTCACACAATATTCACCTTTGGATATTTTTCCATTTCTCAGGCCGAGCTGCGATATCGCAAAGTTCTGCGTGTGCTCGGTCAGGGGATGCAGCAGGACACAGTCACAGAGAGGTTTTAGAGATAAGATAGCCGAACGGGGGAAGGAGAAGAAAAAAAAACTTCCAAAGATGACGCATGCACACACAGATGAACACACAATCACATACAAACACACAGTTGGCATCCGTCTTTATTACACAACAAGAAATCCTTGGAGCAGGAGACAGGGCGATAGAGATAACAAGTCACCAGCACCTCTCAAAACCACTGGAGCCGTTCCATTTGTGCAGAGCATCTCTTCTTCATTTATCCCCTTGTCTCCACAAATTTTACTCATGGGCTCAGCGGAACTTGTTTTTTTTTTTTTGTTTGTTTGTTTTTTGCTTTTTTTCCCCACGCTGTACACAACCAGATACAGAAGTATGTGACTTCATATTCACAGACTTCATATTTTGCATTTTGACATGTTTTCTTCAATCAGGGATTTCTGCCTGAGAATCCCAAGGGGCTCATATTTACGGCTTACTCGTTTGACTCACATGTTTCTGTGTTTCCTTCTCTGTCAGGAGGGATCGCAGGCAGCTCCTGGCAACTGCAAATGCTGACATCTTCTGATATGAGCCTTGCTAAATATAGTATGCAAATCGGAGTTCAAATTAAAGGCACCGTTTGGAGTTTTTAACCACTAGCGGTGCCGTGGAGCAAAGTTTTAAGATAGTGACAGATAGTTTAAGATAGATAATGACAGTCCGTCTGTAGTTTGTATCATATGTTGTACCAACACATTTCTGCCATCTATGGAAAACCAGGTATTTCCAGATTTGGTGTTTTCAATCTTCATCACATAAAATAATACAGCTCTTTTATGGGTTGAGAAATGTCCTCATTCTTGAACCTGCAATGCGTCTTATGGCCATTAGGGGCAAAAAAATCATTTGTGAACAGCACATTGATATATTTACTCCTTTTAAGATTATATGGATATGCTGTTTGGAGTTTCTGGCCACTCTCATCAAACTCCTAAGGAAATATTTCACTCTATAGCCGCAAAAAGCCCCACTGTGTTCACCAGCTAGTCGATATGTGTGTCACAAAGGTAGTCTACAGTCGGCTTTTTGAGAAGCATGAGTGAACCAAAACCTTAAAGCTGAGGGCAGAGTAGTGAAATAATCAGCTCACTATGAAAATCCATAAAGACAAAAAGTGAAAATGATTTTGTTGTCATAGCTTGTGAAAAACTTGAAATTTGAAAGCATGGATGCTGCAAGCAGAGAGGTGATGCACATTTCTGTTGACTGCAGAGGGTAATAATGTGCCAGAGAGGGCACCAAATTGCCAGTAAAACACTGTGAACAGTGAAGGTCTCAAAACATTAGAGACTTTGCGAAGGTTTTATGAGGTAGGACAAGTATTCAAAGTGCTTGTAAGATGCACACTATATATTTTGGTGAACAATGTTGAAAACTGCACCGGGTTTTTCTATGACATGATGGTGGACTGCGTTAAAGCCTCCCCCATCTTGGGAACTGGAACTGAACTTGTGAGACACCTCGTACGAAGCTCTGGATGGCCGAGTGGGGAAATTAAATTGTGCAGAGTAAGCTCCCGTCCAGCAATTTATCAGGAAAGCTATGGGAAGGATTAGCCAGCATAGCTCCAATGCAGCTAATGGTGGTATAACTAGCTGCTGACTTGTTCACACTGTAATGAAGAGGGTCTCTGGTCTCCTGTTGTTCCAAGGCTGAATTTCAAGGTAATTTATCATCCAGTTTTGGTGTTTCTTTAGAGACTAAATATTTTTTGATGTTATCTCTGGTGGTGTTTTCTCCCCAAAGCGTCTATTATGCAACGGTTTACGAAAATGGGGCATTGGTAAGCAAAAGAAGAAGTTGTATAGCTTCATAATTGCGAACCCTTTTATTGTGAGGAGAAAATCTGGGCAATCTGGGCCTCCTGAACATAAAGTTGTTCTGGTGAAGTCACTCAACAGTCATCAGCTAATGTAAATTAAAGAAAAAAAGTAAAGAAAGCGTATAAAGGCACTCTAAAACAGGGAATAGCAAAAAAAAAACTTTATTAGGCAACATGAAAATCAGCTTGCAGAGTTTGTTTCTTTAAGACTTGAAGGTAAATTGTCTGTATTGTGAATCTTCTCCAGAAAATGGTCTCGGTCATACAGATGCTGTTTATTTTGCACAGATTCATAGCAGACCTGTGTGTGAAAAACATGTTGGAGATGTATTGTCCATCGAAAATCAACGTATTCGTCAGAATGCGTAACTCTGAGGTTTTTAACTCTTGCCTCATTAATTCAACGTTCTGTGTCTAAGATTGCTGATCAGTGGATCGACAGCTGAGATTTTTTTCCTTACAAGTTTATCCACAATAAAGATGCTACAGTTCTGTGGAAATATGCCATGAAGATAAGGGAAAGAGACAAGTCAGAGAGTGCCTCTCCATCCAGAAGCAAGGCACATGGGACGTTTTTCAGCGAATAAGTAGGGCAGCCCTAATTCTAATTTGACAGCATCCTCTAACACTTTTTCTCAGACCCTCAGAAAGAGAGAGAGAGAGAGAGACTGAAAGAGAGAGAGAGAGAGAGAGAGAGAGACTGAAAGAGAGAGAGAGAGAGGGAGTCTGCACAAGCAAGAAAGAAACAGCCATAGAGTTGAAAATGCACGCAGGCATGTGGATGCATATACAAACACATGCACGCACGCACGCAAGCAGCCCAGAGCTGTCCTGCTGAACGTCCAGGCCATAATTCTCAGTATTTTCTCTAACTCATTGCACAGCGTGGGCAAAGTCAGCCACAAGACCAACAGTGTGCCAGTCTTGCAGGCTTACTTCCGGAGGGCTCCCACGAGAGCGTCTATAGGTTTGTAGTCGTGTGTGTCAGAGTGGGATTGTACAAATGTAGTATCACGCTTGAATACTTTTGTAAATCTTTCTCATGGGTGTGTGTGTCTGAGCGAACGGCATTGGAAGGCTTCCGCGTGCGAGTCCCTTTTCCAGCCTCTCCACAGGTGTTTCGTGGGCCATCACCATTTTATTTCTCTGCAGACTGATTGAGGAAGCAGGAGGGCGATAAAAAAGCTTTTCATCTGCTGTTTGTTGCCACGATTTCACAGGTGGAGAGGACCCCGCTCTCGGCCCTGAATAGGTTTACAATCAGGCGCAGATGGACGCCACACAGCTGAGTGTGTGACAGTCAACTCTTCTGCAAGACCCCATTTAACAGTTTTTGGGAAAACACTGTTGGATTCTCTGCCAGCGGAGTAGTATCTATTCATTATCCACCGCTTATCACAAGAGGTTCAAACAGTGTCAAGTTCAATGCATATATTCATATTCACACTGAAGTACTGATTATTCAGTGCCTAAAAGTTCCTGTATGTGCAGGTGATGTTTTTCTTTCTTTCTTTCCTTTCCAGTACAGCAGTCTGTGTCTGACTGACTACATTATGAATTAATCATATGCACCACGAGGCTTACAGGGTATGAAACCTATACCAGAAAGCTCAGTGGTTTGCAAAGACATATACAGTCAGTGTAGAGAGTCAGTTAACATTTCTTGTCTTATCTCGTTTATTCTTTTAATTGCATACAGTGTATACAGTTTGGATTCTCCTTTATTGTGGCAATAAAAGTGTCACTGAGAAAAAAAGAGAGGTCCTGTATATTTATCTTCGGCAACACTGTAATTATCGACTGTAGCTGTTGTATTGTTCTCACCAGGTTGTTGTGCCTGCGCCTGTCTGTGTCTCCAAGGATTTCTTGGTGCCGTTGTAACGCAGGATGTCACAGCGGCCCTGTGTTTGTGCCTCATTGTGCATAACAATCCAATAAACAGATGCCGAAGCATCATCGTCAATTTCCTCAACCATCACAATATGCTCTTCTCCAAGATATGATTTAAAAAGGAAAAGAAAAACATTGTTTACTGCATGACGTGGCTCTGATTAAGACTGTGCCTGTTTTTGGAGCAGTGAGGTTCAGGACAGGCTTTTGCTGGCTTATTCTGCCTCCATGTGGTAACAAAGAGAAATGCAGTTTTTTCACACAAGTTAAATCACTTTCTATGTCACATTAGAATCACTTCATTATTTTCACAATTCATGCCATGAGGATAGTTTTCATTTTGGCAGAAAAAAAACAACCTTTTAATGATTTAGATTCTGTTTTCTCATAAAGAAATCAAGGTTCGCTTAGAGTATTAATATCGTAGCATGTTGGAAAAGTGTGGGTGGAGTTTCTCAGGTTGCTTTTCAGTAACCAAAAAAAGCGTTTTAAGACCAAAAGTGTTGAGGTACAAAATCATTGATGTTATCTGTTGTGCATTTATGTTCAGATTGTGTTCATGGCAGATGATCATTTTGTTATAGTAAATCTTGTCAAATCTTGTCAAAGAGCACTTCCTCTTGAAAACCTTTACTACTATTGTTTCTTTTGAAACAAAACCCTAACTTGCCACAATATTAAATAATCCTTTCTAAGAAAAAAATAGTGTTTCTGTCTTTACAGTCTTTAAAGGTAAAGCACCAAAACTGTTCAGTCGAAACACATTAAAACATATGATATTGCAGAGTGAATGTATTCTAATTGAATGAATAAGAGGACAGTAAAACATTTTGCATACATGGCATTGGTGGCCGTTTGTGATGTATGTGTTACTAGCGTCTGTCTTTCTGATTTTGTTAATAAATGACTGTGTACTCAGAGCCTCAGTGGACAATCTGCCATTTCGATCATGTTTTCAGTAAGCCATAAAGATATTTTTTCTCCTCCTATATTCACTCCATAGGCTACCTATTGCCGACTATGTTACATTTAGTATCTTTGCTGCTGTACAAGGCTGCTTTGGGAGCTTCACACCTACACTGTTAGCTAAACCAAGCTTGTACGGGTCATCTTCCACATGTGAGGCAGCCTTCAACCCTGCAGCAGCACGGTCATTTCTCTACTCAGTCTGCTTTCTTCTCCCCTTAAAGTGATCTTCCACCTACAGCTACATAAAGTTCAGAGTGACTGTCAGTCCTTTGTAACTCAAAAACATCCTTGTTTTTTTTTTTTTTAATAAAACATAAAACATTCTTCCTCTTTCACTTCATCTGTTCATCCAATACTGATATCTAGATTCAAACATGTATTTTTGTTACATTAAAGCTCTGTAATTGGAAACTATTCAACACTGTATGGCAATATTACAAGCATATTCACTGTCTACCTATAAACTCTCCAACCAAAAAATTTAATTCAATGGAAATGTATGTCTCGCTTTATTCACCCCAAATATACTAATAATGCACTGTATTTTCTCTAGGTTTGAACAATCTGTGTCTGCACAATATACATGATGGAGTGGATTAGAGTTTAACAGGTCTGCAGTCACTGAGCTGCAAAAATGTCAAATTTCTTTCAAATTTCTAAATATTTATTGAAACATTTAGATTTGTATTGCAATATTTCACCACACAAAACACTGATGTTTCTAATGTACTTTTTTGAGCAGAATTATTTAATTGGATGGAGAGATATATATCTCTTGGATTGAGGATATAAATATA
>JBAJHX010000053.1:8569077-8588176 GCA_037176925.1 Amniataba percoides
ATATACAGTACATACATACAATACATACATACAGTAAATTGCAATTATAAATGCAAAAATACACCTCCAAAACCATGTTGCTAAACTTTCTTTGCTGATTTCCCTTTGTTTGCCTCATTTTATAATCTTGTGTGTGACTTTACAGTGACCGAGCAGGTGGCGTGAGCAGGGGCGGGGGTGGTAGATGTGTTTTGATTAGCGTACTCCCTTTTTGAGTCAAGCAGTTGAGCGGGTCATGGGTCAGTTCAGTGGGTTAATTAGCCATATTCGTCACACTGTCAGCCCCCTAAGGACTGTGTACCAACTGCCACTGTTTACGTTCTAATGATTTTCCAACCTATTAATCACAAGCCTTGAATTTTTTTAATACAACAGGACTGGTAAAATATTAGATTAACCTCGACCTTGGTATTAATCTTCTATTGGCAGTTTGGTAAATGCATAGTCATCTGCAGGGGTTTACAGATGAAGGGCAAAGTAAATGTGACTTTTGAAACATTCATACATCTGCTCCGTGAATGCCGGGGAAAATAACGTGCTTCAAAGAAACTGAACCTTTTTTTCTTTATTTAAAAAGATAAATCCTCTAAAAATCCCTGATCTTTGCACTGAGTGTAAACACACTGAACGCTACAGAGTTCATATCCTGGCATGCCGAAACACCTTGCTAATTAAAGTTCTTTCAGGAAAGTTCTTTGCTGGAAATATAAATGAGACCTAGCTGTTTTAAATGTGTAAGGACAGCTGACAGAATCCACAGTCTATGCATCCATCTTCTGTGTTTACCTGCTCATCCGTCCCAGCATTAAGCAAGAATAAGTGAATGTGAACCTGTTGAATACTGATGCCCTTTAAATTTCAAGGGCTACTCAACTGCATGTTCAGAGAGATGGGGAACTCACAAAAGACTCAAAACTCAAAAACTCAAAAACTTTTTTAAAAATAAGGCCTCCATAACCAAAATAGCTCTTTAACTAGCTCTTTAAATGTTCCTGTCTTTCAAGCCCTACACTTCAGTTTATCACTAAGGCTTTTGTGTTTCAAATTAGTCCCCAAACATGTTATATTTTTCAGACTTTGCAAAGCCTCTCTACAGTGGTAGAAGGCATTATACTACATTTTGAGGCTGAGTAGCGCTCCTCATGATAAGTAAATTGTCCTTCATGTGTGTAATGAATGGAGCGTCCCTTTACAAACCAAACTGCAGAGGAAGGTCTTTTGGGATGGGTTGTAAACATTGGAAATTTATATTGCATTCAAGTCCTTGAGAGGCAAGGCTGTAGACTTTGGGATGCTGAGAGTGAGACATGAGACATAACACTGATGTACCACAGGATGGCATTGTGATACAAGTAATAAGCGCTGCCTCTCCTCCTCTTGAGTGCTTCTTCACTGACCTTCAGCGGCTCACTCCCCCTAAAGAATGTTGTTTTAAGGGTCCATTTGCGCCTACCCAGTTAAATAAAGCTGCTGGTTTGAAAGAACATAATCTTGCACGATCAAGTGAATGCCAAACATCAGGTGTCCTTCTTTAAGCCTAACAGCAATTTGACAAAACTTCACCCTTAACAATGCTGCGCAGCTGAAAACAAATGTGTCCTTATGTTGCAATCACTTCAGAGGATCAAAAGTTAACAGCTCTACTCATAACTCAGCCAGAGTTTTCAAGGATGCACAGCATTTAATGGCACAAACCTGAAGTTTCTTAATTCTGGCAACAAAGCCGCTGACAGGATTTCCTGCTTTTTTGCATACCTTGCTGAGAATTTTGCACTTGTTTGTCTACACATGAACTGGTGGAAAAATATGTCTAATAAATGGGCTTCAGCCTCACTTTATTTTGTGATTCAAAAGCATCGTGCTGCTGCTTTTATGTTTGTATTTTTTACTTTTATACTTGGCAGATTCTTGTTACATACCGCTAACCTTTATGCTGTTGGTGGTATGTGATCATCCTTGGAAAAGATGGGAAATTTAAAATCACAGTGGTATGATCCTCTTAAGCTCATATCCAGAGCAATTATTCATCTTTGTTCCATTTTATACATTCGTACCTTGGTGCTACCCAGTCTTCTACTGCTGGTCACCGGAGCAGTGTGGCTCTTTTAGACATTTATCCTGTGGACTTGTATACAGCAGACTGTAGACTGTATTGTAGACATCCCATTATCCGCCATACAAAATTCATTTTGAAGGAATAGTCTGACATTTCAGGAAGTGTGCTTATTTGCTTTCTTGCCAAGAGTTAGATAAGGAGATCTATAACGCTCTCAGCTCTGTGCTTTCAATATGAAGCTACAGCCAGGATGGGTGAGCTTCCTCACTCCAAACTGTCAACTATATTCCTGGAAGTCACTGTTCATGGCAGAGAAGACTGTTTGGCTCTCCTCCATGTGAAACCACAACTTTTAAACTTTTGTTTTTCTCCAACAGAAACAAAATGTTAATTGGGAAGTTTTTGTTACCTGTGGACTGAGCCAGGTTTGCATCATCCCTCGTTCCAAGTGTTTATTCTCAGTTAAGCTAACCAGCTGCTGGCTGTATCCTCCTGTTTATCGTCGAGACATAACAGGGGTTGCTATTTTTTTTTTTCATGTAACCCTCAGCAAGAAAGCAAATCAGAGTATTTCCCACAATATTGAAATATTATTTCAAGATACAACACTTGCACCAAACAGCTCTTCATCAGGCAGAGCTGAGCTTGATAAATAATGTATTTCACGGGACACGTGCAAAAGATGCGGTCTATTAAAACATTGAATTAATTGCCAGGGTTATTGTGTTCCAGAAAATTTAATCTTTTTCAGTAAATGGGTTGGTGGGTGAAATCATCAGGAGTGAACTGAAGGGCTGGCAGGTGGGTTATAATGGATTCTGTCCCCAAAGTGGATGTGTGTGTCTCTTCTACAACATCTTCATTCCCTCCCTCTCTGTACCCTGCGCGTGTATATGTGTGGGTTTCCACCCATTCCTCCAGAGTTCTTAAGCGAATTGAACGAGGCAGAATAAATCATAGTGTGATCAAGATGTCATCTTCATGATAATGAAAACATGATGCCTCATAATAAGTTTCCTGATCAAAGGGAGCTGTTGGGGCTTAATAACTCAGTGCCAAGTGGTCGAAAAGAGCGGGGTGTGGAGACAGATTCAGCAGACAATGGCGCCAGTAATAATCTATTATCTTCATGGAGTTTACATTGTACATTCAGAGGAGCTTGTGTTTTGTATTGCAGAATACTGATCAGTGATTGCTACAGCACAAAGCATCCAGGTACGTGTGAGTTAAGGTTGCATTTCTTTAATGCACAGTTTATATGTGCATATTTTTTATCTAGATTTCAAGGTGCCGCATTCCTTTATACCTTTTATGAGGTGTATCCATGCCATGATATTCTGAATAATGCTGGTATATCTAAGCATTTTATAGTTTCTCGTGATCTGACGTTATCATTGATGTTGACTTTAAAACAATTCAGATCCGGCGAAGAGATAATACGCCCAGTATAATTACGTGTATCTGATTTGAAATGAAAGAAAAACAGCTGTGTTGCTGTACCACCAAAAATAATATAACTGTGAGATATCTTTTAAGGTCCAACATCAGTAGGCAGCATCAGAGCAGACGGTTTATTTTGTTTGCAATTGTAAACTTCTGAAAGGTCAGAGACGGCACACTGTGTTGTATAAGCTCATCTCTTGCAAAAGCATAGAAAACAAGAGCAGAACATCGGCACGATTTGCAACTATTCCATGACAACAGGACAGGAGAGGACCAGACAGGGGAAAAAAACACCCAGCAAGCCAGCAAGTAAATAAGTTCAGACCTTTTTTTTTTGACAATCCAGGAAAGTTTTTACAGTGTGTTGTTACTTTGGTAAAATCTGTGTTTATAGCTTCACCCCCTTTATCAATTATTCAACAAAGAGGTGGTGCGCAGATTTCAAACGCTCCCTTGTATTTATAAGATTCCTCCGAGTATGAATGAGGGTGTGCCTGCCAGGTAACATCAATGTTGAGCTACAGTTTTCCACCCTGCAATTTACTCTATCTGTTTCATTTGATGCGAGATGACATTCATCATTTCAGGACAGTGCCTCCATCACTTTGATTCTGGAATTTAATGATTCATGAGATGGTGAGACAAACCTGAGGTGGAGGTGGGGGTGGGTGTGTGTGTGTGTGGGTGGAAGAAATGGGTTCAGTAGTTTTTGGGAAGTCAGAGCTGTGCTTTTTCCGTAGTCTTGGTGGAGAATAACAATAGACATGACACAGCGTGTGTCAGTTAAAATGCAACGCGCGCTGACTTTGGAGACGGTGGACAAGTCAGCTTTAAGTGACTTATTTCAAATCCACATTTATGTCCTGTGATGTGAATAGCTGTACCGATGCTATATACATGTGTTCTGAGGCATTTCTGAGGAAAGGAGGAGGAAGAATATGTTTGAGAGAATGACGCATGGTAAACATGCCAGTGGTAAAAAACTTGAAATGGGACTAGTTGCCTCTTGGAATTGAATCATGCTGCTTAACCAGAAGTTGAGTCATAGATATTGGATAATAAACCAGAAGTTCTTTTTTTATTACATTTCTTTGAGTGTGTGTGTGTGCTGTGGGCTACCTAATGTACTGTATGTTTTGGCAGCATAATGAGCTTTCAATTGGCCCATTTGTTTTCGCCATTGCTTTACCTGAACTAAAAAGCTCCCGAGACATGTTGGGTTGTAGTGATGTCCCTCAATTTAAGCCGTAATGAAAGCTTTGTCCCACCGCTGTGAAGCTGTTCCTTGACAACACTTCACCCCCTCCCACCCACACCCCCGCCCCCCGTTCCAAGAAAAGTGCCAAACAAGATGCGCCGTTCTCCTTCGCTCTGAAACGAGCTCCCCTTCTGTGATGAAAAATGCAGCCTGTCTCTTTGCTTATTGCTGTGGCATTTAGGTGGCTCAGTGTGGTGATTTGAAGAGCCTGTAGTGTCAAAGCTATTTCTCCTGCTTGTGGCTTAATGCTCTGACTCAACAAACCTGACCATTGTCATTTCCCCCCATCGGCTTCATGGTGGCCGTGAAGTAAAGCCAAGAAGTGTGGGTAATAACCTTCAAGGAAAGGGCTGTGATTGCACATCCATTTCACACTGAGGACCTCTCCCTTGCTTCCCCCAAAGCAGTAAAATGCTATATAGGGTGAAGAGTGAGAATGGCAGTAAGGTAGACACAGTGTTTTGTTGGTGGAGGGAGATAAAAGAGAAAGGGAACACAGCGCGAGGGGAAGGTCTGTATGGGGGCCGCTGAATCTGGCGTGCATCTTACAAAGCAAAGTCTTCCACTGCTGGGCCTACCGCTTGGATTTCTCAGGAATGCGTTTTAGCCCGGGTGTGATGCTGCTGACGGGTGACATGCACGGTCTAGTCCTAATGGGTCACCGGGGGCACCGCATGCTCCTTAAACAGTGCCGCTCTTGCCTCCTGGGACCACTGAGGAGCAGCACAATTCACGCCAATCTTACTCCCACCCAGCCTCGGCCCGCACCAAATGGATGATGACATATGTTGAGTGTTATCCTTGACGTGGGGCAAAGGGGACGGAGGGGTCAGTTTTACAGAATGAGAAGCTTCAGACTTAAAGAAGAAGCTGTGCGCTCACAAAGTTGGAGTTTGGGTCATTTGATAAGCTTTAAAGTCACTGTGATGTGTCAGTTGTTCAGTGATGTCCTGGGCCTGTCACTTGGTTATCTCTTTATGAGATTGGGTAATATAAATAAAACTGACTAAATCTAATCTTATATCCATATTGATCTCTTTTGTATCTCTTCTGAAATTATTAAAGTGTGGTTTGTAGCTCGCAAAGCTGGATCATAGTAAGAGGAGTCTGTTTTTCCACAGAATGTGGTTGAGTTTTAATTCATCATTTCTGCCCCATTTAATCCTGAGGGAATTTTTTTATTTATTAACTGGTGAAATCAGGTGTATTGGTTATTGCACAGTATAGATCATAACAAATGACGTTTGTATTTGTGCACTTTCCTGCACCGGTTTTGTGTGATTGCACATTAGCTTTAAAAATGTGCTTTCCCAAGCTCCCCTCACAGAGAAGTTGACCTTGTAGAGCAATGTAATTTGATGGTAAATGGTTGTCATTTGGGCTGCCATGCCTCATGAAGCCATCTATGTTGTTATTTCTTGCCTCCAAGCTCCCACTGATCACCATATTACAGTGGTGCATGACTAATTGGATGGCCACAGCCAGAGGCAAAATTAATGCAACTGGATTGTTCATGTTGCAGAGTTGCAGTTTGTGGTATTAGTTTGCAGTATAGAGCCCCCCCCACCCTAAAGTGTGTTTTACTTTTATTTTACTTTTATTTTAATAAATATTAAATGCAGCACTGTTAAAAACTGGTTTTGTCTGAACGGCAGCATTGTCTGCAGATAAGGAGGTGTGATGTTTTATATCTAGCCTCTAGATGTCACTGTTGGTCAACCACCGGGTTGTTATAATCAAGCAGGGCGTTTGTATGGATCACACAATTTCTATAACAGCAGATGGTGCTGATCATCACGGCTAGCATCATATTTATTTTTCTTTGTTACCCCTTGTAAAATACCGCCCTCCAGATAAATAAACACTACAATTGATGCTGGCTCAATGCAATTATTCCTAATTAAACAAAATAAGATATGGGCACTGGGTTGACAGTCGGAACCTGCAATTAAGTTGAGACAATTCAGGTGTGTGGTCTTATGTCTCGCCCTTGAGGGAGACCAATATAAACCACAAACAGACAGGAGAGTCCGCTTTCCTCAGTCGTTCTTCAAAGAAGCTTCTCCATGTGGCTACATAGATTGTTTTGTCTTCATCTTGCACAGAGACAATTAGTCAGTAACTCGGGAAAGCACTTCATCTTAATGAGGTATCCCATGGAAATGAGAAAATCATGCTCGGTGGTGTCCACACTCAGTTGGAGATTGTTATCCACGATCCATCCTGGAGTGTTCACTTTCTCTGCCTGATTAAAGGATCTTAGGAACGAGAGACAGTGATCGCTGATATTTGCACATACTGTGTAACAATCCTCTGCGGGTCTGAAATTTTCCCCGTTTATCTCGATTTTTCTCTATCTCTTATCTCTCTTTCTGTTTCTTTTAGTCTTCCTTGATCTCCTGAGTTTAGATTGAAATGCAACCAAACATCCGAACATAATGAAATGTTACAGCGGGTGCCTGGCTGACTGATTACCTCTTTAAACACAGTACAGTGTGCGTTATCTTACACGGAGAGAGATAGGGGTGGATCTTTTTCCTTATCACTATTAATAAGTGATGTATATGATCATTTTTCCAGAATGAGTCATAGATTTTCCCTCTCCCTGCTCCCTGTCGGCCCTGTGAGAAAGTCGGGGTCAGTGTATTCTGTAACAGTGCTTTGTTTGCCCTGAAGAACCCTCTGGGACCGCAGCAGGCTAGCAAAGCTAATCAGGACTGTATAATTGAAACGGAGCAGCAGTAAATGACTGCAGATAGGAGCTGAGCTTCACTCCCACTGTAAGATCAGATAGCCAGGGCAATGATGTCTGTTGAAAACCAACTGTGTTACTACACACACGCAGCCCCCTCGGACCTTGCAGATAGGCTAGAGAAGGATTGTACTGTATGTGCGCAGGAAGTACGGTGAATGTGGGAGGAAACTGGCAGTGATATGAAAAGGGGCTGCAGGAGAGACTCAATGGGCACACAGTAGAACGTTGGTTTGTGTAGTTAGGTCTGATTATTAGTCGTTTTGATCAACAATGCACTGAGTGAGTCAAGAATTTCTTGACTTCGCTTGAGTTTTTTCAGTCTGAATAGCGGTAAGCCGCAAAATGTGTTGGTGTAGAAACTTTTCCTCAACACTGGCTCACTGGCAACTAATATGGGATAATTTCTATTAGGAAACACCAATCAGAGATATGAATATAATGATTTAACCTGTGTGATTTTAACCATGAAGAAACTCCAACCTGATATTTTCCTTTTCCTTTTCAAGCTGCAAAATGAAACCTTTCTGTTCACTGCTGCCTATAATTTAACTCTTGTCCCTGCTTTGTTGTTGTTGCTGGGTTAAATACTGAGATTATTACTGTAGCCGAAGGGATCTCCGTTGGGGAGTTCAGCTCTGTGTTTGCAGCCTCCATTGTGTTTTTCGTCTGTAAATCTATGACAGACTAATAGGGCTTCCCACCAGGGAAATCTGCTTGTGTTTCCTGTCCCAGAGCTGCCCTCTTCCTCTCTCAGTGAGAACCCACAGCCTGCTGCTTCTCCACACCGGCGAAGCAGAGGTGGAGTTAGTGGCAACTCTGTTTGAACATCTAAAAATAAATCACAGCATTGTACCTAATCTGTTGAATTCGACACAACGCTGGCAGGCCGTGGTGGCATGCAGACAGACAAACCCACACCAAAATCATTTAAGAAAAGTAAAGAAATTCCTGCTGGCATCAGGGTAAAAAATCAAACAGTTCACATGGAACTGTTTTCACACGCTGTATTACACTTTTGTAGGAGGGCGGTGTTGTATATGGTGTGTGTGTGTGTGTGTTGCTGCGTGTTACAGTAAATGTGTCTGGGCATGCATTGTTAATTGTGGGTAATCCATCATCTATATACCACCATATTAATTTACTTTACAAAAAAATGCTAAACCGCAAAGCAAAGTGCTTTTATGTTGAAATTCTGTTTCAGTGGGACTAATTTGAATAAACCCTATAAACAGGAGATTCTTTGGTTCTCCATTTCTTCTGTTAATTGACCACAAACAGTGGCCGCCCGCCTACTATGAGCATCCTTGCATCAAATAATCCATCCTCTCTGTGTTCTAACAAGGCTGTCTAACAATAGTGAGTCCAGTTTGTTTTCTAATGGCCAACTTCCTGGTTACCTTGTAGCTCAAAGCTCAGTGCCTTGTTCCTCTTTCCACAGGGGCGGAGACAAGCTCATCTTCTTTGATCGCACCTCAAAAAGGGCAGACTCAGATACAGCTTCACACCTTTAGTGCGCTGCCCTCAAAGCGACCCTGGGTGCAACCCCAGCCAAAAAAAAAAAAAAAACAGGGGCAAACAAGCTGAACTATTTTACCCCGGTTGAATTTTTCACTGCCTCACTCACAGTCAACAACAAGTGGCACGGTCCTTGTACAGGAGGGGGTTGGGAATTTGCTGTCACAACGCATAGGTGCTCTTCAGGTCAAACGATGCCTCCCTTTGCTTTTATGTTTGGAGAACTTTGTAGGTTGATGTCAACCACGACCTTGGCATGCCGCTGTCACGGTGTGTTGACAGACTCCCCGCACTCTCCCAGTGGTTCCAAGCCAGATGTTTGGTCTGACTGCCCAGCTGCTCAGCAGGCTCAGCGGGCCCTGGAGAGCCGTGTTCAGGCGGATGAAGCCGGGAAGCAGGTTGCTACTGAACCGCAATGAGGACCTGGATTGGTTCCTGCTGCAGGAGAACCCCTGTGGTGAGCGTGGTCTCAGCCTCTCCCACTCACCTGCTTGCCCAAGTGGCCATTCCTGAGCAGGATGTGCAAGTGTTTTATTTGTGGATCAGGTCAGGATTTGCCCGCTGATCAGAATGTTCTTTCCAAACAGACTGTTTCCTTTTGGTGTTAAATACGCTGGCAGGATTTCAATTCAGGAACCAACTCTGTCCTGTCAGAGAAATCAAAACATTTGTGGAGGTGACATTTACCCTCTGAGTGACCATCCCCCATCCCCTCAGCTTGTTAATATGCTGAGGTCATAAGAGTGGCGCATTCATACAGATTGGATTTTACATCCTTCTAGGCACTGGGAGCTTCCAGTTTAGATATTTATAGTGACACCCAATTAGATGTTTTGTTTTGTTGTTACCAAGGGTATCACAGCTGTAGTGTGTATATAGTTTATCAGAAGTTAAAATCAAATTTTAAATGTATTTCTCAACTTCAGTAATCTGTATTGATTTGAAGTTATATTCAACCTTGGGGCTACAGAGGGCTCATGTAGAGTGACTATCATATTTCATATACACAGAACTACATGATCAAGTTCTATATACATGAAATGTTAATTAAACTACCAAACTATACACATAACTAACAGCTACAGGGCATATATATGAAGATATTTATGCTGCCTGTTATATCAAATTGTCAGAGACTAGATAGACTAACTAGTGAAAATCACCTTATAGCATTTGCTCAACAGCTGAGAGAATATCTGGAAGCTTTGCGTCTTGACTTTTCAGCTGGTCTTTGGAGAGCGGGCCGATGCAGACTGAGTTTCAGCACTGACTCTGCAAAGGAAGTATTACTGAAATCGTATTTCATATCCCAGGAAATCAACCTTACCCTCAGAGTCAGGACCAGTATGGCTATATATTATTTATGACAGGAAGAGGAATATGTTTAGTATCAATCACTGGTTGGGTCACACTGGTAAATGTGTGTGTGCATATGTGTGTGTGTGCATGCAAGACCTCACTTAATGCATCTTCCCTAAACCCTCCTACCTGCAGAAGTGAAGCTCTGTGGACTTGTGTTATGAGCTCAAGTTCACCTATACTCTGTGAATTTCTTGAATCTGTGTGTGAGCCATCAGCTATGCTGCTGTGTGCTCAGTATGTTTGCTATTGTGTTAATGCTTTTACAGTGAGCTCACTGCAGTTTCCAATTTCAAAAGAGCTAATATTCTAACCTATGTCTTTATTATCGTCATTGTAGATATTAAACATTGTATAATCATTTACAGGCATCTTGACATTGCGACAGAGATATAATAGAGATATAATATTTCCATCAAGCCATTCACTTGTTATATTTTGTGCCATCTTACATTGTGTGGGGTGCCTTTTGTGTTTGACATGAGGCTGAGGATTTATATACTGTCAGAGAAATCTAATTTATACTGTTGGATTTGACTCTGAGGATATGCTGCACGCCTGAATCCACCATTTTGACTAAAATTCTATTCTTTAACGCAATAAAAAAAAGAGGTTTAAGGTCACTAATGCAGATGGATTTCATTTAGTGCCAAAGTTATTCAGCTTATCACAGATTACATGCTTGTTCGCAGAATCGTGCCTTTACATTCTCAAAGTTTCGTATTTTCAAACATCAGTTCTGACTATACAGTGAGTTTCTGCTATTTTTGGCCAGTGGAGCAATCGGAGGCTAAATGCCTCAGTCAGGGGCACATAGCCACCAGGTTTCTGAATGAGAGAAGAGTTGAGTTGAGCAGCAGTGTGCATACCAAGTGCACACATGCAAATGATGGAGAAGAGTAAGAAAAGCAAAGATGCTTAACGACTGATGTTCATATTAATTCACACTCTGCAGGATTTGACCAAATATGGGACTAAATATAGGAAGGATTAGGATTTCTGAACAAGTCTATGAACTGTGCATATAAAAAGACTTTCTGCATAATACAGTCTGTGTAGAAAAAACTGCAATATCTCATATTTCGGTCACTTTTTATCAAGTCTAATTTGTCCACTTGAAGTAGGCTAATTTCTGAATTGGGTGGTGCTCTAATATGTTTTGCTCCATGTTTCTCTGCAACAATTACATTCTAACTGAATTAGCATTTTAATTACAAGTTGATTTTCGCAATAATGCTGAGCATTGAATGATTTCTAATTAAGGAGACTTCCGAAAATGACTCCTGAAATATATGACTGGAACTATTGTCAGGAACATAACTTCTCCATAACAAATGAATTTAAATTGGGGTCTTGGTCAGCACTGTGTAAAATGTCAACTTAAATCACATACTTAAAAGAAGTACAAGCCCGCCTACAGGGACAGTTAAAATCAACATGGATACCCCAGACAAAGCAGCGCACAGTTAGCAAATGTGCATGTTATTTTCTTGATTAAGGTCACAGTCACCTGTAAGGCCCATCAAGCTAGAAATGAGTAATTACTAGTCTTTTCAGTTCTTAAAAAGTATTGTGAGGTACTGTGTCTTTGTGCTCCCTTCCTGTAAGTAATACCTGCCTGCACTCATTTAAAGGAAACTGTGGAGTATGTCCTGTGCTGTTTTCACTTGGCCTGAACAATGGGTCCCTTCCAAGGTGAAGCCGATTACGGATGGAGAGTCAAGTTGTTTACCGCGTGGTTTGTGCACATTAATTGCCACCCACTTTAAAATGAACATCCTGACCCTGAAAGGGAAAAAAACAGGAGCATGAAGTTGTGTTACTGTGTATTCACATAAGTGTGGTTGCGTGTTCAGATGTTCTTTTACTTTAAGTTCACAGCAAGATGTTGAATTTATCATGAAATCCAGGCAGTATCACTCAGCCTTCAATACAAACGTACCCAACACTGTTACCTAAGATGTAATTATAACCTTCATAGGAGTACACCAACAATCACAATGCATTCTTGGCATCACACTGAATCCAGTGTGCAATACTGAATAAACTGGCTTTCAAGTATGTTCAACACGAAACAAAAATACACTTGGAAGATTTGTTGCATCTGCATGTTTCTTTAGCTACTCTGATTATTATCTCTCTCCATGTTTTTGTGGATTATTGACCATTATTAAATTTTACTAGATATTTACACTGTAAACAAGGAGTGTTAAATGGTCTTTTTCTTGTTCTTTTGTTCCCACAGGCTATCAAGGTTCAGGTGGGGTTGCCTGCAGGGGACTGCAAAGTTGACAAAGTTGCATTGTATTGTGGCTGGCTGTGCTGTTGGTGCTTTTCAGGAATAATACAAACACCACACACCTCCATGAGCCTTGGGACATGCATAAAATGCTTGATATTGGGATGTTTACCATATGTTAAACATCTGGGAAACGTATATTCCTGTAGTAAGTAATGAAATATCCTTCAGTAAATGTAAGTCTATAAAACTAAGCTGATGGCAAAGACTTGATGAATTCTTGTTTTCGGGCTAGACTTCGGTTCTGCCAACTGGTAGCCCATTTTGTATTCAGGCTGAGTAAAACTGTCTGCAATATAGATCGGTGCCTCAACCAGCCACTCCTAAGTTATGACTAAAGGCACAGAGGATTCTTTCATTATTTGTATGGCACATAACTGTCAGAATAACAGTCAGTCTGTAAGTTATTTTTATGAATGACATGGATGTTGAGTCATAACACCAAGTGATAAGGTGTGTGTGTGTGCACAGTGCAGTGCGTCAGTTTGACAAAGCAACAAAGCAATTCAAAGAATTGAATAAAATCAGCATCTTTCCTACAAAATCGGTCTCACGTCGCTTTCTTTCATCACCAATCCCCCCGTGCACCTTTACCATCTCTCTTCACTGAGACTTAACAAAGTGGATGGCATTCATTTCTCATTAATTTAAATCTTTCTATCAAAACAAGTCACACAATAACAGGCAGCGCAAACCCGATTTTCAGAGTTGAGTAAATCACGATTTACTGTTGTGTGAATGCTCCTCAGAACACTTCTGCATCTGCTAAACCCATAATTTACAGTGATGGCAACATTACTGCAATCTAAAAACTGAAGCATGGAAAGCTAAATATTCAGCTTTCCTTTCATTGTGTAATGCTGCTGCATCAGTTCCAGCAAAATTCCTCATGAACACTAAAGCAATAATGATTTTCTGACTTAAACATTTAACAAGTCATTCCTTAAATCTGATATGTTGTTTGTTGCCTATAAAAACTCAATAATCTTTATTATCCATCTGTTATGTAGTGCTGAAATGTATATCTCCCTGATTTGTTTTCATCACAATGTGCTCCAATATCGGCTGTCGCGAGTGTTCACTTAGAGTACTGAGCAGAGTTGAGGTAGAGGTCAAGCAAAGGTCTTCATCCTCGATGTCTTAAGCTAATGAGAACAGGGTATGCATACTCTCTGTGTTATACTGTATCTGCATAACATTCAGTGGTATCATATTTCACCTTGTTGTCACACGGGCAATGTTTTTAAGAGCCTTTTCAAAAGCACACTCATGTCGCTGGCTTCCATGGTAACAGGTCAACCAGCCTTCAGAGGGAGGATAAGGTATACAAGCATCTGTTTGCAGTTTTAAACGAAAATACATTGATGCTTTTTACTAGTTATGGAGGCTCAGTGAATTTGCTGTTTTATGCGCGTGTAGAAACAGAATGATAAAACTAATTTATTTTAGAAATGCAAGTGCAGACAGATGACAAATTATGGGAAAAACCTGAATGTTTAAACCCCAAAAGTGAGGGCATCCAGTTTGTCTCTGTTAAGCTGTGGGGGACACCTTTGCTGGCACGGTTGGATCCCCTTGTCTCACCAGGGGGAAGGGTCACTGCAAATGAATATAAAGTGGCTCTGAGAGATCACCTTTATCTTATGATGAAATATTTCTATCCTGATTCCACAGTGGCCACATCCATAGGGCGAGGAGGACGACAGTGAATGGTTTGATGAGTATGATAGTGATGTGAATCATATTCGCATTCACCACATCTCAACCTAACCCAACAGCTATGGGAGATTTTTGGACAGCAGTACCACCACCAAAACACTGAACAAAGGAATATCTTATGAAAGAATTGTGTTCATCCCACCAGTAGAGTTCAGAGACTTGGAGAAGCAATGCCAAGGAGCACTGAAGCTGTTCTGGTGGTATGTGGTGGCCCGACACACAAAGAAGCATTATTTGATTTTCCATTCACTTTTCCCCAGTCTGTTTATACTCAGTATGACTAAAGTCCTTTAACATGTAAACATACACAAATAGACAAAAGCAAAAAGAGCAACGGATGTTCCTAATAGTGCACAAATCCTATTCAGAGCAACACGTGTGACTAACCCAGGTTCAGCAGAGGTAAAAACTCTATGTTGAAAGACAGAAAGGCACACTTTCACCTCGCTCCCCAGTATGTATCAACATGCTACAACATGAGGGAAAACAAGAGGTCTAGACATCCACAGCACACACACAGAGAAAGAGAGGATATCCTGTGTATATGTAGTCAATGAACTGGATGATTATAGTCAGTTTTGAGGCTTTTGACAATAAAGCCCTTTTGAACTAAATTGAATTGACCATGTTGGGTTTGCCCCAAGTTGGTAGTGAGCTGTGCCAGACTAGAGAAGAGTGTGGTGCTGCCTTGTAGTGCAGTGGGGGGGCAATGAATAATTTACAAGTCATTTCTCTTTCATCTCTCAGGTCTAAACACGGCGCTCTTTGCCATTGCTGCCTACAATGGCCTCATATCTTTCTAAGTCTTGCGATGCTGTAATAGCGGAGGAATGGCCCTGCATAACAAGTGCAAAGCATGCTGGGAGGTTCAGAAGGGACCTTTTTGGCTCAAGTGCTAAATAGGATGTGAATGGTAAATATGGAAAACTGCTGGCAGAATTCAGGATTTAAATAACTGCTGGACTCGAGCATCCCCAGATACACTGATACGCTCTTCTTGTAGTTCCCGAGTGCACATTTGATCAGAGCAGGGGATGCTATGAATCCAACCAACCATCAGCTTTTAAAAGAATATGTGCTGATAGTTTCAGTCTAAAAAAATCTATATATATTCAGCGCTGAGACACTACTGGTACCAATGGAAAATCACTGAACAACATTCTCCAAAAAGAAATAAGCATGCTGACCTTATTTTTTTTTTTATCATGGAGGATCTACTTTTTCAGGGCCATGGCCAGTCATCTCAGAATGGCCAAATGACTCTTGGGAAAATGATGTCCCACATCCAGACCAGCTGCATGCATTTAATTACAGAGCTTGCATGTGGATGTTGACTCCAGTGTAATATAGACACAGAATCATTACAAGCATATAGGTGGCATTGGATTAACACTTGATTAACACTGACAAGAAACAATGCATGATGTTATTTAGGGAAGGCAGAATCAGTAGTTGCCTCCCTCCATTTGCATTTTTGTTCTGTGTAACAAAAAATAGAAACGAAATATGTATACCACCAATAAACACTATTGCTGTGATGATTGTAGTCATAGTGTTCTTTTTTCCAAACTTTTATATCTATAATTTACTGCGAAATGTATCCATCTTGTTTTGTGTTTCATGCTCCCAAACTGTGGTGTTTTTGCTGCAGTTTCTTGCTAAAGATCCACCAGGCCCAGCCCAGCAGTGGGTTACATTAGTCCAGCATGGACAGAAAGCTGAATGACCTAATTAAATGTCTGGAGCTGGTTTCAAGCAGCTGGATCTCAAACATAATATCATACGGAGTAAGCTGAGATACAGAGACCGAATTGCTTGTTTTTTGGAGTATTTACTGAATTTGGACATCTATTGAGTTTTAAACCAGGCAAAATCTGTGTTTTGTGCATTTCACAATTGACTACGATGAGTAAGAAAAGCAGAAAAGTAATTATATCTGACTGGTATAACAAACAAAACACAAACAAATTGTCCAAAGTTCATGGTTGTACATCAAACTGACATCTGTTTCACATTCAGGGAAACTGTATTGTATGATTTTATTGATACAGACCACAGTTTTCTTGTAAACATATTTAACTGAACCTGCTAAATTATTCCTATAAAATGAACAGCCCAGTTTAATGGGTCAAATCTCCGGTCCAGGTGTAGAGAAATTTTCTCAGTGTACTATCATTTCCCATTTTGTCTTATAGCCGCAGGTGTGTGGACGTGCGATGTGTTTGTTGTCATGTATTTACCAGCTGCAGAGGAATGGCATGCAAATGAACTTTCTGAATCAGTGGCATGCGATGCATTGTTTTCCCAGCTCTCGCGATGCAGTACGCTGCCAGTTCCCCATTTCAGCTTGTTCTCAGATGGAGCTGTTCCTCCACCAAACTGACCAGGGCTGCCGTGCGTGGAAGTTGCTGTCACAGTTCTTCCCACACTGGGTTGATTTCCCTCCACACCACTGAGGCTTCAGTCTGACAAGTCTCAGATGGTAACAATACAAGCTAACACGCTGTCATTTGTTTACGTGTGTGTGGCAGCGAGGTCCCCTCACCATGTTTTTGTTTTTTTTAGCTACATCAGTGGTGTGGCTCTATGGATGGCAATAATTGATTGGTTTGTCCCAGGCAAAAATATCTCAACAATTACTGAACTGATTGCAATGAAATTTTGTACAGGCATTCATGTTCACCAGGATATAAATCAGACTGATGAGGACCTTACTTAAGAAGTTATTATTTTCTTTTCCAGCACCAACTTGAGCCTGACAACAAATAACTTAACAACTGGATGTATTTCTATACATTTTGGTATAGATATTATATATATATATATATACATATATATGTATATATATATATATGTATATATATATTTTTCAGTTACACAGTAAAATAGTATTCATTTCTATAAAAACATTCATGTTCCCCTGAGGATGAACCCCGCTGACTTTGGTTTGCCCCTGAACACTAAAGCATGTCCAAAATAAACCAATCAGATTTTCTTTACAATGAGCATTAAAGCTTCACAGAGGTCATAGGCTCTAATTGTTGTTTTAAAATTAGGAGACTCCTGGTGATGATCAGTTTTTTTTTGTTTGTTTGTTTTTTTTAATATTTTCCTGTATCTTCTTCCAGGCTCCAGACTGTAATGGTCATCAGTTATAAAGTACCTCATTTATAGTTAGCACATGGTGGTCACATGCTGCAGAATGACATGTGAGCGAGAAAGAGAGGCCTTTATTTATAGATGAAAACAAACAGCCCTGATGAGTGTTTGGTCATCTTGTGGTTACATCAACGCCGTGTTTGTTCCCTTCGCTAATATATATAATATTCTGGTTCTAAGGTTTGGTTTCTGCGATTAGAGAAGTGAGAATTTGCTGGAAGAAGGAAGGAAATGTAGCAAGGGCGAGTGTGTGATGGTGACAGGATGTGAGGTCTTGATATGTTTTCAGAAGTTTGGTGTGGCTTATTAACGAACGTGGGAGAGTACGAAATAAAAAATAGAAGAAATATTTTTTAATGTAGTCATCGTTATGATAATTTTTTTAGTTATCTACTGTGAAGGGTATCATGAAAGTTCAGGGTGATCACATGGGAAAAAAAACATTTATTAAGTGTTATAAATATAAATAAATATATATATTAAGTGTTAGGAGAAAAAAAGGTCAGTATTGATCCCAACACAACAGGGAGGTTAAATTATTACTTTCCTTGTGTCCGTGGGGCAATCAGACAACTGGACACATATTCTATAAGAGGTAGCAAATCACTCTGCCCAATAAAAGGGTCATTTTTTATTTTTTATCACCTGTTTGACAAGGGCACACACTCTGTCTTTGTCTTACTTTCTTAAAGCTTTAGAAAACCATCCGACACAACAGACGCTGAAGCCCAGACAATGTTCCCAAACTCATATAGCTGAGCAATTGATCATGCATTGGCACTCTGGCCCTGATGTAGGTTTGTTTAATGAAACGAGTCAATGTAAAAGATAGGGCGATCGGAGATAGTATTCACTAGAGTATTAAATTCTCCTCAGTTTTTTAATGCCATCAGTGTATGTGTATGCAATATTTTGCATACAAGTCACTAATTCTCTTTGGCTTTCAAACTGCACATTAACATATTCTGCTCCTCTCATCTACAACCTATATTATTTGCATCACATAACTTCCAGTTTCACTGAAGAGGAGGCCCATGAATACAATGTAGTCTAATATGGAAAGTCAATGACCTCAAAGAATGAGTCAGACTCATTTATCAAAAGACTAGCGTGAGAAGTCTGCACCTGCACACTGTGGCCACAAAGGGTTTTTTTTTTCATGCTCCAGTAATTTTATTCCCAATGTGGGAGTACATTCGCTTTTACTCAGTATTGAAATATTACAAAAGATGTAAATATACAATCACTGACTCATTCATTAATTAATCTATTGTCTACATCTGTTGAGGCTATAAAAAGATTAAAATGTAGTGAAAAATGCACAATTTTTCAGAACCCAAAATGAAATCAAATGGCTTGTTTTGTTTAACCAACATTTTGAAGCCAAAACATACTGAATTTACCACTTGAGAGGAAGAACAGCACATTTTAAACAGTGAGTAAAAATTAAATTAAGATAAATGGAAAAACTGTACTTTATAAACAATCTGAAAAATACACTAAATTGTTTTCTTACAAAGAGCAGTCGCGTCACAG
>JBAJHX010000053.1:8588276-8625137 GCA_037176925.1 Amniataba percoides
AATGGAAAAACTGTACTTTATAAACAATCTGAAAAATACACTAAATTGTTTTCTTACAAAGAGCAGTCGCGTCACAGCAAAGAGGGCTCTGGGCTCAATCGGTTGAGGCCCTTCTGTGTGGAGTTTGCATGTTCTCCCTGTGTCTGGGTTCTCCCTGGGTACTCCGGCATCCTCCCACAATCCAAAGACATGCAGGTTAGGTTAATTAGGTGTGACACCCTTAGGTGTGAATGTAGGTGTGAATGGTTGTCTTTCAGTGTGCCCTAGCTGGGATGGGCTCCAGCACCCCCATGACCCTGTGTGCTCAGGATAAAGCAGGTTAGAAAATGAATGGATGGAGAACAAGGTAACTTGATACCACATATATGGTAAAAATGATTGTTGTTGTTATGAGCAGCTGGTCAGCTTAGCTTAGCGCAAACATTGAAAACAGCTACCTTGACTATCACCTCTGAATCACTAATTAACATATTGTATGTTGTTTGTTTAATCCATGCAATAAGAAAAATAAAGTTTTTTAAGTTATATTGTTACTAGCACCAGCAACATCCTGCAGTCGCTGCTTATTGTCTGGAAGCAGAAACAGAAGTCTTTCCCTATAAATCTTTATTACATGGCTGAAGTCCCCTGTCTGTGTCACATGTTGGCAACTGACCCATTTTCATGACAACTGAGCAAACTCTGCTCATGCCGATCATGTGATCAGCATAAAAACTTAGGAGTTAAGCAAAGATATTAATGTTTAAAATAGTTGTAATTAAAAAAGTGGCACATTTTTGGAAGTAGGTTAAAATAAGATTACGTTTTTAAAAAACTCCTTTATTGATCTCTAGATCAAATTGATCTCTAGATCAATAAAGGATTACAGCAGCACAAAGACAGACATAAGTACAGTTAAACAGAGAAACTTGAAATAAAGTAAAAACAGATCAATTATATCAAATAAAAATAAGAATGTAATTCAATTGTATTTTGAAATAAAAACTTCCCCTGCTGTCCTTTCTGTATGTGCAGGAAATAAATATATAATTGTCCCTTATGTGAACACACACACACACACACACACACACACACACACACACACACACACACATTAAGCAGCAGGCCTATATGATGCTCTCTATTATGTAACTAGGTAACCATATAACAAAAACACCAGCTGTCATCATCACAAGCAGCAGACTCAGAGAGGGTGTGTGTGGGACAGTAACACACACACACACACACACGCCCAGGCCTGGGGTGTGTTTTGTAGATTCCCTCCCTTTGCCTCCTGTCCGTGGTCATGCTTGCTCACGGATCTGGTGTGAAGCGGCTCCCGGTCCGCTGGCTTTGAGATTCAGACGTCCTCCTCCCTATCTCGTCACGGCCACGGCTCCTCCTCCTACGACGCCACGCCGACTTCATGACTGACAGCTCTCTCGACCAATAGCCGCCGGAGTTTTTCTCCTCCACGCACCTCTCCCCGCCAGTCAGAAAACAGGTGGGCGGGTCCACAGCGGGGCCTGGCATTCAAGTTTGGTTGCGAAGGTAAGCTCCGGATGGGATTTTGTGTGACTTTTTTTTTCTTTTGACATGTTATTTATTGTTGACTGTGTTATTTATCGCTCGCAGCTGTATTTACTTTATCTGAGTGTGTGTCTGTTTTTTTAAAACAAACTAAAAATATGTCCGGCTCGGCAGGAGGCGCCCATTTGTGCTGGCCTGGCACAGCAAAGTATCCCAAGCAGAGAGAACAACGGTGATTTTTACCCCCACTATTACAACTGCTGTTTATTAATTCAGATTAATGGCTGTATTGTCAGGTTAATAAATTGCTTACCGGTGCAGGTTGAAAGCTTTTCGAGCACCCAAGCCGCCATGAAACGTGTTTTATATTGTCTTTTTTACCACTGTGTTATTGCTAAGTTGCACATCTGCAAGTTTGCTTTGTCGCTTCTAGAAAACACAGAGCCTTTGTCTGTGGCTGTGAAAGAAAGATAGCTTTTTATTTTCCACCACTGACATGTTTGTTTGTATCCGTTTTGTTATTATTATTTTTCATTCACAGCACATGTGCAGCTCCTCTCTGTGTGTCTGCTTACTAACGAGAGAGAGAGGGAGGTGGTGGTGGGGGTACTGAGGGAAACACGTGTTAAAAGCAAACATTTGTGCAACTGGACGCTCGTAATTCTGTGTTGACGTGCTGCTGTGGTCATTTCAGGCGGTGTGAAGGGTCTCTCTGCTGAGCTGTGCAGGCATCAGGACGGGACACCACATCCTACCACACCTCTCCTTCACTTCAGGCTGCCTCCCTTCAAAACCCCTGGATACTGTTGAAACTATCCGACAAGCAGCCAAGTTGAATCTAATCCTCACTTTTTTTTTTTGCTTTTTTGGGATGGATTTTGAAAAGACCTAACCCCAGGATGGTTTGCTGAAGAGCCTGCTAGGAAGTGGAAGTTTGCAAAGTTTTGAGGAGGGTCGCATCCAAGTCTCTCTGGGAGTGTTTGTGTTGGTGTGGGGGGACTAACTTATAAGAGGAGCCAACATGGATCAAGCCAGCGGTGGGGAGGACCCGAACAAACCCTCCAAGAAGAAGTCCGGCGAGGACGAGGGTAAAAACAAAAAGCTGGTAGGTATCCGGGCTGTGGTGAGCTGTCACATCCTGTGATCAGACCACCAAATGGTTAATCTCGCTCTCGGCTTTAGTGGAGGGAAAACTTGCACCACTCCACAGCTGCAGCAGAAAGTTTTACTACTCAACTTTTTTTTTTTACTCCATTCAAGAAATGCTTTTACACTGAAGATGTCACCTCTCTAATAGTTTTGCAGTCAGTATAATGCACATAAAGCTCTTGTTTAGTAAACAGTATGTTGCAGACACAGCACATCTCTGTTTAGTGCAGGATGAAGCCCAAATAGTTATTGATGTGTTGTTATTACTATTTAATGTTTGCCCAATGCGGAGAGGCTGTTAAGAGTTGAGCAAAAGAGATAATGTTTCACTGAGTGCTTGACTTTTCAAAGCACTCAGTGGATCATGTGATTATCCACTGTCAATACACCTCCCTGCATATTTCTTTTGAAGAGCGCTCTTGTTGTGACAGTTGAGCTTCAATATGCATACATGTGTAATATTTCTGTTAGTTCAGTTGCAGGATGACTCACAGAAGGCCGTCATGTTCGTGTTGTTTTTGATGGTTTTATGAACTGCGTGTGTGATCGATAAAACTTATCCGTTGTCAGCCCAGTATTATCAGGGCAGTGAATGACAGACACAGTGTGACAGTGTGTGTTAGATAACAACTGAAAACTGCGCAGACATTGGTTTCATTTACTGCCTGACTTTGTGTAATAGTTCAAGTGTAATAGTTTATGTCGCGTGAGGAGCATGCTGATTTAAAAAGTGGCCCTTGGTCTGCATCATTGAAGCTCTGGTGTCATTAAGCTATTCGTGCCTGCCTGCCGCTCACTGCCTGGAAATGAGACCACAAGATCTGGGCATATGGTGGTGGTGGTCTTTGATTCTGTGTGAAGTCTGGATCAGTCACTTCTGACAACTCATGCTGTGCTTTAACTTATTTGCATAAACAACATCTTTTTGCTCCTACTACAAGTGCTACAACTATATAAACAGTGTCTTTTGTCCACACAATGAAGTGCCTTATTTGGTAAACTGTGGCCTTGGTCTTTGCCAGATTGAGTGGAACGTAAAACTGTAAATCCAAACTACATTGCTGAGTGTGTTAAGTGCATGTCACTGGCTAAAGGCTGTCAGCAGCTGAAGGAACTGCTGGTTCAAAGTAATTTTCCATGACCAAAGACAAAAAGTTTTGGCTGCTGTTGATCGTCGTTTCTGCTTTTCCACAATTGTCAGCGTGGAAAGTCTGGCTGCTGCTGTGAACTTGGAGTGACGACGCCCCTCAACAGCCAAAAACTGACTAGTTGCCATGTTGCCTTACGTCTTTTTATTTTGTGCTTTTCACTGAACTGTGATTGTCTGCGTATCTGTGGTATTGGTCAAAAATGTTGTTTCAGCTTCTGCAGCCAAACAAGGAAATGAAAAAGACACAATTTAGGCTGACTAGTGTTTCTATTTTTGTAGGAAATGACCAGTGAGCCAAGCTGGCATGGTTCCAGACATAGAGGGGGACTGCTAATGACTTCATTAACACCTCAATCGCTTATTTAGGTGGTGTTTCTTGCTGCTCTGGCATGAAATTGCCCTTAAACTGAGACACAAGGAGGAAAACAGCACCACTGCTGAGTTTTAAATTGGGCAAACAGTCTCAAACTTGTAATCACTGGTTGTGTCCCAGCAAATTAAGGTGAAGGAAAGAGTAACCATAATAACCACCAGACAGGAAATCCAAGAGTGGACTGAAATGACATGCTCTCCTAGGACTACCAAAGGGTGTTGTCTTGAGGAACCCTGACAGCCTGCAGCCTGCAACTCCTGAATATCCTGCCTCCCTAGTTTCAGATTGTTTGTGAGGGTTTCTGGATGACATAATCACTCAGCAAATCCCCAATGAGAGGTCCCTGTAAGATCACTGCTTTTTGTTCCTTAAAGTGGTCTCAGCGCCAGGCCCCCTCCCCTGTTGCTCAATCCTCCAAGCAGACTAGTCAAGAGGCAAAGGAAGTCTGAAATGTGGCCATCTCAGAAATCTCAACACAGCTCAGCACTGAGGTTGGGGGAGGAAGTAATTATTCATCCCTGGGTGGAGCCACCATCTATCCTCTTTTGTTTATACCCACTTTTTAGCTGCCTTAATATATACTGCAGCCCCAGGTTTGCTTGCAGAAGTGTAAATAAGCTTAAATGTGCAATAATGAAAGTACATGAGTGTTTTTTATCAGCGTTTAAAAGGAAACACAGAAACAAAAATAAAATTCAGGTGCCAAGAGGTCTACCAGATGATTACGTAATCTCATACTGACAAAAAAATGTGTTCTTTCTCGTTGTTGGAGACTTCAACACTACTTGACCTTCGCTGTTTACAGTTTTGCCATACATGGAGCTGTAGGATCACATTCCTGAGGTGCAGTGTAGCTTGCGTGGATGTAGACAAGACACACGGATGGGGTAATATCTGCCACGAGCAGGATTTAAGTAGAGGTTGTCACTGCCTTTTTCACACTGCTAAAAAAGTACAGTACCATTTGCACGGCTAATAAATGGCAGACACAGGCACAACTTGGTCTCAGCAAAGTCAAATAAGTCTTTAGAGGAGAGACAGTGAAAGCTGTATGTTGGTTTAACAAGTCGCTGGGCAGGATTACATCACAGAAACACCATTTGGGCTGCAGGCCCAGAATGCAGATACTCGACACAAACAGGGACATTAGAACAACACCACAGTGTTCAGAGATGGAGATCGTTCAATGCTTTTTCGTTGTTTGTGGCTATAATTTGGGATAATGTCTCTTTCTCGCTGTTGTAAAAACATGACGTCCCATAAAACAGTCAGATGGACTGAGGTCTTTTTAAAGGAATTCGGGAGAGCTGGTTTGACAGAAAGGGAGAAATATTACTCCCCTGCATACCAGAGTAAAAGATGACCTCACACACAGCAGAATGAGGGTAAAGTCAACCTAATGCATCAATATGATAAGTATGTGACTTCACATCGCAGGCTGTGTAGGTACAAGCTTCTTGCAGACCTAAAATCAGAATGTAGAAAACAGACATTTATTATGGGCCTGTTTATCAGTTGCATCTATTAATGTTAATGAATTATGAGAAGTGGGTCTGCATGACATAGTTTGGCATTTTGTGAATTAAAACTCTTACCATTACTCACCATTATAGATATGTATCTATACAAAGAGAATCAGCTTTGTGACATACACTTTATTTGTCAATCACAAATCTACTGACACACAGACCTATCTGATGTGAGGAGGAATGATATTGTTGAACAGCTTTGTTGTAGTTTCACAGAATCACTTCTTTGAGTTAGCAGTAATGTAAAAGAAGAAGAAACTTATTCACTAAGCAGAAATTGAGGAAATTGTTATTTTCAAGAGAATGTTCTGGGAAAGTTCCCGTATTCACCAAAGTCTTTAGCTGCATTTCAGCAAGTTTGTAAAATTGCAGTTGCTATTCCACAATCAACAGCCCCCTGTTTAAAGTGATAAATATGTGATGATTAAACTCTACAAAGTAGAAGAACCAGTCTCATCATCTACAGTGTCTGTCATAGGTAATTTCATCCTGCAGTGTTATCAGTCAGTCGTGTTTGCTCATTAAAGGTGGTGTTTGTCTGCTTTTGCTTTCGATTATCTGCGACTAAAGGAATAAAGGTGATCAGAATCTCAAAGGTCAATGTTCAGTGAATGAGGGAGAGAGAGACCGGACAGTGGTTTATGACATATTTATGACAACTGCGATGTATGTCCACACTCTGTTGCCCAAAGCTCATTCACCGCTTTTCCACACTTTTACTGCAAACAAATTAGATTGCTGGTCAACACTTTAGTGGTTTTGGTCCGTTTAGGAATTTACAACTTGTTTGAGATGTGAGGTATTATAGACCCTTGAAGTGATGACCCAGTGTTTCTGTGTTTACAACACACATTGGCTCTAAATTGAAAGGCACTGATTCTCACTTCAGTGTGTTTCATTTTCGACAGTTTGTAGGTATCATGGGAGTGTTATAAGTTCACTACCACTAATGATTTATAGTAATAAATCTTACACGCATAAACATTCTGTACTTATCAGATAATGGGCATTTGTGGTGCAAAAGACTAATTGTTTAAGTGTAATGAATGTACTGTGCAGCTATACTGGTGGCTATAGAATTCATTGAAAGGAATAATGAAATAAAGAGAGAGTACTTGCCAGCATTTATGACACGAAACCATGGCGGCACTTAGCATTAAAGAATAGTGAGGCAAGGTGCAGAGGTCATATCAATGCAGATCACTGTTCATGAAGGCATCATGGGTAATGAGAGTGGACGAAGTGGCTAACCTAGTTGGACAGTGTTGTTGGTGAATGCTGAAAATATTCTGGAAGAATTTGTCTTATAATGGGTACAGCGGTGGGATAGTTTCTGTTAAAAACAAATACAATTGGTTCTGTGAGAAGAAGTGGAAGAAATGAATACAAATTGTTGGCAGTAAGGAGTAGATGAAGAAAAGGACATTATTTACATTATTTTCAGCACATTTTATAGGCCTCTGAGTGGTCTGTAAATATAGAAAATGTTGTGTAGAAGATGCTGTAATCTGTAGGTGTGCTGTGGCTGGGCTCTCGACTTTCTTCTGGTCTGTCAAGGGGCTACATGATTACAGTGTTGATTCCCAAAACTAGCACAAAAAGTGCAAGTCTGGTGCAGCTAATTGTGGTTAAAGCTGACCATCTCCCAAGCAATGTTTGGAGGTAGTTGCAGTCAGCGAATTTCACTTAAATACTGTGGAAATACTCTGAGTTCAATTACTGTGACAGACCTGAGGGATATTTGCGAGCCTGTACATGCTCAGGATGTCATAGAGCGTTAACACCAGACAGAAGCGCTTTAAAACTTTGTCTAACCTCTCTGAAGGACTCACATTTGTACCTCTACAGAAGTTAGTAACAGCTAAAATTTCAACAACCCTAAAACTGAATAATACTAAATAATGCTGAACGTCTGACAGCCATGTGTTCTGTTGTTGAGCCAAAGGCCATTTCTAATTTCAATCGCACTTCACTGTGGAGTACTTTTACTTTTAAAAGTAGTGCAACTCATAAGCTTGACCAAGTGGTTATCTTGCATTTATGTGGTCATTCGTGCTTTTGTCTTATTGGCTAAAGTGAGTTTATTCTGAAATTGTGTGTCAAAGGACCTCAAGAAGATATTTGATAAACAAAGTTTCCTGCGATTAAAGAAAAACATCAACACATGATTTGCCTGAAAATTAAGCAGCAAGAAAAGCTGGCAAACTCTCAGCACGTCCAGTCCACAGTCATCGGGTCTATTGTTTGTCAGGTTTTATACGAGTGTTTGCAATTTGTAATTAACCCTTATTAATTAAATTGGAACTTAATTATTGTAATCATGCTCGTCATTTAGTTGGTCATTAAAGTAATTAAGGCTTCAGTAATGAATGGACAGTTCAGCACAACTTGTGCAGATGAGTCTTTTATATGAGACCCTGGACACAGGAGAGCTCAGTGGAAAGACATTATTTCATTCTGTAGGCTTCTGGGAAATCGTATAGACATACAGCTGTATGTGTATGTACTGCCAATGGTGTATTTGGCTAATATGAAGTTATTTATCATTTCATATTTGTCAGTTGAATCATATCATGTTTTTTTTTTATTGTAAGGCCCCATATATTTAGTTGCCTAGAATAACACTAGTAGGCAATTATTTCTAGAATAATTTCTGATCTTTCCAATTTGATTTAGCCTTATAAGGTAATCTAATGTAACTTGTGATAATATAATTGTGCTATATGATGTAAATTGTGATTGTTGTGAAATATTTATTACATATCACTTCTATAGATATACTGTGATTCATTGTAGTGTTATCATGGACAGGCCATCATTCAGTGATTAAGTACACTGCGAGGCGTTGTTGTTAACCTTCGTGGTTTTCGACAGTTGCGACAGTATCGCATTGTGAATAATATTTATTGGCTCACTGCAGCACTTCTGTTGCAAGCTGTGGCATTTGAAGCTTTCAACGGTTTGATACATGAGCTTTAGAGAAGCCTCAGGGATCAGTTTAGGTCACGTTAACATGTGGTTAGCACAAGTTGTCAGCTTGTCCCACTTTCGAGGCCGCTCTGTAATACCCATCTCCTGTTTGGTCAATCTCAGCTTGTAGTCACGCAGTCCTACTCGCTGAGTTTCTTCCCTGTGCTGCGTTGTATGTTTTTTCTATGATTGTATTATGTACTACTGACTGAATAACGGCGACTGTGTCTGGGAAATGTGTGAAAAACGGCAGGAAACAGACCACATGTGAGTGTTTTTAATGGCATTCAGGAAGTTGGAGGGAGGAAGCGGTGAAGAATGCTTTAGTCACACGGTGGAAGAAAAACCGACAGGCTGGCTGCTCTGATGTCACCCTCCGAGATGAGCCCCATTCATGTACATCAGTGGATCAGATCTGACATTGAAGAAAGGGAGATGTTTTTGCTGCCTCAGTTACATATTAAAGAAAACGTCTGCGTAAGACACATCTTGAGCATCAATGCATTCAAGCCTCCTCTTTGTAGCCATACATGAATCAGCTGTGAATTTGGTCATAGCGGCGTACAGTAGTTTGATGATTCACGAGCAGTAGGCTGTGTTTTGACTGAGCAACTGCAGAGTCTGATGTAGGCCAGGGTGAAGGCGTCTCCCAGCTCTTTTTACTCGTATTATATTGAAGGATGGCGATGGGGGAGCTCTCCCTCTTCAAGAAGAAGAAGAAAAAGAAGAGGTGCCTGTCATCACCACTGATGGGCTTTAATTTCTGTTTTATAGTTAGAAATCAGATTTTGCTGGATTTTTTTTAACAGCTGTGTTCACACTTTTTTAAATCCGTGACAGTCGCGAATATGTGGGAGAAAGTGACATTTCCTGTGGTATACAGTGTGATATACTGTGTCACAGAAGAATGTGCCTGGATGGAAGTCTTGAAGTCTTTTAAAGAAGCTAATAGCATACTGAGGTTGAGGAATTTCATCATTCAATTTTAAAAAATGTATGTGTTGAATTCATCTAACGTGGCAGTGAAAAGAGGTCGGCGCAGAAGGAGCTGGCTGACAGAGCAGACTTGACATGAAAAGGGCTTGACACCGGGAGTCATCTTTTTTTTTCTTTAATCTCAAAAGACTCAGAGTTTAGCAGCGGTAATGTAGAATATTACAGAGGTATGTGATGGGCATAATCACCACAGCGATAAGTACGGCCGCATTTCTTTTGCTCTGGTTAACCCCTTAGTTGTAAGTCATTAGCCAAAAGCTTTTAGTCAACAACAAGGTCACAAGTTCACTTTTTTCCTCATGCAGTTACAGAGAAAGACTGATTGAATAGACATGAAGAATGTGCAAAGAAAGCTTGATATTAAATTGCAGCTGAATAAGAATTCTCACATCATAAAGTTTTCTGTGGTTCTCTGCTGGATTTCTAATAACACGATCTATAAAATGATATTTGTCTAAACAATTAAAGCTCTCTGTACACTGACATTTCCAACCTTTCTTACAAACCCCAACTTGTGAAATGGCTGCATATCATGCCAACCCTCAAGGGTACAGTACTACAAATTTGCTTTCAACTGGCGAGAGAAAACCCGAGGGCAGCGCTGTGCTAGTCTGCAGTCACATGGTCAGGCCATCCAGCATGGAGCCATTCAAATGTTACAGTAGCTCTGCTGGCTTTTGTGTGCTTCCCCTTTTCAATAGTTGCTGTTTTAGGAAACTGTACCAGCACTCTCCTGAAATAATAAGGCTGCCACAGACTCATGCCCTTTTAAAGGCACTTTAGCTCTCGTAGAAATCTAACGCATTCTTTGTTTTTTTTTTTTTAAACCTCTTTCTTTTTCAAATTAATTACATCGGTCTGAAATGTTTTTGGAACTTGTTGGATCGAAACAAGCGAGAGTGTCTAGCAAGTCGAGACTGTGCAGAAGTCAACACTGCATCTGTCAAGGCTTAATTTATTTGTTTAGGTGAACAAGTTGACATGCTGTGCTTGATTAAATTGTTTCCTAATCCAGTTTTCTGAAAGGACAAGTCTACCATTGTGGTGTGTTTGATAGATGCTTCTGTGGCAGAACGAGAGGCCGTGTCTCCTGTTGTCTGTGTGTTAGCTTGCCACATGTGTATGCTTGCAGCACTGTGTATCATCCTGGGTGTAGTTTTATCACTCAAAATCCTTTATTCTTTCAGTTTTACTTCCGTTTTTGTTGACGTATTCACACTCATCATAAGTGACTGTGTATTGAATGTCAGTTTGATCAGTAGGAAAAGAAACATTGAATTTGACGTTACTCTTTGCAATGAAACATTTCTGGTTCTTGAGGAAAGATTGATTGCATTATGAGGAAGTCATTATTTTGAATGTTCCTATCATGTGAATAGAAACCAATTAATGTAAAGATAATTTATATTGATGATCTCCCATTTTCTGAGTAAAACTCACCCTTTAAATCTAAAAGAAATGACTGATGTAAAAACACCTGTTGTGGATTTTACATTGCAAAGTTAGACTCAGCATAGCTCCTTGCTGGAGGAGGCCCCTGAGCTGGGGAGATGAAAACATCAACCAAAGTTTGAATAAAGATGAGACTCAAGGCTGTAGTGCAAATGGAACCAGATGTTTACTGTCATTTAACGTTCAGGAAGAATTATTTGCATAGTGCCAGGGAAAAACACCGGGAGAGTTCATTTGCATTTCTGTCTGGCTCCTGAAGTCAGTTTTAATGGTGCAGATATTCTAAATGGATAAATGCTCTCCTGATATAGTTTGGATATATTTCACATGAAATGCCAGGTGTAAATAGGGTCTTATTATTGTGTTTCTGCACCCCCACCCACCCTTCAGCTTTGCTTGAAAAGGGCGTACTCACGGTGCAAACACAAAGATTAATTTGATAGATTTTATCAAGAAGGATAAATGTTACCTTCATGCTTTCATAAATCCTTTGTAGTGGCGGTGGCTACTGTGCTCCACCTCTCTGAATTTACAAAGACAGCCACTGAGAAGACTTTGTAACGAGATTAATTTAGAGAAATTGATTTGTTCAGACTATGTCTAATTCAGTTACTTGGGTTGGTATTTGGTGCTGTCTGATGCCACTTCCCCAAAATTGAGCATGATCTTGGCAATGTTGTACACCCTATCTGATTACTAAAAGATAAATGATCTAATTTTGATGTTTATGGCTACGACCAGCAAACATTAGTCTCCAAATGTAACTACAAGAAAATAGTGCCATGGCCTGAAGAGCTGTCAGCTACAAGTTAGTTTTCCACAGAGGAAGTTTGGTGGATATTGGTGTTGTTTTCAGTATAAAAGCAGCTTTTTGAGTTTCTTACCACAGATAAGGTTTTGATAATTACAGTCTACGTTATCAGATCTATAATCTGATATTTATCAGGGTTGTGGAAAGGGCTCCACACCTTCTCTAGTAAGACCTCTGGTGCACTCTATTGAAATGTTCAGGAGCAGCAGTCCAAATTTAGAGGCCCTTTATATTGACATTCAGAAGAAGACTTGTTTTTTCCCCCTTTTCTTATCTTAAATGTGTTTTTGATCTGTGATTTGGTAACGGGTGCAGGCATTTATCAGCTGTCACCCTGTGCACATGCTCTGTTATTGCTGTGCTATAGATTTGCTTGTACTATAATATTATTTTCCCTCTCAAATGTATTCAAGCCAAGCTGTGAGTGACAATGCTTCCTTTGCATTATGGTAAGCTGTTTTTTAAATTTATCATCACTCCTGTTTTTCTGCTGACTGGTAGATGTCTGACTCCAAAAAAAGCTCTAAGGGTTTAAAGGTGTGTGTGTGTTTGTGAGATCACTGCATGTGTCTCTGCATCTTTTATGTGTTATATTGTTATTGTACTTTAGGGAGCTTTCATGTTTACAACCTGTGGTGAATTGGCAAACCCAAGTTTTCCATGCAACTGTTTGGGAAAAAGCAGTAGTCTCCAGTGTTGTGTGCTTTATCTCCATGTAATGGACTTCTTTACTTTTGATTTTTGTAGTCACAACAGGCAAATTCAGTCCCAGTTACACATGAATACCATATGAGCTACTGATGTAAGTAATGAAGAATATGAGCCACTAATGCATTAGAAATGAACAGAGGTCCACACTGCGATGTGCTGTTGTCAGAATTACAATCCAAATCATCCAGAGCGCCGTGCAATGCTGATGTAGTGGTTTGTGAATGTTTTTTATTTATCTAGGTCGTCACTCCTGAATGAGGCTGCAAAGTTCCTGTGTAATCAGTTTCAGGCTCGCACACGGCGCATAATGCATCAACACTACTTAGTTTTTCTCTCAGCAGAGATGGAGAAAGGAGAGTGCGTTGTTAATTTACAGCCTATATATTTTAAATATCAACATTATAAAATGCGTGCTGAAGCTTGATGGGCTCTTAATTCCTTTTGTTGTTGTTGTGTGTAAAGTTTAAGAGCACGTTTTATGCTGCATCTGTGTCTAACAACTCTCTAATGCCAGTCACTCTTGCTCCTGATAAGCTAATAATAGTATATTGCTTGATGGTTCTGAGCGGTGTCTGTAAAATGTCTTCAGTGCAGCATCAGTCCCTTTTGCCCTGATTTGATGTGATGTTTGCCATTTGCTTTCCACGACAAACTAAAACAGAGAGGGGAAAGGAAATGCGCTGAATTGGTACGAGGTAGTTAAGTGCATTCATAATTGTTACTTTCTGAACAAGCAACAAATCTTCTATCTATCTTTGGAGTTCATTAAATAAATGAACACCTACAGATTTTCCATCATGAAAACCCAAATGGACCACTGAGGTACTGAAGTGTACTCACCAGTGTAGACAGCTAATTTAAAATTTGCACTATTTTCCTAAATTTATCTGAGCTCTTCTATCAGCATTGGGATTTTTTTCCTCTCTCAAGTAAAGGAGAATTTCTTTTCCGCACTGAAACCAGCCTAGAGTGCTGCTAAGACTTACTAGTTTACAGCTGAACCGAGCAGTTGATTAAAAAAGGGGACACAAGGTTTCATGAAGTTGGCAGGAAGTGTCAGCAGTACACTGCATTAAAGCCTTCACTGCCAACCATGACTGGCTCCCAGTAATCCTTTGTTATTATTAGAACTAATTAAAGTAAAACCCAATTTCCTTCTAAACTCGTTTTACAGAGGCATCGTGGCTACTGATTTTATAGTGATAGTTCCAGTGAGTGAGTTAAAATGACATCATACAGATGGTCTAGTTAAATTGGTTGGGAATAACAGGCGTTGCTATTAAAAAGCTGCATAATGGTAGCCACTTCGGAGCAAAGTTTGTCCTCTGTCCATCTTGGATGAAAATTCATTTCATGTGCCACCTGGTGGAATTTCATAATAAAACTCGCAGCAATGGGCAGATGTGTCTGTAAACTAATTAACGTTAATGTAATATTAACATTAATTGTAGGTTGGCGTACTAATTTTAAAAGTATTGAGTGAAATATGCACAGTGGTATGATTCTGTGTCACCAAATTGACTCAAGTTGCGGGATATTGCTTTGTGTTTTCATTTTTAAGGATCTGCATGGACTCATAATCATATTTGATTAAGGAGGGACCCAGAGCTAATTTGATTAGGTTATTTAGAGGAATATGTGTTTGGTAATAAACATTTATTATGATGAAAAAGTTTACTTTAATAAGCGGGAGAAGCCCAGAGGACATGCGAGCTTAATTGTTAGATGTTAAATTGCGTTGTTGCGATGTTGCCAAGATAATGGGCAAGGAAAGGCCCTCAAGTCAAGGCAATTAACCAAACAGTGGTTTGATTGTTGTTAAATTGATTAGAAAATGTTTAAGTACTCCATTTGAAAATTAGCTATTGTTTCACGCAGTTTTGGACTGGGAGAGAATGCTGGGCTTAATGACACATACACTCTGAGTAGAAATGGGAAAAGTTGTTGCTTGGGTCAAATTCGTAGCTTTATAGATGTTGTGACAAGTTGTGTAGTTATATTAAAGGCCACGGACGATGGTGAAACAAACACCTGAACACCCCAGGCAGAGCCGCTCTGCATAATGCTGCATGAATATGACATATTTGTTGTCTTGACTTGAAATAACAGCTTGGGCAACACATGAAGCCTGCACATACAGACGGAGGCTTTTGTTTTCCGTGGTTCATAGCGGTTTCTCCCAACTGTTGATCAGTCGTCGCAGACAAAACTAGTGATAGATATGGCAGTTTGAGTGTCTGCTCAGAGTTGCCCACAGCGACAGCTGATGAAGATGCACAGAGGGAGGTGCAGGTTAGAGCCAGTCTGTTTGCTCGCCCCAGCATCAGTTGTTTCCTGATTAGACTCATGGAGGAATCTGCGGCTGGAGGCAGCCTTTATGGCCATCACCACCCTGCATCTCCCTACTCATTAGTACTTCACAGCCTAGTGCCACAGCATATGGCAGTGTTGCTACTGCTTCCCATCCGAGGTGTGTTTCAAATTGCCGTCCCTTGCAGAGCCACAAGCCTTTGGCAGTAGCCTGTCTCATTGTGTCTGAGATGAAGATAAACATCTGTAGTAAAGAGGAGCAGGTTGTTTCATTTTGTCACAAGAGCTCTTTGTAACATTTTGAGAGGATGCAAGGATTTGATTTACGAGCAAACACAGATAATTGAGAAGTTGTGAATTTCTTTGATTCGAGTTTATAATAACAGTAATTGAACAGGAATGATTTGGTTGGGCCACTGTCACTACAAGAGATGCTCTTTATTACACCTATTATAGAATTAAAAAGAACCTTTTAGTGTAGCCGGAACACATTTCCTTGTGAAAATATATTATTTTTGGGATACACACAATTTTAACACAGCAACACTAACTTGCATGTCTTCACTGGGTGTTGGGAGCAAGTGTGCTCTATATATCTGTGGGATTACAGGTGCTTTATGATATGTCTCATTTTATGTATTTATTTGGTAAGTGTGTGTTTTTGGGATGCTCACTCTTGAACACACACTTAAATTAACATAAGCCTTATTATTTGGAATCATCAAGTATTGTCACATCCTACACAGATGTGTGATGTACAGTGTTCAGGATGGGCTCCCGTCCTCATTGTAAAAGAAAACCCAGATAATAACAATGAGGCAATGCTAACTGTGTTTTTATTTGTTCATTGTAAACTGAATTTGGATTCTGAGTCAAATGAGCTGCTATCCAGAGGACACTGTACATGTGTTTACACTTCAGATGGGATACATACTGTGCGGAGTTTTGCCATTTTCTGTTAGATGTTGTTTTTCACACTGTGCCCTCCCTCCAACAGAACATACACATTAAAACATTGGCTGATGATATGGTAAGGTGCTTGGTTTAATTTTGGTGTGACTAGTTTTGTTTTGCATCATCTCATTTTCATAGCTGCATGGATTTTTTTAAAAACTGAAATACATGGATGGGTCAAATGTGCCAGAAGCAAATTATTTGAATGAATATTTAAATCACACATGGAAAAACAAGTAGTGTCACGATACCGTTATTTGCCTCTGTATAGTGACACAAAGGCTAAGCTTAAAGTTGTCACGATTAGTTGTTGTGGTTGCCCTTCATAACACCATGTAAATAAAAGATTCTTTTTCATACCACTATTATTTAGTGCCATAAATGTCCTAAATTTTTCATTATGAACAAAATTTAGCCCATAGCATCTAGACTTTTGTAAGCAGCTCATAGATCACTTAGTGTGCAATTATCAGCAGCGCTTCTGATTAGATGTTTCTGCCTGGGGCTTTTTTAATACCCATAGTTAACAAATATCCTGACTTTGACACTTTGAAGCTCATTCAGTATTACATTAATTTTACAATATATAATTCAATGTCAGCATGCAACTGAATCTGTAATGATCTGTTTTTGTGCGTTTGATCCATCCAGGGATATTTCAGTAAACTGATATAGAGACATCATGTATGTCATGACCTCATGTCCGTCTTTCCATTTCATCTATATGTGTTCATTCATCTGGCATGTGCTCTCCTACTCCATCCTACTAAATATGACTAACACTGACTGGTTGCATGTCAGTCATGTACTTTTTCAACTTTCACACACTAAAAGCATCAACTGATGAATATAACAAGGAAACCCAACTGACTGATTTTATCACAGCAAGCTCAATTTGTTATTTTATGCAAAGTCTGTTTTAATAACATGAGCCCAAACCAGGTAATCCTATAGGCGTGACGGTAAGTAATGTTGATAAGTTGCCATGTCAGATACAGGAGTTTGTTGCACTACATTTTTATTTCTTTGAATATTAAACAAGTAAAACAAGGATATTAAAAAATAAGATTCTAAAAGAATAATTTGCTGAGTGAATATTTTGTAGCTTTGCTTTTTATTGTGTTTAAGCCCTGAGACAAGGTTCATGCCATGACTATGATGGTCCCTCTGCCATGTCAGTGAAACTGACTGGAGATTTAATGAACAAATTCTTTATCCTCACGCACTTTGTCAAAAAAAGAATATTATGATTATGTGTTTTTCTTACCGCGATGACCACATTTTCAGAAAATAAATTGTGGCTAACCACAGTGACAGTTCCTCTACCGCCCCCTTCTGGCCAAATAGTAACGAAAAACATCTTCGTGGTCATCAAAGAGTGAAACGTTTTAATTTGAGCATGATGTAACCTCTCATGCCACCCTACGGACAAATGGCTTTATTAAGCAAATAGTGGCAAATTGGTCTATTTTTCCTAAATTTCTTGATTTTTAATGTGTACTGAGCATTTCAACATGATTATCCCTTTAATATGTAACTATACATCTTGTGTCTTTAACCACACCTAGGCTTAATCAGATCTGTCCTCTGAAAGATGCTCAGATCGATCAGGGCTTTTTTTTTTTTTTTTTTGAAGGATTCTGGCTTTTGCTTTTCATTCCTGTTTTTTTTTCACTTTTGTTGGTAGAGACACATTCTGAGCTGTTCACCATGAGATAATCCTGTTTCACTATAAATTGAGGTGAACCATGTCCTCTGCAAACAGGACACAGAACAGCTCCAATTTTGGGTTACAGATAATCCACTGCTTTTAGAAAAACCTGGTTGTCTGTCAGTGTAAATCAGAAACAACCAAAAAAACAACCCCCATATTTGATTGTTAGCTGTGCAGTGTTTTGATATCTCACTCTCTGCTTTCTTTCAGCGTGATCGTATCACCAGTTTCAGGAAAACAGGGATGAAGAAGGAGAAGCCCCTTATACAGCACCCTACAGACCCCCTCTCCACACAGGCCGAGCTGCCTGTTCCTCAGCCGCTTTTTGACGACCGCTCCAACCTCTCGGAAAAGGAGATCATTGACCTCTTTGAGAAGATGATGGTGAGCTTTGTATTTCTCTTGCAGCTTTTTCTTTGCTTAGGGTCATCTGTAAGCACTCTGCAGCATTTTTATTACAGCTGCCACTGAATAATAAATATTGAGCATTCTATTATGAAATCTTAAATTGATTCATAAATCTGCGCAAAGAGGCGCACAAGTAGAAAAACAGACCTGCTGTTGTGAATTTTGGTGAAGAGGAGTTTGACAAGGGAGAAAGTTAAGTCTGAAATATATCAATATATTACTGCCCACGGAAGCGCCATGCATCCTCATTTTACTGCTGATGAGATTTCTTTTAGTGAACCAAGCTTTGCCAGGCATGTAAAAAAGGATGATAATGAAATAACTGCCTTTTAGAACTCTCCTAGTTTTATGCAGCATCTTTAAAATGTCGTTCTACTATATAATCTGTCTGATAAGGTGTTTGATCAAGATATCACAGTTCACAGATGCAGTGACTAAATGATCCGTTTTAATCTTACTGATCTTATTTATTTCAGCTTTAGATCTGAAACCTGGATACGATGTTCACATCTGCATCCTTTAAATAACCCAGTAATACCAGTGTCAGTGTAAACATCTGCAAGTGCAAACGAAGCCCCAGTAGGTGTGATTGTAGTCACACACACATAGAGCTGTGATCAGAGATGGAGCTGAATCATTGATTTATACAGATAATGTTGAAAATGGTGATTCTTTTTCTGATTAGCTATGACATTAGTAAACAAACCATAACTGCTTCGTATCCATAAGTCCAAGATTGACAGCTACTAAAGTAACTACAGAAGTCTGTGAAATGTAAAATGTGTAAATATTTTGCAGGTGATGTACAGTTTCATTTATGACACATGAGGTGATGTTATGTTATGTCTAGTCTGCATTTGATTTATTTGAAACAGTCTTGAGATATGTATGGTGTTTTGCATTCAGATGTTAAGCTTTTGTGAGGCAGGGCTCCGCCTACGTATTCCCAAGGCCACTGTCAGAAGCACCAAACTTTGAAATTCTCTTTGCACTCATCTGTGGGGTCAAAGCCCTGTCACACTTGTGATTTTCTCCATTGAAATGCATTTTTGGCCTTATGTACTGCTGGATTGAAATCTAACAAAAAGCTTTCAGCCCATCTCTTTGAAGTGGCGAGCTGAATTACTCTAGCTTCATTGCATAGGTTGTGTGTACTATTGTGGATAATGTATCTGAGTGTGTGTGCGTGGTACGGTGCCTGCCTTTCCTTTTTTCTCATACAATGGTCTTTATTGCAAGGGCCAGAGAAATGCGACCAGTGCTCCTGGTTTTCATCAGGCTACTGCTCAGTGTTTTCTTGCCTGGGTGCTCATCCCTGTCACTCAGTTCACCTCTCAATTACTATGTTTGTGCTCACAGCAGCGTGACATTAAACCCAGGCTTCAATTTGCTCAGTGATAGACGACACAGAAGGCATGTTTGCGGGTCTGACATTTGACAGGCCTTGACACTTCGGTTTGGGAAGTGTAATTACAGTAATGAAATCAAAAAGAAAAGGGTTATTTACTTATGTACTTTTGAAGCCACCACTATTTGCTCTCATAGACTGTAAACTTTTCTGCTTTGATGTAGCAAACGCAGAAATGACTGCAGCTGGTAGTTAGTTTTGATGCTAGTGGCTTCTCTCCAGCATCTGTCCGTTTTGTCATTTCTCCATCTCTTTTTATGTCATACACACATACGTTTCACTCGCTCTCTTTGTCTTTACCCCAGTTCTGTTATTGATTGTTTTTATGTTGCTACATGCCACCGCCTTAGATGTCTAGCCTGCTTCAAATGAAGGGATGACCCATGCCATATTATTGAGACCTCCTACTGTGCATTAATGACTAGGAGAAAGTGAAAATATTTTTTTTCATTGGGAAGTGGATTACACATTGCGCTGTGTATCTCAAAGCCTAAACAGCACATAGCCTATTACCGAAGGTCATCAAAGGGATCTGGGAAAATGCAGGAACGAACACTCAGTCAGTGGGCAGAAAAAAACAAATGAACTCTTTTCTCACCTTTTTGAAGCTAGCCATTGAGACCAGAAGTATATTCATAAAACTACAGGGAAAGTTAAAATGCATGAAAAAACATTGACTTTCAGCTCTGTCTTTAGAAGGGTGTAGTGTGTGCCTTTACTCCGCGTGTCCTGTCTATGGATTTCCCGAGATGTGCACAGCTGGAGTTCAGAGCCCCTCATCAACATGCACAACAGTAAATCTGCTGGTGAAATGTCCACAATTTGCATACGACTAAGGAGGAAGCTCCGAGCGGTTCAGCCAAGCAGCGCACAAAAATAACGTGAACTAATTTCATCTTCACTCAGTAAACTGTGAAATCTTTACACTACACTTTGGTGTAACTCGACTCCCTTTCATCATCAATTCAACTGTCTGTAAAAAGGGCCGTTAAATTAATGCAGAGGAGGGATTTCTTGTGAGGTCAGCTACGTGAACTTGTCCTCTCCATCCAGATAAAAAAAGATCTCTTTGTGTCAACAGTCACTGCGTATCGGCACTTTAGGTTCTCTGTGCTGATGTAGCCATTAGCAGTCATAGCATTATTACCCAAAGGATGCTTTTAGTTGTTTGTCAGCATGAAAACACTGGGCATCCTTTCTCAGGATTGATTGAATTGATTTGTTTCTAGATCCAATTCTTTAGAAAGTGTCTTCTGATTGTCAACCGTAGTGTCGTGGTATTGAGGCGCTCGCAGATATCAGAGAGGACCAGTAAAAGAATGTCACATTGCGGTGCTGCTGTGGCGAGTTTGAGGTTTTATGTGCCCCTCTATGCACCATTGTCAAGATGAACACTCCCAGTAATAAGCTCCTATGTGATCCCTCAGCAGTTACACTCACATTAAAACCTGCCCACAGCAGAGCTACTGTGTGTGCCTTTGCACATACGGATCAGACTCGAGGGTAGTGGACAAAATAATCGATTTGTCACAGTTAAATCAAAACATTTTTACACGTCTTCGACTTTTCTTAGATCCACTTTTCCCCACAGCTTGGACTCTTCATATCCATTTCAGCCTCAGACATATTTGATGGTAGCCATTAATTGCTATTCTCTAATTTGAAGCCCGTTGCACTCTGGATTGCGCTGTGTTTTGCAGCCACATGGCGCCGGAGGATTTTGGAATTTTTGCCCATCCTTTACTCTCTAAGTGGAAAGACAGTGACGTACAATATGTTTTGTTTTGGCTATGTGCTCAAGCATGTTGGATTCAAAATGAAACAATGGCTTTGTAGGTACTTAAGTCGAGTATTAGTTTATAGAGGCTTGCTTCTGCTTTAGATGAACCATGCAGGAATTGTAGCTTTCTTGTACATTACTTAAATTTAGGGGAGCACTATTTCTAGGTCAAATCAAGAGCTCAAATGAAGTAAACATATTTGATATTTGGACGCATATACTTAGCAGTTAATGACTTTCTGAAATCTACCATCCACAGACTTGAGCATATGCTTGGTAGCTTCCCCGGTGAGTCGCTGCCAGGCCTGTAATGCAGCCATCTTCACTTATTGCTTGTTTCAAGGGTGTGTGGGGGTGGGTACGGGGAGAGGAGGGGGGTAGTGTTCAGTGAGTGAAACACCTGCTTAGTTGGATTGAGGTGGCTGACTTGGCCAGTAAAGAACATTACACTGTTTGGCTCTTAAAAACTCCTTGGTCACTTTGCTTGTATTTTGGATCAATGTTCTGCTGCATTGTTCCAAAACTCGGGAGGGAAACATGTACATGAAAAGAGGCTACAAGTCTGACTGCGAGTCCACTCCATCAATAGGGACTGGAGCACAGCCCTTAAAGCTAAAAGTCAGCTCATTAACCTCGGCCATTGTTTAATTTCAAATCCAATATGCTGCAGTACAGAGTCAAAAGATTTTAAAACAACGTGTCACTGCCTCACAACTACTGTGCACTGTATACATATACAACAGTCTGCTGGGAAGGACACCGTTTAATTTACCAAGTGCTGCAGAATGATATTATTTGTCATAAGCTTGGCAAGTAGTGACTGATTAGTATTAGAAAACTCTGAAGACTTTGCTGAATCGACACGAGTCAAAAAGATCCAGAACATTCTTCCCTGTAAACTCCTCCGTAGTCGTTACGAGATCGAATCATTTCAGTTCGAGCAGCAGCACAGTCGAAGACATCCCGGGACTCTTTTCATGTAGCCTGTGAGGGTATAATTAATAAAAGAGCATTAATCATTTTGGAGACTAAACGTGGAGGGCTCATTCCTCCAGTTTGCCCCCCTGACAAGCGTCCCGCAGGCCCACTGCTCGCACCCCTCCTACAACATACTCACCCTGCCACATTTCTCCTCGTTTATTGAATGCCAATTAAGCAGATAAATTAGCAGGGTTCAAAGATTAATTAAAAAACCTGCTGCTTTCCTTGGGTGAAAAAACCTGCCAATTGTAAAACTTTCTGCCACATTTTTACCCCCTTCCCTGTTCTACAAAAAGGATGTTAATGGTTTTTTAGCTCTGAGGGTATTTACTAGAGGAAATGTAGTTGGAGGAATTTAGGTCATGGTGCCCCTGGATGGGATTCATGCCCATGCTCCTCTGACAAATGAAGCAAAACAGTTTGAATCAAATTACTTGTGGAAAGATATTCAGACCATTGTGTTGTGGTGTTCTTGTTTCGAAGTGACACGGCTAATTTATTAGGTGAATTTTACATTAAATCGGGTGTAAGGGAATCACATGCCAAATTTGATCAACCAGTGACAAGACGCACAGTTTTCCGCGGGCTCCAGCAGAGGGCAGCATGGCTCCACATCTTAAGATCGTCTATCCTAAAAACTCTGAGGAGGATGTTTTTTCTCTTGGTTCATTCTAGCCATCTCTTTGTGAGAGAGTGCTTCTGATAAACATCCCCCTCCATTCTAATCATCATGTCATTCCCTAGCTTTTAGTGCTCTGTCCGGCCTTCGCTCCATCCCCTGATGTCTCTCACATGAAAGACCTCTTTTGTGATGCAGAATTAAAGTAGCACGAAGATAATACTCCCAATAACACACAGATACTGCCTATCCAGCCTATCTGATGTGATTGCATGGCCTCAATAGAAGCTGTGTTGTTTGATTTTGCTCTCCTGTTCTGAGTTGGGGTGCGCAGTTGTGTGTGTGCAGCCTTGCTACTTTCTTTTCAAGTACTAATTATTACTGCTATTATTTCCTGTTGTTGTACCTTGCGACTTTGACCAAAAAAAAAAAAAAAAAATCACGGATAAAAAAAAAATGATTAATTTGTCTGTAGAAGGATGAGATCTGATGTTTGTTGTCGTGGAAATGAAATGTAACTTTTGGTACTTCTGAAATATTTTTTCTTACTTGTGAAACTATTGTACTGTCAATATTATGGTTCAAAATGTAAGATTTAAGATGTGATGTGAACTTACTTTTTTGTGTTTCTTTTGTCCAATTGATTTTCATAAATCATTTGTGCTGTTTCCTCTCCGTGTGTGTGTGTGTGTGTGTCTCTAGGAGGACATGAACCTGAACGAGGAACGCAAAGCCCCCCTGCGTGGAAAGGACTTGAGCACCAAACGGGAGATGGTGGTCCAGTACATCTCAGCCACTGCCAAATCTGTAAGTGAGAGAGTAAACAGAAAGTGCCCTGTCTCTATAAACTGAAGAATGTGTGCTGTATAATTGTAGTGGATGAGCTGAAGTATGGTGCCACTCTACACGACTCTCCAAAACGAGTTTAACCTGATCCTCCGCTTTCTCATCTTGCACACTCTTACTTGCGTCACTCCCTCTCTCTCTCACCACTCATCATGCTTTACTCCCACATCTTTGATTGCAATTTTGATTTATTTACCTCATTGTTTTTCCCCATAGTGCCACGCTGCAGGCAATTGGATTTAATATAGATATATCTCTCTCTCACTCAATCCTAGGTGGATGGTCAGTGTTTGCCCGGTCATGTGCTTGCATGCAAATTGTTGGTTGTTCAGTTGTGCACTTGCATGGGAGTGTTTTTTTTTTAATCGCCTAGTGGTGATGGCCATCATTTCATTATCAAATATAAAATTAATATTCAGTCCCCCTTTTGGTTCAACAGTGGTATTACAATAAAAAAAGCAAAATGCAGAGATGAGGAAAAGCAAACAGTTTAGGCTTCTTTTTTGATGAGTCTAATTAATTAGTATGCTACATTAAACCTCCACACACACTTATAAAACCAACTTTTAACAACTGTTTAGACTGTTCATTAATAATAATAAGTTTGAGATTATGTTTCCCATTCTTTTAGAGTAGTCTAGATCTTGATCATCAGTTCAGTCCAAAAACAGTAGTGAAAAATAGAGTGGACCAGTGGTGATACATAAATGCATGATGAATCCTCATATCCTCTTTTGAAGTTATGGCCAACCTTAAGAGGTGAAATTCACATCAGCGTTGGAGGGAAAAAAAAAGTGATTTCTGCCCCCACTGCTTCCTGAACCTGGTAGCTCTCTCTTGACATCATCATTTATTACCTTCCTCATTGTTATGGTAATTAACTGGCATTATTGATAATGATGATTATCCGAGATGATTGAATTCCTCACAGGGCCCATTATGCTTTGTGAGCACTGATATTTTATTGAAATGAATAACGTAATCGGTGTAGTCAAAGGACAGAGGACAAAATGTGATGTCTGCCAGCACCCTGCTATCACATTTAATAGGACTGAAGGAGGGGGATGGTTGAATGTCAGGGATGATGTTTCTCAGCATACACAGATTCATACAAGTGCATGTAAACCAGAACACGTTTAACGCACAGAGTCTGTCAAATACTGATAATCCAGAGAGACTATGTGGACAACGTAGCTTGAATTTAATAGTTTAGAGCACATTGATTCTGATAGTAATGTGACTCTTCTACCAAGTCTGCTTTGCAGAGAGACATGATACACATGACTATTTAAGTAATTATGAGAGACACAGGATTAGACCATTTATTTCAATACTTCAGGGGATTACTTAAACAAAGACATGCAAGACAAATTATAACAATTAGTACATTTTGCAAGTCTTAAAAATATATATATTTCAGTCAGGTAAAAAACAAAACAAACTACAATATACCCTAATTATGTAAACTCATCCAGGGCCTTATTGAACCGTGTTATTTTGGGAATAAGTTAAGTTTGCACATCAACATATGTTTTCACTTTTTCTTTAATGGATTGACTTCAATAACACCATACCTAATTGAATATGTTTTCAAAAATTGGCTCCTGTCTTAAACTAAATTGAGATCCTGTGGTCTTTTAGCTCCTGTTAAATTGAAAGAGAAATATCAGTATAACTTCTGCAACAAAAAAAGTTTCACAAACTGTCTTACAGTGATCCTGTACCCTGCAGCATCTTGAACAGTGTGATTTGTGTTTCTGTACCATCTTAACATGAGGGGAATTCTCAGAACTTTATAGGCCCATGTATAAATCATCAACAGACCAGTTTGTCAGCAAATACATCAGAAATATGGCCTTTGTTTAAAATGTAGATACAGAGTCAGGCAGGTTTTGTGACTGCTTTACCCTTTTTGAGTAACTGCCTTCTGTTTCATCCATACATGTAAGCATGTGCAAACCAGTGTGCACTAAAGAATCCCACCACTAAAATGCCTTTCTGTTGCAGGATAAGGCGTTGTCTGGGGGCTTATGTTGCTTGTGGTTGCTGATGAGCATGCGGTGTGTGCAGACTAAATGAGAATGTGCTGTATTTAAAATATAAATGGTGATGAATGTGGCAGTGGTGCGTTTTGGACATGCTGGGGTGTCTGGTTTTGCCGTGGTGCCTTCACTGTTAATGTGATTCAATCCTTATCTACCAAAGATGTATATGCTGCCTTGTTTGATAGCAGTTTTTAGACTCAATATAAGTTTGTCATAAGGTTCTAGTTAAGGATTTTTGACATTACTGTTTTTTTAAATGTTAATTTTATCGTGGAATTACAGAGGGGATATTCATGAAAGTCACCAGCTTCCTCTGCAAATATACAGATTTGTGTATTTGGATCTGGACAGCAGCTTTCTTTCTTAACCTACAGCTGAAGCGGAGTGTGCAGGCTTAAAAAGCGTTGGAGCTGGAAGTTTAAATCAGTAAATATTGGTGGAACAAAAATAAATCCCCCACTGTTGTGTGGCCTTTTTCTTGTCTGTCTCTGCAGACCTGCTAAATTGCACTAGGTCTTTGGTGCCCAACAAAAAGGAAGCATAATTGTTCAGCGACAAAAAAGGAAAACTTAAGCACCTTGAATTCAATAGCTTTAAGTGTTTGATGTTTCCCTCACAATGTACAACTTTCTTGTATGTATATTCAGGGTTCATACATGTTGACACACCAAATATGGTATTTCTATAAAGCTGCCCTATCTGCCCTCAAAAATATTAATTTGAAAAAGATCATTATTACTTTGTTTATTCCCGTAAAGTAGTTCTTTCAAAGGAAAGTTAAAGCTTTTTTCCTCCCTGTCTTTTCAAAGGATAATTGTACATCGACCCTGTTCATTTAAATATGAACCGTCTTTCAATTGAATCCAGCTCTGCTTTTACAGGAGTGTGTCTGTGGGACGTCCTTGACCATCAGCTTTGCATGGACAGTTGCCTTTCTGTCTCACCTCATTTCTTCTTCTTTCTTTCTTTTCCATAAATGTCTGCCAACATCATTATAAGTGCTAAAATCCCTTTCACGCTAATACAGTGGCTGATTTCACAGTGATTGTCTTTATCTACTGACAGCAACTATTTTCCTTGTTTCATTTCAAATGTGCCGTGAGTCAGATGCAGCAAGCGTGTGACGGCAGGGTCTTGTGAGGGGGATTGTCCAGTGTTATTACTGCAGATTTATTAAAATATTTGTTTGTTAGATGTATCAACCGCATCTTTTAATGGGCCCTGACATTTGTTCAGATCATCCAGGCCCTTTCCTATTATGTTAATGAGTGTTATATCGAGAAGAAAGTTCATACACCTTTGCACAATTATGCATACTTTGCACAATTCATTTGATTTAATTTACAGTCTGGTGTAAGGGATGTTCAAAGACAGATCTCACCTGGTAGTAATACCTCAGCACTACTCAAATTATTAGTACAGGTCTGAACTTTTGCCCTTGTGTTAGTGACGGCAAAGTGTTACAGTAGACTGAAAATTCAAACTTGTTAGTCAAATCTGTGCTCATCCCCTCTCAAGCTCCTCCCTGACTGTCGCCTGCGTACACTCAAGATAGTGTCTGTTATTTTGGCCAAGCTGCTCTAAAACAAGATGAAAAAAAATGTCACTTGTATCCAGTGTTACAGGCATCAACCTCTGTGGGAAAAAATATCTAAGTTGTGAGTTATGTCAGGGTGACTCATTTCAAGGTGTCTTGCCTGCAGTATTCAGATAAAATATTCCCCAGTGTTAGACGGTGACATGCTGCATTCGCTGGAGAGCCAGGGAAATGTGGATACACCGTGTGATTAGAAAGCAGTATGTGCATGATCAGGTGGTGGCACGTGTAAAATGGACTTTATGGCTGTCATAAACTCTTGGTAGAGCGATGGAGAGGGGGAAATCAAGCATCAAATGGCCACAGACTTGGAGAGTTTGAGAGTGACAATAAAAGAAATGGAAAGGGAGATTAGAAGCGAATGAGGGGGGGGTGGCGAGGAGGCGGTGAGGGTAGGGCGGAGGTAAGAGGAGGGGGAGCTCGATGTGTCCTGTTACTTCCTGCAATCAGAATGCATTTCCCCGGAAACATGTAGCAGAGAAAGAAGAGCTCAGCTACAGTATAGAATACATTTACTCGGCTGACAAACACTCTCCTACTGCCAAACAAACCCCAAAGTTGCAGTAATAAAAAACACTTGTGCTACCTGCCACTATTGACAGATAACAAGGTTAAACTCCAAGAACCGTGCTGACTGCATGTGCTCAAGATAGCTCCACGACTCAAAGTTGACACCTGAAGCCCAACGCTAATGGCATCTGATTGATATCAGAGGAGACCTTCTGCTGCCTCTTTGTCCACTAGCCTCAGCTCCTTTTTGGGGCACAGTCACTTAATACATACCAGTCAGTCAATCAGTTAAAAAGACAACTCTGCTTTAACCTGTTGATCATTGAACACATCCCTTGTGAGGACACTGCCATGTGTTGATTCATCACTTTCACCGTGACTATTGTAGATGTTGTAGTTTTTCAATATTTTTTATGTTTTTCTCTTATTAACAATTTGAAAATTGGAAAATTGCAGCTGCCAAACACAGACATTATCTTCAGTATGTGCCCATAATAATGAAGGTTTAGTTGGCTTTAAAAAAAAAATTGGTTACATAGTGTGTGCTTATAATTGGAGGATATTTGTGATGTCACACAAGTTACGCTAATGCCTCAACGTGTAATGGAGAGGATTGTCTGGCCTACTAATGATTGTGCTGTTTGTGTCTTTTTGCACATTAACCTTCTCCGCTGATCGCTGCATGCAGATAACTGGGAGCAAAGTTGCGGTAAGTAGCCCATTATTTATTTGGCTTCTGAATGGTGTCCCTTCTATGTATCTATCTTCATTCACCCCGTAAAACACACACTCATACACATACACACACACACACATCCATCTATCTTCTTTTGGAAGGATGGTGAGGAGCACGTTCCAAACTGTGCAAGTGAGGTCATTTTTATGGCTTGGATTTTTATTTTCAGCCCTGATATTGCTAATGGGCTATAATTTGGGAAGGCTATAAATTGCCAACAAAATTCCTGCATGTAAATGGTAGCACTTTCAAATGAAGGATTTTTAAATTATACAGCCTGAAAATGAACTGGGAGGCCCTTTGTTGGTTTTTGCTGTTTCCCTTTTGAAATGGATTGCAATGTCACACCTATTAGCATTTGAATATTGCAATATCAACAAAGAACGATAGCTTTTACACAACTCATAATCTGCAGTCGAATCTTTTCATCAGAACATGTTACATCTAAATGGTTTTAACTGTGTTATCTCTCTCTCTCTCTCTCTCTCTCTCTCTCTCTCTCTCTATAGATATATGTATGTATATATATGTGTAATATGTATATATGTGCATATATCTATATCTATATCTTTATCTATATATGTACAAACTGTACATACAAACACTGAACCTTGTGAATCGAGGAAAGGATATCAAGTGCATTTTTGTCCCATAAGCAGACTATCAAATTGCAAAATTGGACTATATTAATTTAGTGGAAGTATTCATTAAGTATTCGTGGTTCTATACTTGTCAACAACTTTGTCTCTGTTTGACATAAAGAGACAAGACTGTTTTATTTCAAATACATGTTTTTCTTGATGTTTTCACATTTCCTCCTGTTTTACAAAAGTCCTAGGTAATTTTCATTTATGCCATCAATGTGTTTTCTCCACATGGTAATATGGCACAATGGGGGGCCCATTGCCTTTTTTTCAAGAACGGGTTTAGATTTTCAGCTGATATTAGATGACATGTTTTGTTATTGGTTAAACAAGTGTTGAATTGTCACTTTAAATGGTATTGCTTTGCCTTTTGAGAGCTCCGTAAGGATTAAGAGGACTGTTAAGCTTAAGAGGAGGAAGACAGCAAGGTAAAGCAGCACATTGTGACCTGGCCTCTGCTCTGCCCGTGCTCTCAAACAAACCTTGCTCTTCGAAGCATTTTCAGAGACATTTTGTATCGATTGCATTTTGGCCGTCTTTATCACACTGTTCTTTTGTGCATGGTTATTTCTGTGGGAAGAAGTGGGTTTTCGTCTTGGCCTGTATGGACGCGGATGGGGCAGCTCTCGATCAGGAGCAATAGCCACATTGTGTTCAGCAAATGGAATATGACAGAATTATCCCAGCCTGTATCATGACCGCTCATCCGAGACGCGGAGGCCTACTTTAAGAAGTTCTGCAAACCGTGTCGAAAGATGCCAGAGACCCTGGTTATCAAGAAGTTTCTTCAAACTGAAGAGCACACTGAAGCATTTGACCTGACCTTTGCAACCTCTGTCTCAATCCAGCAGCACTGGCCTGTAGATGTGGCTAACATACTGAAATCTATGAGCTGTCATTCTTAAAAGCTCCACAGAACGAGGAAAAAAAACAGAGAGAGCATTTAGCGTGGTTAGCTCTTCGTGGGCTACAGTTAGCTCCCTGCTTTGCTGGCAGATTCCCATTTTCACGCTGTCAGCGTGCGTTGGTGGGATAGAGCGCTCTCAGATGTGCTGGAAGGGGAGTGTTGGTTAGGATTGTCTATAGGGACACGCAACTGTAACTCCTCTGTCTCAGGCATGAAATCTCTCTGGCACTTTCCCCTCTCCCAGTAGAGAATGAGGTGAGAATAGAGGACTGTGTGAATTGGCTCTAATCCAGTCTGACCAGCGTGTAAGTGTGCGACACTGCTAAGTCTCAAATTCTCTTTCCAGCTACTTATGCAAGACTGAGAGAAATATGAGCAGCACGCATACCTGCAGGTGAACTCGAGCAGTCCAGATGGAAGAGACACCTTTTCTTTTGCAGTGTGTTACATATGCCAATTGACCGCTTTGATGGCTTTATAGCGTCAGTCTCTGTAAAGTGGGCCCGATATACGTCACAAGTCAAGGGCCATGTTGTAACAATCCATCAATGACTCCTGCCGTGTTTCTGTGAAAGCAGACTTCCATCTCTCTGCACTACCATCGACAGGCTCTGCAGTACAGATGGAACGCCGCTGAGACTATGAGACTAAGAGTGCACATGGGTGAAAGAAAAGGGTGTGTGCTCCATGGGTTGAAAAGCAGCAATCTCCAGAAACACAGGGAGATGATCGATACCCGTATGACTGGACAAATTACTGCTTATTTCCATAGTAACGCGATGTCAGTCGGTGGTGCTTAGTGCAGTTGTACAAACATGTCTGTCTGTCTGTATAGGAGTCAGTATGTGGATTTGACCAAAGACCTCGAGCTTGAGGAAAAAGATGAGATGAATCTGTATCAGCTTTACTCTAGCTGGTTGATTTTTGTGGATGAAATGTTTTAGTTTTCTGCTGAATTTTACTGGAAAAGACCATGTTTTTACATTGACCTTTTTTTCTGGTTGTTCCTCCCAATTTAAAAGCACAGTGTGACAGTATAGAGGTCAGATAAAGATGATGATTGAAATGCAGCAGTAATCATGAGAAAATTGGAATTTATGAAATAACATCTAAAACATGCCACTGAATTTATCTTAGAATGACTACAAGGTCATTCATTTTCATTAGTTTCATCTAAGTGAAAGCGCTCTTTGTGGTGATGTATTTGAAAACATGTTTTTATGTCTTTCACCAACAAGGAATTGGACAAGTGTCAAACCTTGAAATGTTTTCCTCATCACATTGAGCTAAAGAATGTGATTTACCTGTGGTGGACGCAAGGTGCAAATACCCTGTATATATACAAGAAGAAAAAAGGTATTTTTATTAATTTAGCAATAATAATTTTTGACAAATCAATTACTCAACCAAAAATGACAGCTGCCCATCCACAGCTTTCAAAAACAATAAAAAATATCTGTGCATTGCTTATTTCATCTGACAAGCAGTCAGAATTGTTCAAGCTACAACAAAATGAAACAGAGGGAAGCTAAAGATCCTGACATTTGAGAAACTCCAACTCACATTTTTGGAGCTTTTCCCAAATGAAATGACTGAACTTGATGTGTGTTCCTGTTCTTTGACTGGTTGATTTTGTGTTTAGCCAAGGTGAATTACCTGTACTCTTGTTCCTGCTGAGGATCTTATAGACTGTAGGATAACGACTAAACGAGTCGTTATAGATAAGGCCAGAAGATTGCAAAGCATCCAGATGGGAAACGAGGGAGACGGAGAGAGAGAGTTGCATGGTTATGAGGACACGCAGACATCTGGCTCCTCTTTAACTCCAATCAAGTGCTCGTTCCCTGTGCCAGGAGTGCTTACGAAGGCCCTTTAAAAAAAAGAAAGAAAGAAAAAAAGAAAAAGAAATGTGGTGAGCCTGAAAGGAAATCAAGGCGCCCTCCCTTCTTCATTCCCCTCTTTACCTTTTAAAACCACATGCCTCAAAAGACTGTTTTGTTTCAAGCAAGCTATTAAACTAGGTGCTGAGGGTTGAGCAGATTTGATGTAGCACATGTCCTTGGTGCTTTAAAAGAACGGCAATGAAAAATGAATCAATAGCGTGTGCCTCCCATGCCCTGAGCCAGTGTTCACCATAGATTCTGTCTTAAATTAAGATCAAGGAAACGTGCTCTAAAGGGGACTGTTTGAATAAGATGTTTCTCTGATTGGCTGAAAACAAGTTTTAGAGTTCATCTGATGGACATAAAAAGTTGTCCGGGAGTGAGATGAGGAAGGATTTATTTGACAAACTCCTGTTGAATAGCGCATTTGCTATGCATCTGTTGTCAGGTGTCGTTTTTAATGGGTATCAAATATTTGCTGCTTTATTTGCTGAAGTGCCCTTTTACTTTAGGTACGATCACAGGAAAATTCTCTTTCCAGTTTCTCTCCTAGAAGCTTTGAGACCATGGTCATGTGGTAGGGCAGCACCCCCGTGGTCTTGCAGGTATAATACTTCGTACCAAAAACACGGACAACTGCACATTGAAACAGTTGCAGTGCAACCAGTTGCCAGCAGGATCACTCCACGGGCTTCCTTAACATTTTTATTCACCACCTCTGTTGTAGAGATCTGAAATACAAATACAAGTGTGTGAGAAGACTTTTTATACTAAATGTAGTTTTTTTTTTAAAAGCCACTGTGTTGCTGAATGCTGCCCCATTGGGTGTAGTTCTTGATAGAGTCTGCATTTCCCAGATCCTCACAATACGACAGCAGCGAGTAAAAAGTGCAGAAAAGAGTAAAAACTTGTTTTCATACTGACCAGGAAAGAGGTGTGTCAGTCAAGTCTGCGGTATTGAAACTAGTAAAGCAACGTCAGATGACAAACAAATCTCTACAAATGCACGTTTATTGGTTAAAGAAGGCAAAATCTTAGATGACTGGGTATGGTCCCAAAGTCAATGATCCAACAAGGGATGACATATTCAGTTACTTTAGCAGTTCTCACCAAAATGTTCCTGGATATCCAGTGCTTTGTATATTTGAGCCCCTCTTTAACTCACTTGTTCTAATTATTAATCACGTTGCTGAAGCTTGTCAAGGGCTTAATAACAAGTTACTAATTAGAATCAGCGTGTGCTGGAGTAGGGAAATACCTAACACACGCAGGGCCGTAGAGCTCCAGAAACAAAGCTGGTGACCACTGCTTTAAAGTGAGTGTTAAATTCCTTTCTCATAAAGTGCTCAGCCGGAAGGACAAAAAAATTGCAGTGTCACTTTTCACCCCAAGCCTCCTGGATTTTGATTTGTCGACAGTTTTATGTTGGATTATTGTACCTCTCTAAATATTCTGTGAGCTCACATTGGATTTGGATAAACAACAGAATTTGAATAATAGTACTTCACATTTTATTTAAGCCATGTTGTGCCAGAGCTTCTGTTTCTGTGTCCCACCTACTCTTAAAGATCTTTTATACATATAGGATAAATATACAGCCAGTAAACTTAGTTAATTAGTTTGTCAATGGCTCATTGGTCATGTAATGTTGAACTTTACGGTCTACATACGTTTCTGTCAATTACTGTTGCTAGCTTCTGCTGAATGGCTTGTCTTCAGGCATTCATGGTTGGATTGACCTTTGCGGGCTGTGGAAGAAGCAAAGGTTTAGCTGTGACAGAGGGTGGGCTGTGTGGGAAGGATTAAGTCAACACCAGCTCCCAGTGGGGATGAGAAAAAGAGGTTACTGTTCCATCAGGATTTGTTTTCTTTTTCCTTTCACTCTCTCTTTTATTTTTCTCCCCCTCTTCCCTTGCTACCTTTTACCCTTCCTTCCTCCTCCCCTCACACATCTCCTCTCGATACAGCATATGTCTTTTCAAAGGCAGAAACAATCATTCCTCTTCAATCAGAAGGGGAGAGCTGGATCTCGTTATTTTGAAGGGAACATGAAAGGCTGAAGTGGTCACAGTATGCTGATATTGAATTGAACAGTGGCTATGGCAGCGCTTTATAGTCCATGAATTTGTGTCTGTGTGCGCACGTGCTTGTATGTCTGTGGATGCGAAATGTCCCACAATTTTTCTCTATGCAGCCCCAATCGTATTGGATATTACAGCTTGGATTTAGATATTGCGCAGGAGAGATAGAATGTGATAGAGTATTTTAGAGAGGAGGAGGGAGGACGAAATAGGATTCTTAGTTCTGTTGATTGCATATCTGTGAATTTTATGTACTGTATGCACATCCCCACACTAGTGATGGAGCTTGTGAATACCGGCTATGCTCTCAGTTGTACATCTCTCCCCCACAGCTCTGTCACACACTCAACGGCACTGTCGGCATGCTCGGCGCGGCAGGAGGCTCCTGCAGGGCCGCATTAGGCCCCATAAACTTTATAGCATATTTTTACAACCCGCCTCTCTGTATGCATCCACCATCACATCCTATCGCATCTGCTTTAACTGTTCACACAGCTGTGAAATTCCGTGTATCCCCATGTTTTATGGTTGCCTGCTCCTCTAGTCACTCCCGATTTCTTTATTTGCTTCTTTAGCTTTTTTTTTTGATTTTCTTTTCAACATCTTTGTAAATTTAGTAAGTTATTGGTTGCTTCAGTTGATGGAGTTCTCTGCTTCTTTTTTTCCCCTTGTATGTGAAAAGACTTCACACTGACAACATGTGGACTTGCATGTGGGCAGTGTCCACAACAGCATAAGAATAGACACTGCTGATTTGCGATATCTCCGCTTCACAACTGACACAATGCTCGGTTCGAGGACAAGAAGGACAAGGAGAGGTGGCTGTTGACAGGGACCTTTTCGGTTATCATGAGTGGAAACCAAAGTTGCTCAAGCTGTCGAGTTTGGAGAGAGTCACATTGATGGCCTGTTTATAATCCCCCCATACTCTTGCAGTAAGCCCACCAGGCCCTGTGGGAGCGCCTTACTGCTCGGCCTACTAGTCCACTCAGCACAACAGAGTGCTAACAAGGTATAGTCTCTGCCTATCAGCCGCGGTGCTTTCATAGAGCTGTCATACTTGGACGCACAGGAGTAAAGCCACATAATCGCCTCATCAACAGCCAGGTTCCACCGATCCCCCCGACAGCTCTCTGCTGTAATGATTGGTGACATGATCAAGGCCAGATCACTTGCTGTGTTATTGTTTGGCTTGCAGTTTCTCCTCTAAGGGTGCTCAGGAGAGATGGGCCACAGTTTTAAAACATCAACCCTCAAGCTGTGTCGCTCTTTAGCTGTTTAACAGTACTACATGTCCTGTTGATCGGCCCTTTCTCCCTTGTGAAAGACAGAATGAATAAATGAATGAATGAAAGAATGAGGGTGTCTTACTTTAAGCTTGACTAGCTTGCTCGGTAAAGCATTGGTTTGCTGTGCTAGAGAATGAGGGTTTTATCCCGGCCTAGTTGGCACCGCCACCTCTTCATGGATGCTGGCTGGGATGGTCATAAACCGCCAAACCGGTCGCAGCTTTTTGCAAATTACACGGTCCCTCCTTTGTCTGCTTTCCACTGTGCCCTGCCAAACTTTGTAGCTGTGTATTAAAGGAAAAGAATAGTATTGAGTGGGTCTTTAGCGATGTTTCAGAACAGCGCTGATGGAATTGGCTCTTAGTTTCATTTGGCTCGCCGAGAGTGTATCGTTGTAAATGCCATAAACACAGTCGCTGGTCATGCATGGTCATGGTCTGCCTCTTCTCAGACAGAGGTGGCAACAGCTGTAGCTCTGCAGCCAGCATTGTAGTACTGAAGGCCAGCACTTGGTGGCAGTGGGTGCTCATTGAATTGGCCAGTCTGTGCGACGCAAAGGGTCTGAAAAGCCACATTGTTGCTATGGAATTGACCTAATAGGTTTCTCTCAGCCCACGTAACACACTGCTATGTGTGCCACTAATGCCATTTGTTAGACGTCTGATCTTTAAAGGGGAGAATAAGTGTGAAACGGCTCAACAGCATTCAAATTGGTCTGTCTTCTCTGATCAATACTTTCACCCTCCTACTGTAGACGGAGAGGGAAAAAAGGAGGATAAAGAACAGATTCATCATTATTATCTTTCCTGTGTGCAGATTCAGAAGTGAGACTGCCCTTGACACGATGGAAGACAGGCAAACCTCGACTGGGTCCACTCCTATCTTTTTTTTTTTTCCTTTTCAAAGCTTGAAGGAAGGAAGCACGTCTTACCCCACCTGCTATCGACAAGACCTGTTGTATTGACCGCACTTTTATGCAATCATACCTGAATTATTTATTAGAGAGGCCCCACACTGATGAACAGATGCAGTCCCTCGCCAACAACACATCAGTTATGCTTACAGAACCACACCATTGATATCACTGTCTTCCCCTACTGGTTTCCCTCTGTATATAAAGCCCTTGTATGTGTTATGCCAGCAGACTGACACCACATCACTGGTTCACTCTTTTTGCGTATTCTACAGCAGCTACTTTCCCCTCAGAGATATGGATATTGGATCTCTCATCTCTTTTCTGACCCCGCCTCTCAGCACCAGCCATATTTGCTTATGGACACCCAGAGCTCTTGACATGACACGGATTCCTGGCCACACGTGTTCTTCTTGAAACACGGTCTCGGTTGGGTCTGGCTTTCATTTATGGCCCGGGTGTGTTTTCCAGCACAGGTATCGGTGACAGAGAGCGCTGTAAAGGCACATCTTTGGGGGGGGGGGGGGGGGGGGGGGGGGGGGGGGGGGGGGGGGGGGGGGGGGGGGGGGGGGGGGGGGGGGGGGGG
>JBAJHX010000053.1:8625237-8649876 GCA_037176925.1 Amniataba percoides
TGAAACAAGGTTTGTTTGGGGTCTGGCTTTCAGTTGGGGCTCGGTGGTTTTTCCCAACCCAGGTATCGGGGACAGAGAGCTTTAACAAGGCCCGTCTTTGACCCCCCCCCCCCCCCCCCTCCAACGCGCTGTGCTCACTATTTCGACTTCCTCCACCTTGTCATTCGGCTCAGGTGCCCTCACTAACATACCACATAAATTTTTAATGCGCAGCCATACGGTGGTCCTGTTTTATTTTTTCCTTCAGGTACTGAGCCAAATAAATAGGAGTAAAATAAAGCAAAATAATGTTCATCCCTGCTGATATTTTCACATTTGTTGTAAAGGGGTTTTGGCTCCATCAATTGGTGGTCAAAATGTATCAAACACTTCTTCAAAATGGGGCCAATTACTAGATATTGGCCAGAGGCTAATTTGATGGCAGATGTATGTGCTTTCCAAATGGTGATGTCCTTGATGTCGGCTATAGACCCAGCATGAGAGGTGACATCCAATCATGTTGAGATGGCCAACCTGTCTCTTTATGTCCTGAGTGGTCTTGAGAGATGATCTTTTCAACGCCGATTGGTCGGACGTCTTCTTCACACCTGAGATGCTGGCCTTGAATCGAACGCAGTCCGCCCCTGGATGCGATAAAAACACAGGACCTTACAACGCAGACCCCTGATGTGTATAATTACGTAGTCATTTAATGAGACAAGCAGCAAATTCAGTGTCATGTGTGAGGTGTTTTTCTTCTTCCCTGTCAAGATTTCCCATGTTAGCTTTCAGTTGGCTGTCTCTCTGCCGCCGACGGGTGTTGTTTGCTAGATTGTTTGTGTGTCACCTCACATGTCTCTGTGTGAGGAGGAGGAATTTGCTACCACAAAAGAATGAAATTGAGAGGGAAAAAAGTTCCTTCCAAGCCCTGTAAGTAGAACAAAAGAACAGAAAAAAAAATCTTGATGTTATTATGCCGGCAACATCTTCTGAGCTTCTGATATAAATGAACTAAGGGTTCTAAAATTGTCATTTGAATTATGCCTTTCATCTCCCCATGGTTTTTAGTGAAGCAGTTCAGCCCAAGTCTCTAGTGAATGTTTTTTCTTCCCCTGTTTGCATTTCTGAACAAGCGCCATAACCGTAATGAATTCTATTATTTTAAAACCAATTACTGTTAGTTGGGAGCTTTTTCACCGCTGTTGTCATGCTCTCTGAGGAATAGTGCCGTTGCAGTGTCGACTGCACTCAAACCTGATGGTATTTCTTCCCATTTCCCTTACCACCCATACTAATGTAGTTTTCTGGTGTTACTATACTGCTCCTCCTCCATACAGTGTTCATATGAGGCTGAGTTTAAGGAATCAGAGCGATGAAGGATTTGTTTGGTTTGTGTTAAGTAGAATAACATTTTGTGTAATCGGTTGAGTACTCTACAAGCCAGAGCAGGAATTCAAAATAAAACCTCAGAAATACAAGGCACACTTGCACCTGGTTGTGTGAGGCAAATTTTAGATGTAAAAGAACATTTTAAAGAAGACAATAAAGATAAAAGAAAGTACAATTTTATGTATTTTCATTTTAGTTTGATAGAAAGTTTCTGCTTTTCATAAGAGACGATCTCACATTATATTTTTTTTCTTATAAATCCCATTTACATCAAAAGCAGCCATAATGAGAGTTTGGAAAAAAAGATGAAAGGACTATATATTGTCACATGAAATATTTTTGTACAGTATGACTTGCGAAATTTCAGAATAAGATTTTTGGCACAATTCTTAAGATTCTTTAATTCCCAAGCTTTCTGTAAATGTCATCCTAAAAAACGAACTGAAAACAAATTAGAAAAATGTTTCAAGGCTGGCGATAGAGAAAGACAGTGCGTTATGTAGGAGGGTAGATGTGCATGGGAGGGTCCTTGCTGATTGGAATTGCTAAAAGGCTTTTCCATTCTTCCCCTCTTGCCTTATTATATGTAATTAATGCTTCCTGGTCTAACAATGGAGTGTCGTTTAAAATCAAGTTAGACCACACAGTGTTCTTTGTTCATAGTAATTATATTTATTCGTGATCACCAAAGACTTGCACAGACACTTTTACGAAGTTTCTCTCTAACGTTGCTCTCCATTATTTTCTTTTCTAAGCATTGGACTAATTGGATCCTGCTTCCATGCTTAGCCAGTGTCTGGAGGTGGACCTTTTTGTTCGCCTTTTTTTTCTAATTTTTGTCCTCTAATAGAGCCAGTTACATTCAGTCACTTGAATCAGTGCAACTTCAAGTTGCATACTCAGAAGTTGTGGCAAACTCTACAGATCTTTGCAGTGATTTTTTTTTTGGTGTTGTTTTAACTTTAACCTTAATGAGCATATTGTATGTTCCCAAATGCAAAAACACAAACATGCTGCAAAGAGAAAAAGAGAGATTAGACACTAAAGTCATTAAAGGCCAGCTACTCATTCTGCCCTAAAGATTGATTTATAGCTTATTTAATAAGCTGAAAGGTTACCTCAAAACAGATTTTCTCCATAATTGACCAATTTAGTGCCGCTCGATAAGCATTCATGTCAAGCTGAGATGTTGTGGTATTTGTGTCTCTCCCTCTCCCTCCCCCTTCTCTCTCTCTTGCTCATGCGTTACCGCTGATATTACAGTGCCATGATTAGTTATTAGTGGAGGTATGAAATATTCAACATGTTGTATTTTGGATGTTAACAGGGTGGGGTCCAAAAACCTGCGCTCAATGGCTGCAGCATTAGTTAGCATCACTGAATGTTCTCTTAATTAGCTCACTTTGCCCAGCAGCTGTCTGCTATTAGGGTTCTTTGTTCCAGATGTTATCTCATTAGAATGGCATTGATCATCCTAATGACTCCGGGAGAGATTATTGGTCCACATTAGTGTGACCCGGTTGCTCCCTCTCTCCCCGAGGTCAAACCACAATAGCTTCGCCCATCCATATGTTCAGCTGACGGTTTAAGTATGGCGGCCATTTCCCCCAGTCACGGCTCCTTGTATGCAGGATGCCAGCAAATGGGAATGACTCAGAACAGTGCCGCCTGCTAGTTGCAAACTAGGGTAATTTGTGGACATTAAGCCCATTCGTAGCGTTTGTCAGCAGGCTAATGCTCAGCACACACAGTTCTCTATCTGTGAATTGGCCTTAGTGTCATTTCGCAAATGGTTTTTCGTTATAAATGGCTGGACTGGGCTTAAACTGCATGTTTTTGTTTGCTTCGCATTATGCTCCAGTTTGAGAGAGTTAAAGGCTATCAGTTTGTCTACCTGTTACCTTGTGTGTTGAAAGCAAGGTTTTCTGGAGCAAGGATATTTTGTATTGTCTGCTTTTATATTCAAAACATCTAATAGAAATACGATTCAGTATTCAGAGTCACCGGTGCTATCGAGTGGTCTCATTCATATTATTCTACAGCCAAGGCTTTCATTTTGTGCATGTGTACACCGGTGTGTGCGTGCGCGTGGGCGCCTGTTTTTCAAGTTGTGTTTGTGTACGTGCATGCATCTGTGTATCTGTGAATGCACAAGTGGGTCCGCTAGTTTGTCTTTTTTCGCGTAGATGCGGTGCCAGTGCCGTGATAGGAGGAGAGAGGGGGCATTTGAGTCCTGATCCCACACTTTTGGTCTCGGTGCTGGAGTGCAGTAGCTTTGTGGACAGACAAGGCTTTGCCAGGGCACTGCTGACAGCTAAGAAGCAAGCAGTTCCCTCCCCTGCCACAACAAGCACAGAGCACAGAAGTACACCGAAATCTGCGCGTCTCATCCCTTTGTTTTCCCCTTTATGCTGGGGCTGGAAAGCTGGCCATCTCTGAATTCTGTGAAGCCATCACATTCGTAATGAGAGAGAGAGAGTGAGAAAGAGTGCAAAGAAAGGATAAAGAGGAAGACAGTTGGAGAAATATAAATGGAAAGGAAGATGTTGGGTTGAGAGTAGGATGGGGCAGAGAGGAGAAAAAGAGAGGCAACACGAAGGGAAGAGAGGCAAAATGTCTTATTACACTCTCCAGCCTGTCCCTCCCTCTCACTAGTCAGCAGTGTAACTAATCCCGACTTGACCAATTCCCTCAGACTGCATTGTAAACCTGCCTTGTGCACCACAGTGGCCCTCTGCGACCAGCTATTTTCCAACATGACTCCGATCCATCTTCCTCCAGCTGCATGAACACCTCATGTATTAACTTGGCGCCTCTGTTTTATACCTCCGACTCAAATGTGTAGTAAAACAATCATGCTTAATTGCATCCATCTCAGTGTTTGAGTCTTCAGGTTTTCAGGCTCCACGGCCTAATGAAAACGGAGAGGCATCAGTTTAATTATAATGTACTCGCCTCTTATCGAGGAGAGATTGTTTTTATTTGGAGCCCTAATGAATTTCTCATCAGTTTGTTATTAACATTGTGCTATCCGAGGCTCAAGTGGGGAAGCAGCCAATTACATGGCTTTGTTCTCCCTGATGGACAAGTATTTGTGCCTCTGTTGAGGGAGAAATAACTCGTGAAAATGCTATGGGAAAAAAAAAAAAAAAGAAAAAGCATGGCTACATCTTTGCGCCATCTACTGCCAGACAATTTTCTGCTTCAGGTAAAACGTAATGTGTATGTGCCATTTTCTTGTGAGGTCTTTTCTTATAACAACTGGCTCACCAATTGCACAGACTTTTTTTTCACCCCCAGAAAGATGACGGTTGGCAGCTGCGATAATGGCTTAATCTATAGCGAGGGCATCAAAGCCACAATGCCGATGTTATGGATGGACTCTGCCTAGTCAGCTGGATGCAACATGACAGTTGCAAATTCGGCTACTGTTTTTCTCCTGTTTCAAATTGAGCTATTAAAACACAGGGACCATCGAGTGTTCATACGCCTGATAGTGAATGCAAATGACGTTCTTTCCCATGACCATGCCTGGATATGGCATCGCTGCCTTAACCTAGAACCTCTTTGGAACTAATCTAATGGGATATGAAGGGAACATAATGATGTGTGGGGCCTTGTTATTTGCCTTTGTTCACAAAACACTTCCCTAGTTTATTGCATTTTACGGTTGAAGGGCTTGATCACTAGTATTATGGCTTTGTAAATGGGAGTCAATAAATTACCCTCTGATTAAAGACGATGCCCTCACTTTAGGTGTGAGAGCCATTCGCTATGCATGGTTAGCATGAGTCTTTTTGTGTGTACTAGTTTAATCACTTTAATTCCTCTTTCATTTTAGCTCCCTTCACCTCCATAACTCTCTGACTTGTCCCTGACAGTTGAATAGGGCGCCAAATTTCCTTTTGTTTTGCCAAGTTGGGTGGGGAGAAGGTTTTTTACATGCATATCAATGAGTCTGTTATTTCTTTATATCTGATTTTCCTGTCTCTAACTACACAGAATAGGCACCTCCTCTTGCATTGGACACCATTTTATATAAAACTGAAAGCTTGCTGTCAGACTCTCATTTATTCCCCCTCCCATTTATTGCAGGCAAATGAGAAGTTTGTGGTTTTCAGGAAAAACTTGCACTTCAACAAAATAATTGTTTAAAGACAGGGATAAAGACACAAGTTAAATACATACAGACATAAATATTGTCATTTAAATTTGAGCCTGTGTGTAACTACTACTACATCAATGTAAATGTGATGGGTTTTGTAATATAACACAGTAAAATGTTCCATTGTAGTTCAGAGACACCAAAGACTGTGGCAGATATTTACTGTCGCTGACTGTAAGATGTTGAAAAAGCTGAGTTTGTTTTTTTTTATTTTGACGTGCATTAACTTTCTCTCCTGGTTGGTCCTCCCCAATTACCCCTCTACATTTTTTAAACAAATAATAGAAAGATTTTATTTACTTAAGCAAAAAAAATGCAAATGTGTTAAAGTCCAGAAAGCTTCACAAAGTTTTCTTCTGCATAGTTATTTAAACTCTGCCTCTTAATTACTGGTGGTCTCTTTATCTTATTCATAAATGCAGCTCCTCTCTGAAAACATGAAGTGGAGTTTTGGTTATGGAAAAACAAGGATGTGGTAAATAACTAGACAGATGGTCCAGGTCTGTTGACAGAAGCTTTATGCATGGCAACAAGGGAAGAGAATTGTGCTGCTTTTCTGCTGACCCCGTAACTTCGGGAAAAACGGCTAAACCCCCCTCCCCAGCTCTCCAAGCCACTGGTTTGTTTCATGCATCTTCAAAACCTCAGTCACACTGATTGATACACTGTGGAATACCCTCAAGCTTCATTTTCTCCTGAAAAACCATACAAGTTCCCAAAAGCACAGAGGACTCGCAGGCCATAATGGGACTGAAGAACCACAAGCTACGCAAAATAATAATCTGTTGCACCACCACCCCACCCCACCGCCACCTTCCCACATCCTTGTTCCATTAATGAATGAGAAAAATAAAATATCAAAGCAAAAGTAAATTAAATTTGATGTGGCAGGTATAATTTATTGATTACATATGGGTCTTCTTTGGGATATGTAATAACTTAGTAATGGCTGCATAAACAGTCTGCTGTTGCATAATAAAATGAATAAGAATACATTTTGCTCGGATGAGAATATCGGACTGCATTTGAGGACAGAAACGACAGTTTTCCACTCAGTCGGACGGCTTGGACAGCTCACAGATCGCTTGTTCTCTGGTTTCTCCGGTCTCACTGCGACGCCGCAATGTGCAGTACAGGTGCCCGCCTTTGGTCGACACTCTTCCGCCAAGTTCAGGTCCTCAGTCTGGATTAGTCCCACCGCTGGAGGAGGATGAGTGGAGGGAGTCAGGAGGATAATGAGGGCATGGGGTAGGCCCAGGGGCAGCCAGCAGGGCCCAGCAAGGTGGATCCGCCTGTGGTGCTAAGCCTCTTTACTCACTCTGTCCTCGCTAGCATCCTCTAACTGGTATAATGCCACACACTGCCTTCGTGACAGTGCGTGTAAAGCGGCGGAAGTCCTGCAGCAGACATACCTGTGATAGCAGGAGCCACATTGTAATCAAAGTCAGGGTCTAAGTGGATTAAAGCTCTGAGGGAGCTGTGTGTTGATGAAGCATATTTCATTAAGTTTCATTAAGGGGCATTTGCATGTTACCCAAAACACTTGTGGTAGTCCTGAGTCCACAGAATAATGAGAAACGAGCTAATTTGAATTTCATATAAGATACCTTAAAAAAAAGGAATCGTGTCTTCAGTGGCGGAGTTCTTCAGCACCATGGAGAGCAGTGAAAATGCTGTTGTGTGAGCCCTGAAAGCATCCTCTGCCTGAGTCTCTTTTCCCACATTTTCCTCTCTTTCTCTGCCAAATTCTGCCTTGTTTTTCTCTAGTAGATATGACCCAGTCTTGTCTGGGCCAGACTGCGCACTTCATCAATAAAAAACTGCCTTGCGGTTTTTGACTTCACGTCTACCTTCCTTGATTTCAGGCTTGTTAATGACAGCAATTACAACGGTGCCCCGGCACAATGAATGATGATTAATGAATGGATATACTGCCCATTCAACAAAAGGATTTGTGGTTTGGGGGAGTCTTTGGCCTGTGTAATGGTTCAAATTTGAATGCTCTGATTAAAAATGAATAAAAGATGTAATATGGGCACAATAAAGATTGTAGGCCAGGAGAGACTGTGCATGAATGCAGCATCTATGAAAGCGTGTATTAATGTGTGAAAACCTGAAGTGACAATGGCAGCCAGCCTTCGAAAGAACATGGTGATAACATCAAAACTAATGTGTTAAAAGTCATTAAATGACACTCAACTTAATCATAGTTTTACATTACACTAGCACGACCAAAGGCTGCTCAGCACTTGGCTTTTGGCCACAAAATTGACTGGTGCTAAATTAGGTTGCAAGCTGAAAAATGGCACCGCTGACTTGATATCAAACAGTTGTCGGATATAATTGATAACTCAGATGGCTGAGTGTGCAGTCCCAAACTTCTAGTTAATGAGCGGCTTGAGTTGCGCAGGCGCCATGATTTAACTTTCAAGTTTAGGGAGTTTCTGGGAAATTCATTAAGCGGGAGGCAAAGGTACAAGCGGAGGAGTTGTCTCCACATTTCAACGCACCGGCTTGCAGTAATGTGACAGATGTCATAGGACAGATTGATGCTCCGCATAAATGCTTTTATAAGTTACGGCACAGGCGCAGAGATGTTTGTTGTCATCCACCGCTTCATTTCTAGGCTCAGAAAAAGTGTACACCCAATATTTATTCGCTGTCAGCAACTTCCACCTTGCACTTTACTTTTGTTAACTGATATAGATTGAGCCTCGCTTGTCAAGTGACATGCCAAGCTATGCTACCCCCCCCCAAAAAAAAACAAAAAAAACCACAACCTCTCTTTCCCCCCTTTATCTTGTTGCCTCAGTCTCATACTCACACTCAACTTAAATGAATGGTGCTTGGCTGGGGAGGATTTTGGACCCTGTATGTATGCTTTAAATGTGTATGGTAAAGAGAAAGAAAGAAAAAAGAATGATGTTGAAAAAAGAGAGAAATCAGTCCAAAAAAAGTGTATCAATATGCATATGTTAGGGTGTGTTTGTTTGTGTTCCTGTGAGTGCCGTGGCGCTCCAGGTACAGAGTAGATGCCTGTCATTCTTCCGCTCTAGTCCCGCCTCTATAAATAGAAGTCTCTGTGCGCTGCAATTCCTGAGGGGCTTTGTACTCCTTTTCCTTTTTTTTTTCTCGTTATCCTTATCTCCCACTTCTCTCCCATACTCCCTCTTGTGACTCTGTTAGGCCGTCTTTACATTTATCAAACAGCCACATTAGGATGGAGCATCATTACTTAAGGGTAATTCACTTTGACGTAGATCACCCATACGAAAAAATGGTTATTGCAGTATGGCATCTTATTTGTCATCCTTCACAACCCTCTACCTGCAAATGTAGCGTGTCTAAAACTTGTATACTTGTATACTATGCATAGCACACATATACTGCATGACAACTGACTCATTTAAAAAAAGATAGAATAATTATCTTTTTTTAAATGAGTCAGTTGTCATGCAGTATTTGCAGTTGTTTGAAGCAGTTAATGACTATTGATCGTAATTTAGCGATTTTAAAAAAAGTGATTAACTCTTGAGTAAACAATATATTAAATCAACCTAAGTGCTGAAACATCTACAGATAGGAAAAACATATTGCATTGTCAAGGTGTTGGATTATTTTTCTTAGCGGACTGATAAATTCATGCACAAGTTGAGAGTCACCTCAGATTAACTGCCTGACACGAGCATTTCAAGAAGCTGGCACCATTTCTTCTGTTCTGCAGACTTCTGTGTTTGTTTACGAGTTGTACTGGCAGAAGCAGAGAGTGGCAGCTTTTACCTGCAAATGTTTCTCGCAGTCAGACGGCATCAGGTGTGAAGGCTCCTCACCACGTCACCGCAGAGGGTGACATCTTGAGGGCAGATGATGGTTTTCACATTTTGAAGTAAGCTGAAACTAATCAGATCGGGTGGAGAAAGATCTCTGTCGAGGCGTCTGCCACTCTCGACTTGCTTAGACAGATTGACTCTCCATATGGCGTGCAGTCGTTTAGGTTAACAGCATTGAGAGTTTCAGTCCAGTGTCTTGAAAACTCTACATGTTTTGTAAAAGAAAAAAAAATATATAATCTGCTTGAAATTTATGATTGAAGATTATTTTCACGTTGACTTGTGAAGGATTTTTCTGCCTAAAAGGCATTTTCCCATTTTTACAACAGGACTGTACTAAAGATAAACCTTTGATTTGAAGTCTTGTGTTATTTAATTGCAAATGGAGGGAGAGAGAGAACAGTGGGAGATTTTCAGCTTTCGGCCTTCTTATTTAACATTTCAGTATTGACAATATGGTTACATGATGGTAACCAACATTACTGAAGCAAGATGCTCATGATGTTCACTTTGAGTACTTTGCACCCCAAAGCAACAACACCAACAGCGCAGCAACGGTATTATTTTTAAGAAATTTATTAAACAGGCGCAGCATTGGGTCCTAATTAGTGATAGTTCACTTCAATTAACTAAACTATGCTCATTTACAACATCAGTGTTAAAAACCCCGCTAAATTGAAAACATGCGGTGACGCTGAATTTTGTGGCCATAACGGTAATTTGCGGTAGGCTCAGTAAATCAACCCCCAAATCTAAATAATGACATTTGCCAAGTGCTTGCCTTCCAAATAATTACCATCAAGTGGGACGTGACGGCAGGAGGCTCCAAGGGCTGATGGGAGCTCATCAGGGAGGCCAGCCATTTACTCCAATCGACACGAAGGCAGCCTGCTCTCCCTCAGGTCCTCCTACCCACACCCGGAGATGCTGACTGTGGGGTATTGCTAATTAACTCAATGAAGATGAGGTTTCTGCCACAGTTGTCTTAAACAGTGCTCAGGTGTGCCTGCACTCTCATCTGGCTTACTGCCAATCCCCCGCCCACCCTTTTCTTCGCCCATTCTTGTCTTTTTTAGCGTCTTACTCATTGAAATGCTCTTTGCTGTATTATGCATTTGCTTTGCTCAATGTGTTTGCTTTTTTATTACTTCCTTGTTCACTGTAATACAAATAACTGTTTACGGAGACCGTGTACCGTTAGAGAACTCCAAAATAACTGACTCTGAGGGTTGAGTAAAGCCGCAGCTGCCTTAATACAACTCACAACTTTGTCTCGGGCGTTTTTATGATAATATATTACTTTCTTTATTGCTCCTTATTATTCACTCTAGGGGAACTTGTAGTGAGATTTTTTTTCCTGTTGAGCTAATTGCCTTTGTAAGGACTTAAAGTAGCTGTGACTTGACCATGAAGGAGGGAGGCAGAGAAGGTAATTACTGAGAGGAGTGCTTTTTTTCAATGAGGAAAAGACAATGGAGACACCATCAATAAGGACAAACTTTCCCCCACCCTCTCGCCACACACTCCGTAATGAAGACCTTTGCTATTGGCTTAGATGGATGAGGGCAGCTCTGTGAGAGCGACTGAGCAAGAGGCAGGTAGATGTTTGTTTAGGGCCAGCTCATGGTGGATATATTGGAATGGGAGCGGGCCTGTCGGATAGAAAGGCGCATTAAACCGGGGTGATTAAGGAACAGAGTTGATGGAAAACGAAGTACTATTGACAAGGCTTTGTCTTCCCTCGGTTTCCCTTGTGCCCACATTGATGCCCCTGTCTAGTCTCCTCCAGGCTAAGCTACCCGACTGGATTCACAAAACTTGAGAGGGATTGATTGTCCTGCAGCAATTTTCTATGCAAGTCCAGGCCAGCAAATCGATTTTGCAGGTTTCGGGAGTGGTGGTCTTATGTTTATATTACTGTTAATCATTACTCTCCTGGCATTTTATCTCAGGTGCTGATGAGCAGTACCAAGGCGGGCAATTAAATCCCTGGGTGCAAACTAGCAAATGTTTTCATGGTTTGAATATCACTATGCCATATCACACGCTCCACATCACCAGCTCGACATTGCTTTGCACACGCACACAGACGAGCAACTCCCTCTCAAACACACATGCTCAAACACACCCCCGTCTTCCTCTCGATGCGTATTTTTTTGCTACTGCTTAGCATACACAACTGTTACACATTCATGCATATGCTCATCGTGTGCTTTATCAAACGCACACACACGCACACACTGACACACACAAATGCGCATACACGCACAAACCTTAAAATTCATCCAGAGATGCTCCTGTGTGGAATACAGAGCCAATGCTCCCGACTTGAAAGCCTCTCCACCGCCTCAGATGTGACATCAGCTCGTTCTGTCTCTTGCTCTCCCCCTCCTTCCCCTACTCCCTTCCTCTTTCCTATCCTCTTTCATCAGCTGAGCCCATCTTTTGACACTTCAGAAGGTGTTCCTCACATGCCTGTCACCTCTCCCCTCCTCCACCAACGCTTTCTTCCCAGCTCTCTATCGAGAGCATGCGTCTCTGTCTGAAACTTATGTACTTTGTAGAGTTAACACTCTGGCGTTTGCATCACCTTGAAGTTCGTAAGTGGTACTGAGCGGAGAGACCGATCTTTAGTGTTTAAAGAGAGAAGAGCTCTCAAACGTTCTGTGTTAGCGTGGCATGGCGAGCTGGCAAACATCACACTAAAGAAGGGAGGAGGGAAGTAACTGTTTCACCTTTGTAGCTGCACTTCCTTACAACTTTGAACAACAGACTGTGAAGAGGGTGGAAGGTTAGGGACTTCTGTTTCTCCTTTGTGTAAAAAAAATAAAAAAACTTTTTACTGTGCTCTGCAAGTCTTTGCCTCAGTGTATTCCTTTTACAGCCACCTTTATCCGTTTATTTATGAAGCCACTGCAAAATGTTTTTTTTATTTTTAGATGCTGTATTATCATTTGAAAATGTCCATTTGCAGACCATGAGCAGATGATAACAAGAACAAAGAAATCTCATCAGGGGATCTGTGCCTGGCATGTAACATTAGCTATACTTAAACACATTGATTAATTATGAATATTCTTGTGCTTGAACATAGTGTTTTCTCCCTCTCAGATATCTGCACATTGCCGTGTGGGCTGAGCTGTGTCGACTCCTATATGCCTGCTTAGGAGCATCTTGGCTCGGGCTCAGTTTGAGCATGTTACCTTTGTATGACTGGAGGTGGTCTTTGGCACTGAAAAATGTACTCCGCTTGTTGATGTACTGCTGCTGTGTGGTATATATATAATGTGCTTGTGTGTGTTTTTTTTTCTTACTTTATATATGGTATCATTGTATCTGACGTGATCATATGAAACGAATGGTAGAGAATGCTATGGTGTGTGTGTATAAGTGTGTCTCTGTATGTACTTTGGTGTGTGTAGCTGTTTACGTGTTGTGTGCATTAGATGGGCTTAAAGAGCTGGGACAGGTTATGAGAACCACATCCTCAGGTGAAGACTGTGTATAACGTCTTATGAGCTTGTTGCCTTATGACATTTTAGCTTTAGAGATCAATACTTTTGTCCTTTCTGCTGCTAGCTACGGTATTTATTAGTTGTTATATGACCCTTTTTGTTCCATGTCGAAAGACGGCACTTGCAAATGTGCACCGTCACGCAACTTTATATGCTTTGACAGTCGTTTAGGATATAAATCGTTCCTCCTTGGGCCTATAGTGGGGGTAAGGAAAGGAAAAAAAATCTAAAACGCCTTAAAGTGTGTGACAGTCAGCTTTATCTGCTCATTGTAATAACAGATAACGGCAGACACTGGTTAAGCTAACAAAAGTCCCCCAGAAGCATTTTCCTCTGAGCTTTAGTACCTAACCCTCACCTAAAGAGACATCAGTGACTCTCGTGGCCTTTCAGCACCGTTTCCATCGTAGTCAGTCTCGATGTAGCAGAAGCAGGGTTCCATTTCCATGGTATTATCCTCTCCCCATGTAAAACCATGGCTCCTACCGGGGCCTAATCCCCAGCATGGGGAGAGGAGGGCAGGCGTTTTAGATTTATTAGTTTTTTTCGCACAAAGCTAAAGAAAGCCCTAGGAATGCAGTTCATGCCACGCTGAGATCAGTATGTGCGCAATGCACACAGACCAAATAGGATTTCGGCTGGTCGAGTAAGAGAGCAAGGATAGAGAGAGGGGGGAAAGTGGGGAAAAAAGTAATGCCGGGACTTGAAAAACATTCCATTCTGGAAAGCTTTACTTCATTATCAAGTGAATTTATTACTCCCTGGAGTAATACTAACATTAAATGAGGCTTTTTTAATATGCTGGTCAGACACGCTGCTTCTGGCCATTTGAGCATTGGAGGAAATAGACACAGAGGAGTAAGCAAAGCAGCTCAAAATTTGGCTTGGGATTTTCTGCCCCTCTGAATTTAGTTATTCCCTTCAAAGAGGAGGGAGCGGTGTTCAGTGTTTTTCTGTTTTGTGATTATTGTCTGTTGCTTTTTGTTTTGCTCTGTGACCGATGGCCCAGTGCCATCTTTCCCTGGGTTCAATAAACACTTCCTTGAATGACATTATTCTTAGGCATCAAGCCAGACCAGGGCAGGGGAATCACACTTTTATTAGAAAACATGAATCTTGTCACAGGGATGCCTAAGGAATATTGATGGTACTTTCAGCTCAGATGGCATTTGCAGATAAAGTAGAGCTTAATATTCAAAATTATCATAGTGGTATCTGTGACATTCTTCAAGTAGCGCCTAGTCCTTATCGATCGAGCGCCGGTTTCAGAAAACGAAAGAATTAATTAAAGCTCCAGATCGATTTTTAAGATAACACATTTTGTACTGCGGCTCTGATGCCGCATCTGCTTGGATATGATGGATGTTAAAAGGATGCTTGTAAGAATATTCAGGGCCTCTTGGACGGGTACGACAAAAGTTTTGTTCCCTCAAAGTTGGCTGGTTATTTTCTTTTCTTAACTTGTCACTCGGCTAAACTCTACTGTATCATGGAAATGAATTCACTGGGTCCTTTCACAAATTGGATTCAGGGTACTTTGAATAATGGTTCCTCCTAAAAATGAAGCCATATTGCACGCCATCATTTTGTATATCAAACAGAGGAGAGCGCTTCTGTCGCTCATTGTCATTTCCTTGATTCTCACCCCTGCAGTTGAACTTATTATTAAACTAGACTCTTCTCGAAACATTTCTCTTCCCTTCTTAATCTGTCACTGATGGGTTTTGGTTTGTCCTTTCATGTGCTATAACTGCCAAACCAAGCTTTTGAGCACCCTTAATCTCTCTTTGATGAATTAGTTTGTCTTTTCCCCGTACCGTAATAGACACATCAAGTTCTTGAACAAAAAAAAACAACAACAACAAAAAAAAAACAGTTTTCCCTGCTCTACAGTGGAGTCAGTTAAATAGACATCATTTCCCTCTGACAAGTTAATGCTTTGTTTTCCTGTTTATGGGGCGTCATGTGGGCACAATGAGTAAATTATTGTCACTGCTGTCAGAGGTATTAAATATCCAAAAGTTCTCTGTTAGTAGCGTTTGCCTAATTTTGTGAGTAGCGTGGCCTGTCTGTAGGGTCTGATATTGCCAGCTCTTGTTTATGGCACCGCTTTCCCGAATTAGAGCAAATTAAGATCCTCATTATTTTATTTGCCGGATGCAGGGTTTTTAATGGTCTCTCAACAAATTAAATAACCTCGGGGCATGGACAGGATTAATTAGATAATAAGAATCACATCTCTTTTCATCTTTTTTAAAATAGATTATGTCTTGATGGTTCCAGGGATGAAATGGGCCTTTGTTTTAACTGCGGATCAGAGTGGGAATCAGTGTGGCAGAAAATCCACTAATTATTTACAGAGAACCAGGAGAGCGTAGTTTCTTTTTGCGAAGCTACTGGGTAGTGGCCACCTGGTCGTATCCCTAAATTAGCCAGCGAAATGGAGTACAGCGACTTATCTAATTCATCTAATGGAGAGATTTGAAATGAACACTTTCATAAATCCGCGGGCTTTGCTGTATTTTATGGAATATTGCAGACTAGCTGACTACAATGCAATACAGCATTGGGGGCTTCAGCCATTAATCTTGGAAAAAAAAACAACAATTAAACAAAAGTCACAGTTATCTAGAAAATTATAAAAAATGTGACACCTCTTCCACAGTTGTTCAGTATCTCTTGTGATTGCCTCTTGTTTTGGGGTATTATCTAATTCGTGCAGAAGGGCTTAATAAAGTTATTGTGACTGGCAGTCAGAGGGTCAGATCTCCTGGCAGCCAATAACTTCTACCTGTCTCATAAAGCAGGATTACAAAATCAGCCTGATGGAAGCATGCATTAAAAAACCAAGAACAACGCCTCAGTCCGTGTCAGAGATTAGCAGAGTTGGCCCATTTTTGTTTTCTCTAATTAACATGTTTATCCTTTGTGTGATTTCTCTCCTGCTCTGATTATGTCATTGTTTCACAGTTACTGGATAGTTTTAGACCGTACATATATTATAGATAAGATTTAAGATAAAGGTGTAATTTGTTTTTTTGTTGTTCAAGAATTGTGAGAGACATGCTGATGGAGACATTCTACAGTTGAAAATTAATTAAAATGTCTTGTGAACATACAGTGTAATGGTGATGATGTTTATAAATAACATGAAACATATATTTTCTGCACTGCTGTTTCATGTTACTCAGTGGCTGATGCCACCATATTTCACCATATACACCATATCATACAGACGTATGATTTATCAGCCTGGCTCTATTTATGTGATAATTATATTCACATTTGACTGTTGATTTTTATTGCAAAGCATCTAGTAACCTTTCAATATGATATTATTTTTGTCAGCGCAAGAACCCAGGTAATTTGATTAATTCTCCTGACCAGGTTGCTTTAAAACAAGTGCCTACCTGTAGTTTTTCATACTTTTTTTCCCTAACTGCCACTATATTTTGTCCACAGAGCCGAAAACATTTGAAGTTTTATCTCATTAATGATAAAAGCTGCTGCACCTTGCAAATGATTTTCTTACAGTATATTATTTCTAAATCTGATCCATTAACACTTATATATTTCAGTCTAATTTAATTAGACTTTATTATTATCACTATAATTTTTATGTATCATAATTATTTGTTTTGGATGCAACAACACACATGTAGAGTAATCTCTATTTTCAACATGCTATACTGATGACACCTTGATCCTGCTGGGTAGGTGCGCACACGTGCACACTCGCCTGCCAGTGTCGTCACAGAAAGCCTCGCAACAAAAGCTCGTTCAATTTGACTGAAAGGTTTGACAGAAAAAGAATTAAGAAATGAGGGGGAAAGAGTTTAGGGTCACTCATGGGTGGAGTGGCACGCGCGATAAGCGGAGGAATTGAAGTGCTTCGCGTGTGCAGCACTACAATTAACAGCAGCCACAGCCAATCCTATTAGACAAGTGTCAGAGAATTAGTCTGGGGGTGAGGAAGAGGAGGGGAGTGGTGGGGGGTATGAAAAAAAATGCCTGACCTGTATTTATAAGATCCTTTCACAGAGACCTAGGCAGACTTAAAAAGCCATGTATCAATCACAAGCAGTCGTAAACCCATTACATGTAAGTTATTAAAGCTTGGTAGGAAATTACAGCGATCTCTCTTTAGTGCTGAACTGTACTGAGCTGTTCCAAGAGAGGCGCTGAACACTCCATTGAGGAAAGCTGATTAAAAGATATAGAGCTGTTGCGTCCGGTTCAATTACACAATTACGCCGGTTGCTACTGCTGAAATGTATCTCTCTAGGTCCCTTTATTTCCGTCATTTTCTTCTTTTTTTTCTGAGCCGCAATTCCCTTTTTGTATATGATCCCCAGCCTTCTCGCTCAGACTTAATCTCCTCTCACATCTCCCCTCGTATCTCATCCTGCTCCTGGTGTTTGTGCTGCTCCCCTCATTTCCTGTCCGTTGCTTTTGTCTCGTCGAGGCCTTGTTCATCAAGATTTAGCCGAATTTTATTTTGGGGTTCGGATCAGTTTCTCTTAAAGGAAGGGAGAGATTGAACGTCGAACTTTGAAAGTGCTGGTTCTCTGAAAGACGCGTCTGAAGCATGTCTGGTGCGGACTGCATGTCATAAAATCTCATCATTAGAGGATGGCGCACGGGGGTGCTGCCGTGGCTCCTTCACAAGCCTCCTCACTCCTTTCATCATCATTCGCTCAAAGCACAAGACTGAGGCCTGAGTAATCTGAGCGGCCAGTGCTTAGACGTGTCATTTTCTGTCCTCTGTGTGGACGAGTGGCATCAACATGAGGACAATTTTTTTTTAAACACCTTATGCCAACAGTTTCATACTAATATGATGTGTCTCACCTTCACCATGTGACCTCATTTGACTTGAGATCAAGTCTCATATGGACTTTTTAGGCATCTAAACTACTACTACTAAATAACTACACTCAGAAGCATTGTTTCAGACTGTCTTTGGTCTGAGGATATTGTATGGGTGAAATTAATTCGACTTTATTTCTTCTTAAGACGCCAGTATATTCCCTTTGACTGCCTAATGGAGTGAAGGCATATCAAAAGCCTCATCAAAGCCGTAGACTGAGTGCTGCATTTATGGGGTGTTAAAGCGCTTCAAGAGCCGTGGTTTAGCATGATCTAATGACGGGAATGATGCTCACTCAAAGTCATCGTCGCCTCTCAAGTTTGAGAAAACACTTCACATTAGTTGCCGCAGTAAAGAAACAAAAAACGGTTGATTCGTGCGGAAGGCTGCTCTAAAAGAGGGAGAGAGGAGTGCTTGTGTGGCGCATGCATGCATGCGTGTGCTTGATTTTCACTCGGCAAGGTAATCACGAGGGTGAAAGTTTAATAGTTGCGCGGGAGTTGTGAATAAAACTCTCAGAGTGGCCGCTGATGTGCCTGTAACTCTGGCAGGGAAAGGAAGCAGCCTTGCAACTCTTGTTAATGGCCTCTTCACTGTGAGGACTTGGTTATTAATCACATCACAGTAAAATCTCCCCCCCTTTTCAACCCAGTTCTCTTTCATGTGGTTATGGGTGCAAGGTATTCAGTCCCTTCGAGCTGTGCGAGTGCATTAATAGAGGTACAGTTTTAGATTGCCCCTGACTTTAACGAGGACATATAATGTTTGTAGCAGATGTTGTTGATGTACTTTATCAGTCTTACAGTGTGCTGGGTACTCCATTACAGGTTTTGCGATCATATCCCATATTTTTCCTGTCTTTGATCGAAATCTCAGCAGGCTGTGAAACCATGCATGTGCCTGATATGTTCCTTTCGTTATCGATTAAGATAATTATCACCCAGTTGTCTGTTTTACATTTAAATGTTTCACCGGGGAAAATGAAATTATTGCAAAAATTGCATTGTTACATTTGTTGCCACCTCCTCTGAGGAGTGTTTAAAACACACTCTGCTTTTAGATAGCGGCACAACGTGTTGCTGCTGAATAAGCTTGCACCCGTGGCTACGCATTGACATGCAATTCATTTGAGCTCGGAGGAATGCTGCAGGCAAGAGTTAATTTCTTAAAATTAAACTAAGCATATTGGTACAGAAGTTTATGGTAATCTGACCAGTATGTCTCTGAGGCATTACAGAAATTTTTCAGTGCTTGTAGGGGAATATTAAATAGCTGGTTGTTTGTTATTAACTGGATTACTATGCTGTATGATGGAGGAACAGTGGGTGGTTTGGAGGGATTCGGGGGGGCGCTCCACTAAAGTTGCTTTAAGTTTTTGCTATCAACCTCACAGAGAGGCTAATGACTGTATCAAAGAGCTTTGAGCTGAGCTCTGCACCAACATGTCACAATCCTGACAAATCACCTAGGATACATGTTTCTTTTCCGTACACTCTGTGGTGCTTGTGCTTCATTAGAGGCAGTACAAAAAGTGACAAATGTAGGAGGTAAAAGAGGGGATGACATTTGATAAAGGTTGCGAACTAACCATAAACCACAGTGGCGCACGTTTAATTCACTCCCTAATTCACTGAACCTTTTGGATGCAGCAGATTTTCTCGGATCAATTTTTGCTGTATTATATTATCAATAGGCACTGAAGTAGAGAAGAAGGGTGGTGTGCAGCGTTATTGCCATCAGTGTTTCAGAGGTTCAGTGTTCTGCTGATGTGCTTTTACAGCACATGAAGTCGATGTATTAAGTTTGAACTATGTGAAACAGCCTTTCTCTAACTTCAAAGTCCAGTTGTAACTATGAAGTCTTTAAAAGTGAGATGGTCTTCACCTGCTGCGGTACCTTGGATAGTGGCACATGGCTCGTGGCCTAATGTCATGGCCCAAGTCTTTGTGCTGGGGCAGCTGAGGATGAGAATTAATGGCAGAGCTCAAATGATGACCTTTATTCCTCCATTATAATTTCTCCCCTGGCAGCACTGAATGAAAGGTGGCTTCGCACAAGGTGAGATACCTTTTAAAAGGTGAGACACTTTTTTTATGAGCTGAGCAGAGTCCCACCCATGCTTGTTCACTTTCTCTGTTGCTCTTTAGGTCCTCATAACATTTGCTGTGAAACAAATACAGTACTACATTTCAGCGTGGATTCATCGTTGCTGCAGTAAAGTGCTTGCATTTCCAGTTGATTCAGCTGTGTGACGCTTCCAGGTTCATGGTCTCTCTCAGTGCAGCACCACTCCAGCTATGTTGCAGTGACAATGAAAACAAAAGTGGTTTCTGTGATAGCTACATCTGTAAATAAAGCAGTTCAAAGAATTCATCTGAATTTCGTTCTTTACTGACCATGTAGAGTGGTCTACTGAGTGTTTGAAATATTTATCATCTTTTCTTCACAGATCCTTTGCTTTTTAATGTTAAAAGGCCTGGAAATGGCACATCCACCTCCTCTCCTTCCATTTCTCTAACGCTGTCTTGAATTGTGAAGTGAGGCAGATGCACTGAACAAAAAAAAAAAGAAAAAAAAGAGTGGAATATTTGGTTGACACGAACATGTTTACATGCATGTAAGCCAAGGCACGGTCTGTTTCATTTGCCTATCAGCATGGGTATTTCATTCTGCAGGACAAATTGTGAGATTTTAAGAGCTGCGTGTCTGTGCAGACGCTCACCGGGGTTCTTCACTCGTAGAAGTTATGGCTTTATGTGTCCTGCCTCGCAGAGATTGAGAGATATGTTTGGAAAGGAATAAATAATAGATAAAGAAACAAAGTTGTTTTTCCCTTCTACCCTTGTTCTAGGAAGTCATGAGTTGCACAAATACATTGTCTTGTCAGCCTTGTATCAGAGAGAGAGAGAGAGAGAGAGAGGGAGGGAGGCAAAGAGAGGGAGAGAGAAAGAAAGGGATGGAGAGAGATGTTTCGGCAAGTTTCTTGTGTAAGTGATGCACTGTTTTATCAGCAAGCAAGTGTGCAGGTGCACCTTGTTATCAGGCTGGGTTTGTAGAAACCATGTTGACTCTTTTGTCTCCTTGTTCCCCCTCCTACCTCAGGCTACGTAAAAATGAAGGCCTTAATTGATTTAACGGTTGTTCACTCCCACATGCATGAACAGATGCAACATCAAGCAGTGCTAGAAGAGAGGAGGAAGGGGGGGTGAGGAGGGTAGTTGTTGAGATACTGTAAGGAAAAAAAGTCATTGCAGAAGGGGCACCAATTTAGTGTGTTCCCAAGTGATACCTCGGTTACTAAGGGATAGAAAGTGTGTGGGTGTGCGCATGAGAGCGGGTGGGGGTGGTGGTGTGTGATTTGATCTTGTATGCCATGAAAGGTTGCTGGGGAAAAGCAGTGTGGGCCATGTAGCCAGGTCGAGATTTATTCCCATTCAGAGGACCATTATTGTTGACCTTGCCTTGCCTGGGAAAGCCAGAGTAAACAGAGGCCTAATAAATCAACTTTAACAAGCCCAGTAGTCCTGGCTGGTGGAGCAGCCATGCAGCTCCGACACGCAGGGGTGGATTAATCCACACTACCTTCTCTCTACAGAGGATACCTGTAGAGTCTGATTTGGCTGATAGTTTGTATGCAGACGCACAGGGACGTTTAATTGCTCCACTGAATGCGGCTCCCCAGCCAGTGTGTTTGTATTCACACTCGGGGCCGTGTTTGTGTGAGAGATACAGAGCAGTCAAAAGAGAGGATGCATAATCACACACTTGTGCAGGATTTTTTAGACTACACTAGAAATTTCATTACATGCTTACCTGGTGTTCCAGTGCAGGCAATATTTGTTGAGCAGATTGACTTGGCTGCCTATTTGATTCCTCATCAATTTCATATCCCCTCCACGTCAAGAGATCATCAATGATTCATACTTTATTCTGCAGCTCCCTGCAATGTAAATGCATTCATAAAAATCGTAATATCCTCATGTTATGGCAAAGTAATGAAACTGTTTACCAGTGACTGTTGTCTTTTTGTCTGGAACCAGATAATTGTTTTATTGCAGCATCTTCTTTTATTTCTTTTGCAAATGACAGATAAAAATGACAGTTATTAAATCACAACATGGTGTTTCAGTGCAATCCCTCAAACACACACAAGTACACACATGCATATATGTGCATATACAATATTTTATATATATATTTTCATCTGTATACACACATGCAACCCCATTCTCCCATCGCACCCTCTGCCTCAGGGGTATAAATGTCAGTGGGTGCCGAATAGTAATTTTCGAGTGCAGCTTGTGGGATGAGTTTAGAGTGAATATATGCAGAATTGGCACTGTCAGTCAGTCAATAAATCAGTCTGTCACTCTGGCTGACAGGTGGTCGAGGGAGGATCCCTGATAACATGTACAGAGACGTTCTGAGCTTCTCTTTAAGGATCAAGCACAAAAAACAAAGCAAACCCATTTTTTTAAACTCATGGAGTTAAAGTAGCATATGGATGACAGACTTATTTGCCTCAATGCTTTGTGTGGATGGTTTCCTGTTGTTTTCATACATTGGGTAGAAATGGCGCGTGAGTGCACACATGTGCATGTATGTGACAGTCGCAGTGTGTGCACGTGGGTGTGCGCGTAGGCAAGTAAATGCAGGAGAGTTATTCTTCCAGTGTCATATTTTTGGCATGGTTGTGTTGTGTCCCAGGCTGCTGCACAGTTGGTGAATATCAATGCAGTGTGGCGTAGTGACGGGGACTGGAGCTGACATGTTGTCACACTGTGATGAAAAGCACTCTGAGATGATGTGGCGGGAGTGTTCCTCCTGTCCGCAGAGAGATGGCAAGCTGGCTGTGGCATTTGTGTATTCGTTTGTGCTTCCATTCTTGTGTGAGACTATGTGTGTGTGCATACTTGTTGGTTTTTCTCTGGGTGCAGTTGTGATTGTGTGTGGCTTCACTCGCCATTCAAACCCATATCACTTTACCACGCAAAGTGTGTGGTTTGCTTCCATTGTGTTTTTGATGGAGTAGTGGTAAAGCTATACCTGAGGATGTGCATGTAACACATCTAAGTTAACGTGTTTAGCCACTTACTGGATAATAAACCAACAAGATGCCAGCCTACGTGGTTGTTAAATCACTGTCACCGAGTCACTGTGATGATAATCTGGACATATGCAGATTATGGCCATATATTAATATTAAAACTTCCAGTTAACTGAGATTTGAATTCTTGCAGTAGAAACGTGCAGCTCGTTAAAATACGCTGCAGATACATTGGCCCATGTTTGTGTGTCCTGTGCACACTCTTAGAAATGCCACTGTTCATCTCTGTCCCTTGCCAGTGTTCTTTGATTTCACAGGCACTCCATCACATCTCTGTGAACTTGGTGTACTCTTCTTCCTCCACACTCTTGGAAAGCTGACATGTGAAGGGCAAACAGTCACTTTTCCCCGGCTGTAGCTGCAGTCCTGCCAGGTCTGTGCAAACTCTAGAGGGGCCTGTTCAGGTCTCTCGCTTCCTGTTTTGGGCAAAGGTTCAGCTCTCGCTTGGGCTTTGGCCTGTTAAAAGCTTTGCTTAATGCATATGTCTGTGTCTCAGTGGACCTTCATAGATAGATGGATAAGAGACAGGCCCCACCTGGTCACTGCCCTAACTGTGTCAGTTTAATTATTGAACAGAAGAGCATGAAGAACAAGAGTGCACAAGGGCCTGCGTGGCACAAAATAGTCTCTGTCAGTTGCTTTTTTGTCTTTAACTCAAAACATACACACAAACACACACCAGAGAGATAAAAATCTCATGCATTGTCACATTTCCCAGAAGGGTGCTGATGTATAAGTACATGCAAATAGGACTGAAAGGGCTGAGGTAGTCTAGATAACTTATAAAAAAAAGAACAAAGCACAGGAATCTAATCCTGTCATATACCATCCATACGTTATTGAAGAAGTCAAGTACTGACAAAGGTGTTAGCCTGATACTTGTGCTGCGAGATTGATATTACATATAACCATGAGGATTGCGGGGTATGAGGCAGGAGATGCTCTCTGGAATCCATCTTATTTAATCTCCCAGCGTATTTCTCTTTGCTGTTGTGTTAAGTGCTCGCGGTTTAGTGTTTGGAAGAAATCGGTTCAGTAAAGTTGGAGGAGTGAATAAGATTGAGTTTCCATCGCACTTTCTTCTGTTGATGCTCTCTGTGTGCTTATGAGTGTGTGTGTTACACAGCAAACGCGTCTCGTGTAAGTTATGTGTTTATATGCAGGCTCGTGTGGCCTTCCATGGCCGCCTGTCCTCCTGTGTTAGCAGTGTGTTGCTAAATATGCAACACCATCAATCAGGGAGTTGTCTGCTGTCTCCTCTGTCCTAATTGCACCCCTAACCCTGTTTCTCTTCTCTCGGAGCCTTTGGTTGCAGCGCAGCATTTCATTTTCACCGAGGAGTCCTTTTTGATACAATAGTCTCATTGAAGTACTCCTCTCCAGATGTTCTCTCCATAGATAAATCTGCTATTCAGATCTCTATAATTGATTGTAATATGCAGAATTAATGCCTAGGGTTATAAAGAGAATTCTTGGAAACGTTTTTCACTTTCCTTTTGAAATTCAAAACAAGAAAGCACCACAATGCATTTTTTCTTTCTCGTCTGCCCAGGCTCAGCATACAAGTGCAGTGCAGCGGTGCCTATTTGCATATTCTCTCGCTGATTCTGTGCAAAACAACTTGGGTATTGTTACAGACGTAATTAGGAAGATGATCAAACAGGCTTTTTTTTTTTTTTTTTTTTTTTTTTTTACCTTCTTTCTCCCCCCCCCTCCCTTCACGCCCCTCGGAGTAACACCAATACTATCGCAAGATTTCCATTTGGAGTTTAAACTTTCCGATC
>JBAJHX010000053.1:8649976-8731924 GCA_037176925.1 Amniataba percoides
TTTTGAAAGAAAAAAATCACACTCCGGGGGGGGGGGGGGGGGGGGGGGTGGGGGGGGGGTTTTTTTGGGTTTTTTTTTTTTTTTTTTTTTTTTTTTTTTTTTTTTTTTTTTGCGACGTTCTGTCTCCCTCACCCTCTCTGCACGCCGCTCGGAGTAACACCGATACTATAGCAGGATTTCCATTTGGAGTAGAAATTTTCATTGCAGCGAAGAGTGGCTGCTAATGGTGATTTTCATGCGCAGCGGTAATGAGTGTGTGTGATGAATTTTAGGAGCGCGTGCTCTCATCAAGTTTGGGGAGAGAGACGGAGTCACAGAGACAGACGAGACAGACAGTGAGAAAAAGTGAGAGAGACAGACTGATAGAGTGACACAGAGCGAGGGTGAGTAGCGAGCTCATTTGGAATTCCAGTGTGTTGGTAATAATAAGTGAACCTCGGCAGCCCTTGTTGAATTATAGATCACACCAGCATGATTGGATGAGGTTAGACCATTGTAACACCAACTTAATAATTTACAGATTGTATAACTACAGTAATAATTGCACAGGGAAGGTAAGCATTTTTTCCTCTCCTCCCAAAAGTATGATAGAAGAGAAGCTCTGTGTGTTATTCTATGTTGAAAAGTCTTATGAAGCCGGATCTTGACACTGTTGCCTATTTCGTCTTTTCCGACTACTTTTAAGCTGCAAATGGGTGCATTTTCTTCAGTCCGTCAGACTGATATGACTTCACATGAAAGCCACAATATATTGTGGTTACATTGGGTCAGCGGATAATTTAAGGTTTGTTGGAGTTCAGCGGGAAGAGTGACAGAGTATGTGCTGAGAGCGCCCTGCCGCCCTTTGCCCCAAAGTTCTCACAAACCCCATGTCCCCATATCGACCTTCTGATCGGGACGGGCATCGGGTCACTCATCGTCAGCGTCACTCTGTGATTCAACGCACTTGGCTTCATCAGCGTCAGATCACTTGTTGGAATTTTGAATCGGCCCAGACGTGTGCGCACATACACGCATACATTATAATTAACTCATATCTGCTTCTTGTCCTTATTATTTCCACATTTGTCTTCATCTTTTCAGAACCTTATTTTACCTTACTCGTCAGGACTGGCTGGATATGTGACACATTGATGACACATTGCCCGTGTACGCGTGCCATGTCGCAGTGACTTCACACGGCCACGCTTCAGTCCGTTCTGTCTTCAACGCCTGCGTTTATGGACAAAGGATGTCCCAGCTTTCAGTCTGCCAGACACGTGGAGGCATTGTCTTTCCAGAGAAAAATGTGGCGGGGAGCAGACTTCACGATGATGGCCGAGGAAATGAGAATATATACTGTGTTAGAGGACACCGGGGTTGGTAGTGATAGGACCATGGAACAACCTCATTAACTTCACCCCCTGTTGTTGGCAGTAGGTGAAAATCAAGTCAGGCAGGCACACATATCTTCAAGTCGGCCACTTTTTTTCCCTCGACAGACTGCTTTTTCTTTCGCTGTAATATAAGTTGACAGACAGTTAAGTATCCCCACTGCACATCTGTGTGTGCGTGAACGCCTACATCCTTATGCTGGCATGGTTTGCGTGTGGATTGCAGGGGCAGGTCTTCCTCAGGAGATGGTGAAGGTACAGATAAAGCAGGATGATTGTCTTGGTGTTGCATCAGTTGGAAGGCAATGGATTAATAGCGTGCATTTACTGTACCACCTCCGTGTAGATATTGAGTTAATGTAGTGTCAGAAAACAAATCGTCTCTCTGTTTTCTCATAATTTACTGGAAATCAAATGAAAGACCTTAAAATTTTTGTGAGTTATCCTGATGAATGTTAATGTAGAGGTCATATTTTAAATCCGCAAAACTATTTAAAGTCAAATGTTTGTTGACTCTAAACATTTTTCTTTTCTTGAGAAACTGCACACCTGGTCGATAATATCAATGTGATATTTATAGTGTTTTGTGAGTTTTCTATTTTCTTTGACTTTTACGTGTTGTAATGTGGCGAAATAGCATAAATGTGGGAGTACAGTTGCAGATAAAAGTAAGACGACATGTTTGGACGTGGTCCTGGAGAATATTGAGTAATTTAAATATTGAATCAGATGATATGTTTACTCTTGTTTTCCATGCAATTGTAGCTAAATTAATTGAGTTTTGTCAACATGTGTTTTTATGGCAGACAATTCTTTAATAAAGCATTTGTAGCAGTATTAGTTAGTATATAATTTTTCCTTGATTTGACCTTTTGTCAGCAGAATATTTTTCATTTGTTCTGTGACCTCTGCAACAAAACTACTTTCTACTACATTTTTTAACGTCTAAATTTTTGTTCATCAGTAAAAAATGAAATGAAAACAATAGGCTTTTTAAAGCAACTACTTTCCTACGCCCAGTGATTATACAGCCTATTTGTTACTGTCTGTTTCATTAGGCTTTAAGGATAGAAAGCCAGTAACAAAATAATGAGTGCTCCTTTTGCAGATGACTACAAATAAGAAAATAAATCCAAAATAATATAATTGCTATGAAAGAAAGCCGTAATTGGCCAGTCAGGTTTAGAAGAACTAATGCAGAGCAGCTCAGGCAAAACTAAGAAGATGCTGTTTTAGGGATTGCTCTTTTTTTGACACTTTTTTTTTTGCTTTTTGTGGAAAAAGGGGAATAATCAGCGAGTCTAACACACACGCATATACACACACAAATGCAAAATGTGAATCTCAGTTAAGGCAAAAATACATTTTACTTTGAAGCAATCTCATTGTGACATTCTTACTGCTGCCGTCAATAACCTTTATTATGTTAAGGTTTGGGCAAATTATTTCACAGTCCAACTCGCTGTGCTCTATTGTCAGAGTGAACCATTTTTGTCAACATGCACGGCGCTTTGTTCTGTTAAGATAAAGGACACATTTTAATGATGGCTGAAAATAACAATTACCCAGAATCAGATATTGGTCAACACATCGTGCAGACGCGTTGACAGCACAAACTTTCCGTAAAGTTGAGACACAAATTGGCAATGAGGTTTTATCTTTACTCTGGAAATTATCATTTAAATCTGAGCAATCTGCTACCTCGTCATCCCTCTCAGATGGGGGTCTGTGAACCACTTTCTTCCTGCCTAGCTGAGGAACCTCTTCTGCCCTGCAACTCTTTTAATTGGGACGCTACGGTTGAAATTGGAGTGGCTGGGACCCACAGGGACTCCTATTTCTATCTTACCCCGTACACTTTCAACTTGCAAGTTAACGACCATGCCAGACTGTTATGTTTAGACGCACAGCATGGCACAAACACCACATATCTCTCATTTAACACCTTCACCTCTATTTTCCTTAAAATAACCCACACATCCCATCCAGCAGCATTTTTTAAATGTGGGTATATATTGAACAGCAGATTTGAGTTTTGGTGCTCGTATTAAATGGTGCTTGTGCTGGAATGGTGTGTCGCGGTGCTATTGCCCATTTTTGAACCTCCTGAATAATATCCTGCTGCTACTCTCACTTTCTAAAAGTGGGCTATGCTTTTAGAAAGGTATATTGAGTTTCCTGGGAGGTTCAAAATTAAAAATTATAGCAAACCTGGAGATTGCCTATTGTGTATTCTGTTGACATAAAACAGCACAACAGATACTTTTGCTGCTGTTTTTCTCCAGATACAAATTTAGTTTAAATGTAGTTTTATGTCGGCCATCTGATTTGGAGGACAGACTTTTGCAGTCTGCTCTATAATAAGATATAAAACAAGGCCTGAGTTTCAGGCATTGCAGCCCTCTATCCTGCTTTCATAGCAATAATGCTGTCTTTTCTACCGTCTCTTCCTGTCTCTGTTACTTAAACACACACACACACACGTACTCGCACAGAATAACAATTACACAGTCTCATTGAATTTGCCAATTTCTTCTTCCTTTACTCATTCTCTGTTTCACTCCACCTTTTTAATCATCACACTGTTGAGGATCTCAGAGTTATAACTTTCTGTCTCTGCAGGACAGAATATCATTTCGTCTCAGATGTGTGTGGGGGTGGTGGTTCTGTGCTACTGGTCTCAGCATCTCAGCAGCACCTTTAAAGCTTTGTCGGTCCCTGAGAGTGCTCAGAAAAGAGAAGATGTTGGCAAGCTCAGGCATCCTGCCAGCTTGTCCATCTCTCTCTACATGGGCTGCTGCTGCTTGGGGTCACCGTTCAGGTCAGGTTTAGAATCTGTCAGCAGGACTAGTTTCCTTTTCACTGACGGGTGCACACACGCATACGCAGACTGTGGAAAATATAACAACACCTGACAGTATAAAAATATCTATAGCTATTAAGGCGTCAGGGGCACATTATGCCTTCAGAGACGTTTTTCCTGTGGTGCTTTCATTCAGGTCCCAAGCTGTTTGCAGATGGAAATCAGGGCGACTTTAGAATAAATGAGATTATTCTTCTCTTTCAGCGATGGCTGATCAATAACTGATCACTTAATAATCTGCAAATCTGAACTATGTAGAGCGTGCTAGATTTCATATTTGTATTCATGAGATCACTTTCAAATTGTGGGAAGCAGGAGGGGCAGTGTCATCTAAAAGTACTCTGACATTTCTCATGCAGACATACAGAATATAAACTTGGATTGTGAGCTGTTGGTTGGACAACACTGGGCGCTTTGATGGGCATTTTACACATACACAGATGAATTCCTAACTAAAATAATTTTTATTTGCCCTTCACTAAAGAGCAAGTTTCACATCTCGTATGTCTTCTGCTAATGGATAATTTGGCTGGAAAGCAACCTTGAGCTTCCTAAATGCAAACCTGGCGTATAAAAGAGGTTTAAGATGACTCACAAGATTATCTTGATTTTTTTTTTCCATTCCCCAAATATCCAGGTCTGTGAGGCTCATAGCTGAAAGTGTTACAAAGGTGTTAATTTTTTGGGTAGATAATGGTGTTGTTTTTTTAAGATTTTGATGTGATATCTGGTGCTAATAATTTTCTAAATACTGTATGCTGTCATGACTTTCAAGACAGGTTTTTTTTGGTCACGTATCAAGTTTTATTTTGTGAGTGTGTGTATGACTGCTGTTTGCGTGCCTGCGGTTAAGGTAATGACTTTTTTTTGCCTCACGTTGCTTTAGAAATTCACATATTAAAGCTGTGATTATCCTGCCTTTTTTTTTTTTGCTGTTGCAGACACATAAAAGAAATTGAAATTGTATAATTGCGCTTTGGTGTCCTTAATACTGATATCTGTTTTAAGTGCAGTGCTATTTGGCCGTTCACTGTAAACACAGACCCACAGACACAAAATAATCATTTTCAGTTTTTTTTTTCTGATGTGGCTAAAACTCCACCACAATTATAATGCTCAGGAAGGCTCGGGGTTCTTCCTTCTCCCTCGTCACCCTCGCTCCCTCTCCCTCCTCTTTCCCGTACCTTAGAGGCAAGTTTCTGACATGAGATGGAGCTGCGGCTTCCCTCCGTTCTCCCTTTGATAGAGGTGTGGGGTCTAATGAAAGTGAAGCGATGGGGACCGGGAAGAAGCTGAGGGACTGTGTAAACCGCGGGGGTCTGGGTCTGGAATTGGATAGTTAGAAGGTTGCCACAGTGCATTAGTGCAGGGGACATGGAGTAGGAATGTCGGGAATGGCTTTTTCCACCAGTGATTGGGTCCCCTGTCTCCAAGCCTGCTGGTTTAAATGATGCCTGATTAATTGAATGAGCCACACACTCCACATTGACACTGATAAGGACTCCATACAGCACACCAAGTCCCCCGTATTATTTTCGCCACAATTGCTGCATGAATCTGTTCAAGGCAGTTTAGATTATCCAATGAAACAATATCACCCACAGTGCAATAGTTTGTCAGTGTATCATGGGTTCTCAATCCTGAGTTCAGTAATTGGCTTCATAGTAGAGAAAAGTTCCACATGTGGTTTGTGTTTTTCAGAGATTTTCGGTGGTGTAGGCAGGTCAATCAAGACCTCATACCCCGCTTTTTATATGCTTGACATATCAGCATGATGAAACAGGATGTCAACACAGTAGGCAAGCCTCCGGCACTACAGTAGACTACAGTACATCTGAGAGATTAAGCAGGTATTCAGATGTATTAGAAACTATTTCAAAGGATTAAAATGCTTCAGCCTCACCTAAAGTGTGACATCAAATACAGTTTCTTCACTTAGGGAGAGTAAGCGGATTTAAGCTCTCTCCTTTCATTATGCCTTGAATGCTGTTGAAACGGCCCAGGACGGACTGGCGTCAAGATGTGCGGAAAGGATCGATTCCTCCTCCTCAGAAGCCGACAAACGTCGGGCCCCCACGCCTTTATGCCGATGCATTAGGAGATTAAAAGTAATGTCTGGACGTGGCAGTCGCTTCCTAATTGATCTTAAGCCTCCTCACCCCCCTCCAACCCTCAACACACACACACACACATACACACACAATCTCCACTCCCCTCTCTGCCATCAGATGAGGTGCTGCACTGTATCGATCCCTGACGCCAATTTCTTGATTGCAAATTCTGATGTGAAGAATCCGGCCTAATGCCATAATCATACACTTGTGATTATGGGGGAGTCTCTTCTAATCAAAGATCCAGGCTGCCGTGCCAGAAGGCAGCACGGGGAAGCAATCAGTAAGTGATCGTTTAAGGAGACACGCTGAAAATATCCAGCAACCTTCTGAGTCCTCCTTTCTCTCACGACTGTGGTCTAGCAAAGGCATCATCCCCGTACTGTGATTACAGCAAACTAGGTGGATGAAAAGCCAGACTCGTTTAATGTCAATTGAAGTGAATCTACAGTAATTGCTATTTGCATGTCAAATTATTGTACTCATCAGCGGCTGAGGTGGTATCCTGAAAATCACTGGATCAAGGCGGTTGTTGCTCATCTACTGCACTGTGAAGCACACCCCGCAGTCAAAAGCAGCGAGAGTTCACTGCAGCACACGAGGAAACACAACTTTGTACACAGTCATAAATATACCAGATAAACAGTTCACCTTATTTTGGAGGTTCAGAGACCTATAAGCTAATTGATGACACTGGCCAGTAGTTTATAAAGATGAGCTGATATCTGTGGGCAGCATTGACATCTCCGGGCATCTACTTTAATAGTGTATCAAAAGTTCAGCTGAGGTCACTGGTAGAAGCTGACAGGGTGAAATATGTTGTTTCCCCCATTGACACCAGCTACTGGCCCAAGTAGCTAATTAGCTTAGTGAAGTGGTTGTGTGCAGTGGGAGGTGGAGCATGGATGCTTCCTCTAGAGCTCACTTTTTAATAAGCTGATTCTTCTTTTTAACAGAACAGAGAGACCCCTAGCATCCAGCTGACCTTCGTACTTAACATGTGTTAAGAGGCAGGGCAGTGGACTAGAAAGTCAGGCTGTTAGAGAGAGAGAGGGGGGGGAGGGAGAGAGAGAGAGAGGGGGAGAGGAGAAATTAAAAGATGTCCTCCAAGGAAATACTACACCCCCTTAAATGATCATGTTTGGCACCCCTCCCTTTGAAAAACAATTTTCCTTGTACAGTTAGCACCAGCTGAGAAAATCAAAATGCAGCGCCTCCACTCCTTGCCAGGAAATATATTTCACCTTTTAAATGCAGTCTTCAAGTACTTATTGTTTCTTGCCTGGTGCTTTTCTGCAGTATGTTAGTGCAGCAAATAATGATAATGATTTCAGGATGTTCACCTTGACAGGAAACTGTCTGTTTTCTTTCAACAACTCATTCAAAGACTCATGTGGTGCATTGTTTTTTGATGTGAGGCAATGAGGTACTTCAGCTGCTGTTGTTTAACCTATGGGGAATAGAGCTTGATGTACCTCCCATCTTCAGAGAGATGGAAATGAAATCGGCGTGGATGTGCACATACCACTCAATGGTATTGATTTCTTGATTTTCTTCTTCTTTCTTGTTTGTTGGTAGTTTCAGTGTTGCTCATGTTTTTCGTGTTGCTCCATGATAAATTGAGCTATCTCTTCAGTGGTGCTAGCTGAAAGACATCCAATGTGTTCTGAATAGTCATATAGCGCAATCAGGCATCGAGTTGCAGAATGAAGACTGACTTTTGTTATGTCACTTGATTTTTGATTGTGTTATTATCAAAACCATCATAACCACCATTGAACCTATGTCAATTTCCATTCAGCAATTTGAAAAATGATAGCATCCTTCATTATGATCAATTTATATGAGACTTATATTATGTTTGGAAGGCGCTAACATTTACATTAGAATGTGGTGAATGTGAAAAATGCCCTAAATGAGCTGTATTTGAGACACAGATTGCTAACAAAAACAATTTTCCCTTTACCAACATAAATGCGTACAACACAGCTACAATGAAAACATATTTCCCCATTTGATAATGTGCTTGTCTACAATGATGACTCATTTTAAATAATGGTTTTCGGTAAGTAGTCAAAAAGCTTCACGAAGATCATCAATTGAGTAAATGGTTCTAAAAATGTGTCCTTTGGAAAATAATACAAGCAGCCATCCAGCGTTGCAGTAAATGCTGTTGATAAATGACTGTTAATAATCAAAAATAAACAGAAAACAATCATATGCCAAATGTTTTTTTTCTAATTTAGAATATGATTGTACATCAACACATAAATCCCTACTGTACTCTGTTTTCATATAATCGTTCCTCCCCTGCCTCCCTGCCTTTGTTTCTCTCCCAGCCTGATATTCACGCCGCCTGCCTGCAGAGGGTAGTCACTGACTGCATTAAGATCCGCACACCGACACCCCTGTTTCATATAATCGGCCAGCAGAAGCTGACACATTTGCGCATATACACAGGTGCACAGATGAGCATGCACACGACGGCGTAACACAGAAACCTGTCAGTTATCACCCCACATTCTGGACTCAATCTAAGCTTTACATCTGTATCTGATTGGGTATTAGGTAGATGTGAGACGAGTGGAAACGTGTGATTGCCAGATGTGGACAACTTTGTTTTTTTTGTTGCTTTTTTTTCTTTTTAAAAGCAGATCCCCCCTTCCTAAAACAGGTGGAGCTGGTGCAGCCAGGTTGCAGCAAACCTTACACTTACCAGGGTTGCCTGGATGAAACGAATGGGATTTTATGTAAACTGCTTGTCAGCTGAGATACACACTGATCCTTTTTTCCACGGGGCTGGGGGGGGTTTGGGAGTTGCTACAGTATCATGTGTTGTTTGTGTGTGTGTGTGTGTGTGTGTGTGTGTTACAGCTGTGTATTAATGTCTATTTATTTGGTCTCCAGAGCCAGATTTGGGGGAAGACAGGCATAAATGCATACCTGTACACATGCTCGTCATTGGAGCACTCTCACGCTCATATTGAATATGATGTGGAAGCTTTAATAATGGATGTGAGCAGCAGCTGGAAAGGTGGAAAGGCATTGATTTATACCCACAGGTTTCCTGGGATTTTTATAGGATTGGCTAAATGTCATTACACTGCAGGTGGGGAGGTGATGAACTGTAATAAACTTTGATGTGGATGGGTGTGTGTCTCCTGTCATTGGCTCATAAACTGAAACACTGTGACAAGTCTCAAAAGATCTACTACCCTCCCGCCACCTGTCATCTTTTTCAAATGCATACAGTACACTTTACCACACTTGAACAGAAATCTGTGTGTGAGTACAAACACATATGAATGTGGTAAAAGGTGGGATCCACCACATGTCAGGAAATGTTGATTTACTTCCCAGTGGCAAGTGCTTCACACTGGCAATGCAACAGATTGATCCCTCTTATTAATCTGCAGACATTTGAAGGTTTCATTTTAACTCTGTACTGGCAGAAAAATCAATGGCTTACAAAAATGAGTTTTCAATTTGTGCCAAGGTTAATCAAGATGCATGGAATCTCTCATTTTAACAGGTTTCAGCCCTGATGTCGCAGTTTAGCTGTGAGACTCAAATTCTTCTAATGTTTGACATTATAAATGAGTTGCGTCTACATTTCTTTTAAAAAGCAGCAGCAACAGGAGATATTTTTGTTTTTTATTACATATTAGTTTAAAACAGCAGTCACAGATACAAAACCTGTTTTTATTTATGTACCCTATCGTGTTCATGGCTTTTATTTGTGATTTTGTTTTTTCTGTTAAAAAAACATTTGCTGAACATAATGCGATCACTCAAGTGCTTTCCAGTTGCCATGCTGATGGAAATTTTTTTCTAACAGTAACATAATATTTGATTTAGTCTCTTCTTAAGTATGGTTTATGAGATACTACTCTCTAACAAAATCATAATAAATATATAATAAAATTTGTTCTTGTTATTCAGGGCTGTGATGTAGCTCAGCTGTTGACCTATAGTCTGTTTCCTGTGCTGTTTTTTTGGTAATAAGTTTACATTTTCAGAATATTAATCCATCCGTCACATAATCTGTTTTCTGTAATATATTATGTCCAGATTTTAATTGCTGACATGTGATTGGTTAATCACAGAATCTGTAGTAATGGAAGAGAAAACTCCTTCAGTTTAATATTTTCTATAAAAGCTTAGTAGCCTTTTGTGTTTTTACATGACATCTACTGTGCTTCAGTGATGTCTGTATGAATGGCTTTTTTGCACCTCATTATATTTTTGTGTCTGTATAAGAATAGTATGTTTTCTGAATACTGGGGCTAAAGTAATAGGTAATTTGAGCCTTACTTGTAAGTGAGATGGCCGTCTAAACTATAGCTTAATTGGCTTTCCTGTTTTAAAATATTTCTCTCTGTTCTTCTGCCAGTCATTCGGCTTATTCTGCTGTTTTTTTTTTTTTACCCCAGTATTAAACAAATGCATCCTAATGTCATCCAATATTAAACAGCCATTAATTCTACCTCCCACCCCTCTAATCTCAAATGAGCAAATCTGTCCTTGTTTCCTATCAACAAACAACTGCAGTGGATGCACCTTGAAGGTCAAGTCCCGATCTCTAATTAATTGGCCTGGATGTTTCTGATAGTGTTGCTAGGGCAGAGATCTTGCTAAGTGCAGCATTAATATTCACACACTTGTTTATCTGCCATTGTATTTTTTTCTTTTTTTTCTCTGGTTGTTATTGTCATCACATTCAAATAGAGCCCGAGCCGAAAAAGCTTTGTTAGATTGTTGTCCATGACTTCATTGTTCCAGTGTGGGTGTCTCCATTAAGAAGTCCACGTGCATTCTCAGGGGCGCCACTTGGGAAGCAGCATTCACTTCACTCGTGTTGGCACCGAGTCCTCACCAGGGGAAATAGAGTAAAGCTCTCTCAGATCCTGGGGATTCAAGGAAGTCTTCATTAGAAATGCCAAATGTTGTCAATACCGTGCACAAAGAGCAGAGGGAGGATGGCAGAATCCTTGACTTTTGATTGAGGTATACACTCGATGATAAATTGCTCGCATAATGATAGCTTTTTAGCCAAAGCACACATCAACATTACCTCTTCCACAATTCTTAGAAATGCTTAAAGAGGTTCACACCCCAGTGCTCATGTGCATTTGTCGTATTTTACCAAACAGGACCAATTGTGTGCATTTACAATGCGATAAACCTCATTATGTCTGCCCACTAACCAGTTGCGCATTATCTGAAATGGTTTATGGGGCTTATACAGGCCAATTTACCACAGCGCTTGGTTCCATTGTTGGTCCATGAATGTGATGCTTGTCTTAGCCTGACTGAGCTAATGTTACTCCTGCTCAGAATGAGGATGCACTCTTCCTTTAGAGTCTTTGTATTGAGGTGATTAAACCCCAGGGATTTTGCGTCCGCGGCGGGACATTATTGCTGTCACTGGTGCATAGCAAGTTGAATGCACGTTTTTTGCATGTTAATCATCCGAGTCCTGCGCTCGTGTTACCAGAAGGAAATACTTTGGCGAGGAACTTCATAAGCACGGCGACAGTTTTAGAGAGGCACAGCATGAAAACGTTAGCTCGTCTGTAGATAGAGAGATATACTTTATTTATCCTGTGAAGGAAATTGTCGAATATTTATATTAATATAGATTGTGTTATGAAGTGATTAAGCACAATCAATATAAACTGTTGTGTAAGTTAAAACTGAATATGGATAAGGAAGCGAAAATAGACACAGCTCAGAGGTTAGAACAGCTGCTTAAAGCCCTTGTTTCAGCTCATGCATGTTGAGTGGTGACAAATTGATTCTGGTATTGGTTTTATGGCAGTTTAGAGTGGGATCAAACGGAAATGTATTCTGCGAGATTTAGTCAGAGGAAAAACCCTGTAATATTAAGGCTGCGTAATCACCTACTGATCACGATATCCAGCACAAATTGTCGTACTGATGTTTTTCTCCTGATGTAGAATTAGATTTGATAATCTAGTGTCCCGATTCACATCTGCACTGACAGCTGAGCCTATATTCTTGTTTATCTCTGTGCTCTGTTCCCACTGCTACCACCATCCTTCCAAACAAAAATTCCATTATTGTGACAACTCTCTGAGGTGTTTGTAGATGCAGTGACAGGAAAGTCATACTCACTCACTGCATTTCTCCTGAAACCTAATCTCCAGCATGGCCTTGCTCACCCACTGATAGGCAGATAGTGGTGGGGAAAGGCTGCTGATACACCTGCTGTCACCAGCTCCACTTGGAATATGTCTCCTCTCATTAGTATTGACTCTGTGCTTTGGTTTTCTACTATCTCACTGGTGACCCATGAAAGATTAAGTTAAGGCAGGGCCATGAGGCTCAGCAGCACTTGATTGCGTCAGGAGCACGTCTGTCACCCACTACGCCGGCTAACGCTAGCCCTAAGTGGTGTTGCTCCACATAAAGCCATTCGTATAGGCAGAAGGACTCAAGGGCTGTTTAATATTTGTGGTTATTGATCGCAGCCCCTGTAATATAATTTCACCATCCTTTTTCCTCTCAGCAAATATTGGGGTTAAAAGGAGACTGTCACCCATCGTAAATCCTCTTCCTTTTCCCATCTGTTTCCTCTTCATAGCTCTCACTCTGTCTCTTTCTCTCTCTCTCCCTCTGTCTTCTGTTGCCCATTGGGCAAGGGCCCGGAGCAGTAAAGTCCTCTGGCTGATGGAATTTTATGGTTGGCATCTTGGCAGACTCCATTTCACTTTTTTTTCCCCTTGTCAGTCATCAGGCAGCCCAGAAAACTGTCTGTATGGAAAAATCATAAAATCCTCTCCCTGTCACCGGCAAATTTAGATAACTAATTTTCAGATCAAATTATAAATCTTTTAACTTGGCTGACTGGGTGGCTGGCCGTCTCGCAGGGAGTAGCCTACTGAGCAGAAGTTTGAGCAATCTTTGCCTACTCATCAGTCTCTTGGAGGAGTCATATCAGCCTGTAGTGGCTGGCAGGGGTAGTGGAACCAGACAGAGTTACGCTCAGCTAAACCAAATGGAATGAGATGAAACGCTGAGTGATTCTGGGGCAAGTAATATGTTCATGTTCTATTACACACTGGCATGATTCTAAGTCAGATACCAGGAGCTTGCGCTTCTCATGTCGAAGGTTTTATTGAGGAGATGCGGTGTGTGTGTGTGAGTGTGTTGCGAGGGACATCACTGGAAAATTACACGTCTACCTCTCTCTGCCCGTATGCAACTAAATCAAACACCTCGCATATGAAATAATAATCGGCGCTGAACTTCAGTATGTCAGCAGACCATGACTGTGTGTGGTTAAAGACAGATGTTGATCTTTATTATATTTACTTTATTTTGATAGAGCTCCCACTGATGCTGCTGTCTGGAGACTGAGGAGTTACCAGTTCGCTAAAATGCTACGCGATTACTCACACCAGAGAGTCTCTAGTCATCCCACCCAACCTCACCCTCATTCTCTGTTGTCTGATTTCATTGCCTGACATACATTTTTTGTAATATTAGAAATCATCCAAGCATGTTTTTGTTCGTCACGATGCTGTGTGATGGTGCTACCACGGGAGCTCTTCAAATGAACTTCCCTTGGCGTGGTGGTGGGTTTATCCATGAGAAAACGCGCACCGCACATGTGTACACAATCGCGTGCGCGCACACATGTACAGAGGGAAATTTCTGCCTGCCTCCGCTTTGAAGCAGCCATGCCAGGGCTGCCTGTGTGTTGCTAAATCCCATTCTCAAAGAGCGTTTTACCCCCCACGTCTGAAAGGCCCTTGGCATTGGCAGAGAAGGCACACACAAAGGCACATACACAAACACAATCTACATGCCTGATGCAATGTTCAGTCACTTGAGCAAACAGACACATTTGGGTACACGAAACAGCATTGCAGTGTGTCTACCCTTATTAGTGAAATGATACATTTACACTTGTGCAGTTCCTCTTCACGGATTGTTTACTATACACACCGATAAGAGGCAAGGTTTTACTTTTGGATTGTTGCACCGCTGAACTATTGTTTGAGTATTGCCTCATTTTGATTTTTTTTTCCTCCTTTCCTATTGCTCTTCGAAGAACTGTGTAGACAGCAGGAGCTCTGACAGAGAAGGCCCATCTAAACCTAAGGTTTTGAGATAGAAATGATGAGGATCAGAGAGACAGGGGTATGGGTGGATAGATGGAGGGATGAAGGAAGGCAGTGGCCCCATGAGGCACCTGGAGCTGTGGTGTTACTGAGAAATATGGTGTGTGTGCATCTGAAATCCTGCTGGCTAGCCTTTGGCATAGTCTGCTGTGTTTGTTATGTACAGGCTCTGTGTGAAAAACCACCTTCACCCACTAAAGAAGCCCAATCTTTTGGGCCATTGCTTGTCAACATGGCTTTTTGAACCACAACTTCCATTCTGTACAAAGAGTGAAATTTCAAGTTGTAGATTGAAATGGCGATTGAAAGTTTTGCGCAGTAGATATTTGGAAGGATAATATGAGTATGTGAGTATGTGTTTTGGCATGCATATCATATTTCTTGATCTCAGTGTGTGAACTGTGTTTCTGAACCGTCGATAGTCCTTGCTCCACAAGTTCGCTCTCATTTCCATGTCTTCCAGGCAGTGCAGAAATCCCATGGCACAGAACCTTTAGGCTTTGATATTTTCAATAGCCACCCTCTCCCAGTATCATGGTAACCCCTTGTTGGTAGAGTTGAATTTAAATAAACTAAGAAAAAAACAGTCTCTCCATGTATCCCGTTACATTTTGGCATGAACACACATTGGTGGCATTTTCCACCACAGTATTCCTTTGTGACCTGCCAGGATCAACATTAGGAAATGCAGAGATGGAGCAAGGACAGAGAGGAGGAGATGTCATTACCAAGCCATACCCTAGGGTTTAGCAGTTCACTGCAGAGGTTAACCGGTCTGGCTGCTCAGCGCCAGTTGGCATGGCTACCATTTCCCAGGGTATTTTTTTTGGCCCCCTCCTGGTATCCTCAGTCATCTTCCTGCAATTGTCATTCAAAAGATGGCCATTGGAGGCGCCCCGCTGTGCTGAATCGAGTGGTGAAGAAGCTTCATACGCATCCATCTGTTGATGTCTACTTTCATGAGGCTATGATATCCTTATTTCCTTCTAATCATGAGAGATCACTTGAAACATGGGAGTGGTTGTAAAAAAGCAAGGGACTCTTTTGGGGGAAAAAGGTCTAGAAACAATATTACATTCTTACAGCAATAATAATAAAACTCCCCATCTCTCTTTTATGGTTCTCCAATAAGTGAGTTGTTTCTGCATCTCAGTACCGAATGGAGAATAAGGAGGGAAGGCAGCACACAAAGCAGGCAGGCAGGGGCCCTGGTCTTTGATGAATGTCTCTATCTCCAGGCATTAGGTGTTCTATTTTTCATAGCAGGCCCTTCGGCCATGCTGGAGAGAGCTTGGGCCTCACATGCGCAATCGTGCAAGGCGCCACAATCCTCAGAGATGGTGACTAATCCAGGCCTACTGTCTGGGGGCATGAGTGGCCGCTACCAGCACAGCCAAAAGGTCACACCTGTCAGAGGTGAGGAAAAAAAGAGGCCAGAGAAGGAAGCCAGCGCTGCAGTGGCCTCCGCTTGAAAAGGTACAGCTTCGTAATGTCTCAGATAGTTTAGCTCACAGACACGTGCAGACGCACGACTCAATACACAAGGACACGGCCTGTGTGTGTGTGTGAGGGAACGACAAGGTGTTATTGAAATAATTACATTTCTTCTCCCATTCCATCCTCGCTGACCAGTTCTCCCATCTCAGAGCAGAGTCTCACTGGCTTTGGCCTCATCTCAGGTTTTACACATGTTGAGGTAATTAATTCACCCAAGGTCACATACTGTGTTCCCTGTACTCCTGATTTTTTTTCTTGTGTTGAATGGTACAACCGTTTTATTATTAATGTTAATATTGATAGCGTTCGGGGATATTGTATTTGTTATATCTCTTTAATTAATCTTTTGATAATGGACTTCACCATAGTCGTCTTAATGAAAATATTCTTTTACTCTGTGCAGGCTAAATTGTCTCCTGAGCAATAGCACCTGAATAAAGCTGTAATTGTTCTTCTTCTTATTAATGTTAGTATTTATGTCCGCTGGCACTGTTTGTGTCCTATGTTCTGTACCACAGAAGTGTTAATATCTCTTTCTGTAGCTGCTTATCTTTACTGCCAACTGTCTCAATGACTGTCTATTTATTTATCTTTTATGTAATGCATGTCTGATCTGTGGTGGGAACTTAATATCTTCTCAGCCACATAAAGACGTGTATCTTCTCTTTTTCTTATTACAGCTGAGCAAGTCACTTTCTGCTTTTCTGTGAAATGCTGGAGTGTTGACAGTATACCAATACTCCTGGTCCATGGGAGGCACCATTGCACCTCAATATCAGCTAGGCAGCATGCCATGGCTGGGGCATCGGCCTCAATTCAACAGGCAAATTAATCTTGCTTTGTTGGAGTAGTCAAGCCCAACCTGGGAGAGAGTTCGTTTAGCTGTTGCTCTGCTGATGCAAGTGCTTTCTCTCAAGTTTGGAGCCTTCGTTTATGGGCAGTTAAAGATCTCTCCATCTGTTATTAGGCAGGGCCCCGGACACAGACGCCTTGATGAATAGGTATTTCTACAGCTATTGAATGGGCGGCAGCCTCTCGATGGAGACAAAGTAATAGTGTGGATATTAGAAGAAACAGTTTTTGTTTCCTGAGACCTCAATGTGAATGCATCCAATAATGCTTGATTAGAAGGCAGCCCCTTTAGATTTGAGACAAACACATAAATGGCTAAAATTACATCGGTCCTGCATTTCTCTTACTTTGTCTCTAAATCTATTTTGCTAGTTTTCTATTTCCATGCACACAAACAGACACAACCGTGCACATACATAAACACTCTTCACACACAGGCGAGCGCACACACAGTGTGTTTCTCTTTCAGTACAGATCACCTCTCTCACCCTTATCTGTTAGCTGCGCTGTCTGTGTGATGAGAAGATAATCTCTCAGTATGGGTTTTTCATGGGAAGATATTTCATAGATCATGTTTTTTTTTTCTTCTGATGGGGTAGCACCAGACAATTTGAAATCCTATTTATCTAGCTAACAGGGAAGAGCAGAGGAAATGTATCTGTGGTTATTAGAGATGAGACGACCCCAATACAGACATGAGAGGGAGATCAAAGCTGACCGCCCTGGAAATAATAACTAAATCCAATGTACCCAACCAGCTGCTTTGAGGTTCAGGAAATGCAGAGGTTTTTTCTTTCCTTGAGTTTATACCTGCGTGTGGATATTTGTGTGCATGCTCATGTGTGTTTACCCGGTCAGAGCTCAGTCTGCTCCGATTGTAAAAACACGTCCGAGTTGAGGGTCAGTACCGCAAACACAAACATGAGCGCAGGCACAAACACACTCAGATACCGGCCATTCTGCTTCTGGCAAGGCCCATCGCTATTCTCCCAGGCCTCCCATTGTCGTAAATCATGCTTGTCCCCTCCATCAGAATCTGCCCAAAGAACCTGTGTTGGGATTGGACATCATTAATGTCCCTGCCAAGTCATGTTTACCTGAGCCCAGTTTTTGTCCTGCCTGTTTTTTCCCCTCTTTTTTATTTATTGCACATTCTTGGCAGTTTGTTCTTAGGATAGAGAGGATGACCGGGGAATGATGGGTTGTGGGTTTTTGTGTGTTGTACTGATAAGAGGTACACACTTTTTCAGGAGCAAAGGTTAAGTAAGTCAGGTTTCAAATTGTACCATTTCCTCTATTAGCACAGCTTTCACTCTGCCTGGCTATATAGTCTTGCCCACTCAAGCTGTGGGGCAGTGCAGTGGGATTTGCATGCATATGTTAAATGAATCAGTGTGAACTCAGTGGCCTTTCCTTGGTACACGCTGTATATATGTCTAGTATACTCTAATTCTGCGTCGAAAAAGTGAGTGAGTCAAGAAGCGGGAGAGAAGGTTAGAGGCCTCTGTCTGCACTTATAGAATTAGGGTTACAGTGGGTGACCTTTGTTATAATTCACACAGGTTTCCTTCCTTAACAGGATGTATAGGTGAAGCTAGATGATTCCTCCTGTGGCACCGATACAACAAAGGTTGTGACCTTTGGTCATGCAAAGGTTTTGGATCGTGACTCTAGCACCCCTCTGTAGTAGGGGCAAAGGTGCAAAGGGTCAAGGCTTAGCCTACAGTGCCTGATTAACCTCGCAGAACCACAAGTAGCCCAACAAAAGGCCAGCAATGAGCGGTGAGAAGGGGGAGTGAAGCAAAACTGGACTCACTAACAGGAGAGAAATAACGCTGGGATGTGCAATTTTACACACATCAGCTAATCAGAGCCACATGCTGAAATCACATCTATTTGCATTACCTTGGACATGGGCAATGATCCAGTTAGTAATAAGTCAGCCGCACCAATGCATTACAGATACACTACTGCAAGAGGCAGACCTTGTGTAGTGCCTTAAAGGTACTTTTCGTTTTATCTGTTGAAATTCTTAAACCCCGACAACAATCAATAAATAAAATTCTCAGACAAATACTGTTGAATACTTCAAAACGTAGCTTACTTTTGCTGGATTCTTCACCGTTACCAGCCCCAGCCTGAAAGAATCACAGAAACGAGTGACTATTGTTACTGAGCAGGTGCAGCAGGGCAGTCAACTCCTCCAAGCTGACGTTGTCAGATGAGGGCCAGACAGAGCTGTAAACTCCAGCGAGAATGACAGAGACGCAGGCTTTGTCGTCCCCAGCGCTGGCAGCAACAGCTCTATATAAGATGTTGAAGACAGAGAGTGACCTGCCACATGGTGAGGCAGGTGCAGCGGGGGCAGCATTGCATCAAAGAGAGGAAGACAAAGCTGATCTTAAACCACCCGTACTTGTCTTGTTTTTCCCTTTAGTCGCTGAAATAGAGACAGCTGCTTATACAGCCATTTGCAAGGGTTGCTGAGTCTGTACTGATTTGACGAACCAGTACATTTGAATTTTAGTGTGGCGTTCCACAGAGGTAAGTAGGCAAGCCTAAAGAGCCTAATAGAAGCACTGCGTCTGTGAGAAATAACACTAAACCACCCAGCAACTAAAATAAAACCACTAACTGGACCACAGAGTCACCTTATGTGAAACTGACTGTGTCTGAGTGTATGCACCATGTGTGGGCTTTTTCGGCTGTGTGTGTGTATGACATATCTTAAGCGTGTATGGTAACAAACCTCTATGTAATATCTCTCATTCTGATCACTCTCAGTCCCCTTACAGTGCTCTGTTAGTGCTCATGCTCAGTCACCCTCAAAATGGTCGCCTTACATCTTGTCTTCATAAACTCGCTCGACTTTTTAAGGAAACAATAAGTAATTGAAGTGTTGTTTATTCTACGCACTGGGTTTGTTATTCAGCTGAATCACAGTGAAAACATAGCAAAGAAGAAGAAAATCAGACTAACCTGGACCTTTTGCCCCCATAGCGTGTTTGCCCTTTGGATAATTTATCAAGGTTAGTCCCTTATGGAACGGGTCAGCGAAGAAGGACGAAGGAGCATAAAACAGGACATGCATTGGAAACCAGCATCGGTGCTCACGCTCATTTATTCATTGTTTCAGCTCTGTTTTCCTATTTCCAACCCTTTTTTGTAGTCCTACTCCAGACTTTTAGTCAGTGCTTGCAGCTCTTGGCTCCGCACCCGGGCTCCCAGAGCTGGAAACAAGAGCACAGAATACAGAGTTCATTAGGCCTTCACATTGCAATCAATGCAGCAGAGACCTCAGTGAAAACCTAAATTAGATCCTGGGTGACTTTACCTGCTTAGCAGCTCACTTGTTAACCCCCTTCGCCATGACAGAGTGCACAAGAGGGGAAAAAGTGCATGGCTTGACATGCTTTTCAAGTTTACTTTTGTTGTTATTTGTCACTTTCGTACAACTGTGGAAATATCTCACCTCATCTATGTATAAAATACCTCATGCCTTTGTACTTTTGGGGAACTTTTGGGACAATATCGAACCACAGGCTGACCTTGAATTGATCGGTGAGTGGTTCGAGTGTAGTGCATTATCTTGAAAGCAGTGGGGGCGAGACAGTGCTCAAGCTTATTTTTAGGTTGAGTTAGTGAAGAAAAAAAATCCATAAGTCTCCATAATGAACTTATTGTTGGAGCCTCAACTCACAGAAACCTGTCTATCAGCTGACATTCTGTCTGTTGCAGACTTATCTTTTTTTTTCTTGTGTTAAAAAAACATTTTCTATCATGTTACATCTCAGCTGTAAATCCTAGTTGTCTCTTGTATTACACTGCTGCAAATAGACACATAACTGAAGACTTCTCTCTGCACGAAGTGTGCACTCAATTTTACTCACTCTACTTTTCTCACTCTCTTCTACCTGACTTTCAGCGAGCTGGCTGACATCTGCTCCTATCTTTATAGAGGTGTCATTGAAATTCAGCGCAGACATGAGTCCTGCAAAGCACAGGGAGAACTGCTTAGAGGAATATTCTGCACCACACACAAACATAACCCAAAAAAACGTACATGTACGAACACAGGCACACAAGCAAGCGCACATTCCTTCTCTCTCTAACACGCACAGAAATTGCTGAGAATTTGTGATTCAGTTTTACAGCATTCCCTCTTGTCAGACGTTGGCATTAATGGCCTTTAGTTAAACATCTGAACAAAAATGCATTACATCAATAAAAAAAAAAAAGAGTAATAAAGTTAATTTAGTAAGATTCGGGTACATTTTTAACAATGTGTGACACCCACTGTGTTTGTGGCTGTGTATGTACTATATGTTTTTGTGTGTCTGTGCTTCGGGGAGTGTGTGCAAGAACTTGACAAAATGTGTTTTGTTATCTGTCCAAGTTGCTGTAGCTCCGTGAGAATCAATAGGGCAAGGCCAAAGTTCTGACCCAAGTGGCCACAGACATTAAGGTTCCAGGGCCTAAATTCTTCCCTCTTAAGGCAGCAGATCACGTATGATCTCCAAAACTGTACCCATTAGTTACCAGAACAATGAGCAGATTGATCTTATGCTTGTCCAGCTGCAGTTGTGAATAGATGCCCACTATTTCTCCTCTGACAACTGTTTTGTTACAGTTTTAGCCCTCATCTATCCCGCTGCAAATCAACACAGAGAAAAATAATCTGTTAGATGTTATATAATAATACGCTGATGGTGCAAATAATACTAAGTACATACACGCCTACGTTGGAATGCTCACTGAGTGAGATACCATACACAAACTGAAGTTTACTTTCTGGTCATGTAAAACTGAAAAAAAAAAAGCTTTCTAGATTTAGTAAGACTAAATGTTTTTGTGTTAGACAGAAAATCTCAGTGACTCACAGTCTTGAAAACTCAAGGCAACAATCCTGAACTATCCAGTTCACAATGCTTTATTCAGTGAGTAGAGCATGAATAAAGCATATTGTACCAGGGAGGAGATGTTTTAAATTTGACATGAACAGGGGAATTAATTAGGTATCGTCATCTCATAATGACAGGAGATATGTCTAACGAATTACAAAATTAAATGTATTATTATAAATGTTAAATGTTAAAAAAAAGAGTGATTGGTTCTTGAAGGTTACTTCTATCTGTTCTGCACACTGTGCGTTGCTCATATGTACAGTTTTCCAAATGGAGCTCTTTGATGTGCCAGTATTTTATTTATATATTTATTTGTAATCATCCTTCTCTCTCCCTGTATGTGTTTTTTTAATTTTTCAGTAACGATTTTTTTTTTGTACAGGTTGACTTTTATTCTTTCATTCTCCTACTTCTACTTCCCCATTGGGAACAAACCCCAGTCTTCTGCTTCTGGACAGTTTTCTTTAGTGTTCAACATCATTTTTCATTGATGTGTTCTTTTTTCCACACACAAGCATTTTAGATCCAACTTATAGTAAAAAAAAAAGTACACACAAAAAACTCCAGTGTTTCAGTTTTATTTGCGTAGACTTTTACTGAGTATTTTCTGAGGAGTTTTCTGGAGTTTCTCTTAACCAGGGAGCAGACTTCGGCTGTTTTCACCCCATGTTTGTGTGATGATAAGAAATCCAGCTCCCCTCGACTGAATTCTCTCTCATTGTGGACATCTTTCGGCCACCATTTGAGACACTGATGAAGGTATATTGCAGGTCAACTTGCAGTGGGATTAAAGCCAAGGGAGTTTGCTGACGTTGCCTGATGGCCTGCCCTCCCCTTGTCCACATCTGGGGCGCAGCCAGTAGGACGGGCACGTTGTGTATGTGTGTGTGTGTGCTGATGTGTTTTCTCGAAAGCCTGAACTGTCTGGCGCTGGGTCAGGCTAAAGTTAAAAGTGTGAAAGAGAAAAGAGGGAGAGAGAGGTAAACACAATCACCCTTGTTGTTAATCTGGTACGGGTCAAGGTGGAAGTATCGCAAACATGTTAACCTTGAACGAACTTGTACTTTGACTTTGACAGGATTTAAGCGGTGAAATGTTGCAGCGTAATTTCTACAGGACACATTTTTCATCGTCGTTACCACACACTTGTCAAGCAGTTGTCATATAACTGCGGCATAGTTAGGAATTTCTGCATCGTGCGGTTGTAATAATCAACTTGTTTTTGTCATATACTGATTATCTCATTTCTTATTCTCATCTCTCAAGTACAACAAAGAATTCTCAAGGACATACTGAAAAATATTTTATATTTTATATTTGTGATTCAGCCTTGGCCAAAAAAAAGGATGTCTTTTATTCAGCTGTCCAGATATAGGAATACATTTTGCTTCTTTGCTCATTATTGTTGCTGAATGTGAATTAAATGCAGTGTCTAAAGTCATGTAAGTCTTTTTCTGAAACCATGAAAACATCCTTTATTCATTACCGCATGACAAGTAACTTCTAGATATAAAAGAAAAACCCAGGATGGCTTGTTCATTTCAGTTTTGTTTGAAAGTTTAAAACCCATTTATAGGAACATGGCCTTTCTTTAATAAAAACATAAATTCTAGTTTTGAATAAATAAATTTCTTATCTATTCAACCCCATGGTTGAGCTGCCCCATATTTTTTATATCTGACCTTTGAATGTCTTTATGTACACACACACACACACACACACACACACACACACACACACACACACACAGAGCGTACATAAATATCGCAGCAGCATACACTTGCATTAAATTACCTTTACAAACTATTGTGGGTATTTTCGTGTTGAACTAAAAAGTGAACTGAATTTTTTAACATCCTCTGGTTTTGTGGTCGCTGTTGTCACTCGGTGTTCTTCCTCTGGACTTTGGGGATCAGCGCACACACATACACACACACACACGCGCACACACACACACACACACACACACACACACACACATACTCATAGACAGTACACCGTGATGCCTTGGCCACTGCCTGGTGTTTTTTACAAAGTGAACCCTGCAGTGTTATTTTCAAGCTGTTTCCAGTCTAATGCCTCATTGTTTCTTTTTGTGTTTTCTTCTCCGTCTGCCTCTCTGTTGTGGTAAACTTGCCTCATCTGGACACAAGATGCAATGCCACTAGTCTGATTATTGGGGTTGGTGGGGTGTTGTTGGCCTAATTGTCTGTCTTATCAGCCAGTTTTAGTTGCGCAGACAAGCGAGAATAAAGCTGTTTGTAGATTTTGCTTTTTTACCAAAACAGGCAGAAGACTGTGGAAGAAAATAAATGCAAAAAGAAGAAAAAGCCCCCGATGTGTAGAGATATACACATTTTTTCGTCACCCAGGGTTCAAAAACACCTCAGTGTGGACAGAGTGAGAGACAGCGTCAGACAGGAAAGAAAAGGGGGGGGGGAGAGGAGTAAAGAGACTGAATAGCAGAGAAAGGAGTGAAATGCTTGGCCACATGGTCTGGTGGGAAATCCCCCACTGAGCTGGGAGCCCTGCGCCCTGGTGGCGAGATGAAATGTCTTATCTGCCGGCGGCAGGACTCTGTCCTTTAAGTAGGGCTGGGGAAAACTCATTGTCCAGCCAACCAGCATCTCAACTGATCCGTGTTCCCTTTGACCTTTACCACTGCTGCCACAGACACATGCCAAACTTTAGATTGCGTTAAATGTAAGATTGCTCATTTATATAACATCCCTCCTGTGTGTGTGCATGTGTTTGTTGCGTGCGCTGTTGTGTTGAAAGCGTTGTTCATAGGTCATGCTTGTATCATAGGGGAGAGGGTGAGACGTGTGACATTTGGATCTACCTGTCTTTAGACCGTCTTTTACCCATTCTCGTGGCGTCTTTCCTCTCAACCAATCTAGCAACCTCTAATGAGCAGGAAATTAAGTTGTAACGTGGCTATCATACAGCATGATATGCACTAATTGCTCAGATTGTATCTGTATTATTTTTACAAAGAGCAGTAGGGTGCTCTAGTAATTTTCATTAATTACACACAAAGAAGGAGTAATTAGATTTTTCATTATTCCCTCAGATATTATATGAAAATGTTGAATTTATTTTGGTGCTCCCTCAAGATGGGTTGCAGTGTGAGCCCTCTGTTCTGTCAACAATATCACCATCTCGTTATCGGGTGTCAAGATCGTGCTCTTGCTTATCACTTTTGCTGCTGTTTTCATCGGTCCAACCTGCAACGTGCCCCAGTAAACTTGTCATGTGTTCTCAGTCACCTTGAATTACAAGGGATGGATGAAGGAGTTGCAGCACAGTCACGGCCTCGGTGCAAAACCATTTTATGCAGAACAGTAAAAGAAGCAGCGTTTAATCATCACACCCTGTCACAGCAGCAAAAAAAAGAACTGCATGTCAAATTCAAATCAGTAGTTAGAGTTTTTCTTTTCTACGCACAGAGGCTTCAGAAGACTCTGATAGTAATCTCTGCTGTTGTTTAAATAGCGCACATTGCCGCAATGAGTCACACCATCCGAGTGAATACAGTGGAGTCGCGATTTTTACGATGGGGAAAGCTCCCGTTCACGCACAAAGCCTTGGATGACTTTCACACTGCCCATTTCAAGAAATCATTGTAGCATGCTAATGTCGTGCTGTGATGAATTACAGAGACACGGGTGCAGCGCTGTTCCTCCTCTGTTCTTGCATCACTTTCTAATTGCACCTCTTCATCACACAGCACTGTAAGATAAGAGAGTTGGGAAAACATTGTTTGGAAGATTGTGTACATGTGCACATGTCCGGAAGAGAGAGAGAGAGAGAGAGAGAGAGAGAGAGAGAGAGAGAGAGAGAGAGAGAGAGAGAGAGAGAGGTGGCAAGGCAGACCGAATGGAAGAGGCAGTGGCAATCAGCTATCTCCCGGCTCTAGCTTCCAGGCCAGACACGTTGCCGCCATGTGGTTTTTCCAGTAAGCTGACAAAGAAGCTGAATAATGTATCCATCAGTCTGCCTGAGTGTGTCGAGCACCGGGCACCGAGGAAGCTGCCAGCTTGTTATAGGCTCATTACAGGTGAAGATGACATGTGGAGGTGCAGCCGCTTTGGCATTGTCTCCCTGCCCTGCCCTCGATAGAAGGCGCAGCACTCTGTCACTCCCCATGGCACGGAGAAAGGGAGACAGAGGTGATAGAGGAGAAGGGAACGAGCCTCAATGCTCCCCTAACCCCCCAAAATGAAATTGACAGGCTTGCTGAAGTAATTGCTCCCAGCACTATTTTCTTTGGCAGGAAATACTGTTATCGACAAATAGGGGATTCAATAAGCGGCAGGAGATGAGGCTCTGGGCTGTGGTCAAAAGGCTGTGTCTGTCCTCTGCTGTCGAGGTTGCAGCGTCTCCCGATGCTCTATCTCTCCGCCCTGGCCTTTTCTCGCCCGTACTCGTTCGCTCTCTCTCTCTTTTTGTATCTAAACCATACCTTTTCTATCTCCCTTATCCTCCCTTTGCTCCTTTCACTTTCCACATCTCACTACCTGGCCACACACTGCCCTCACAACACACAAACACACATCCCTCTCATCCCTCCATCTAGCCTTGCTTCCTTTCTCTAGGGTCTCTTTTTGACCATTTTGTTCTGTTGACCATTTTTTGTGAGCCTGAAGGGGAAAACTCTATTACTTAGTAGCCAGCAGGTAAGGCCCCCTCCCTCTAATCCACAAATTGTTTCCCCGCTGCCAGTGCGGTGGTGTAATGTTGATATTATCCCAAAGGATTCCATTGATTTGAGCTAGAGTCATGAAAAAGCAGTTTATGGTCAGTGTCTTTGGTTTCCAGAGGTCAGAGCATGCGGTGAAACCAGAGCTCTAGCTTTTCTGGACATAGTGGTATGCCTGCTGGGAACTACTGAGAGATAAGAAGATAAATAAAAAGTGGGTGATGTCTCCCCCTCGCCGCCCTACGGATTATTGAGGAAGTCGTGCTCTGTACTGTCGCTGTACAGTAAGAGGCCTATTTAAATGTGAAGTCATGAGTGCTTTTTCTCATGCAGTATGCTCTCTTCCTGTGTTTGGGTCATCTTGAATATTTCTTGGCCAGAAGTGCAAAGTTTTATCAGCGATGTCTAAGTTTGAGTTAATTTTGAGTTCTTACTCATGCTGTCCTTGACAAAGCCGCCGAGTACATTTCATCAACTTCGCCAAAGTCGAGCGGCGGCCAAATGACAGGTGATTGGTCTTCAGACTAGCACGAAACCCACCAATGTGGCTTTAATACATCTCACCTGCCATTATCTTTCAGGCTTTATTCAGCACACCGCTGACATATCGCTCCTCCAGTGTCTACCAAGCTCGGTTGTTTGAGCATCTGTTATTCATCTAAAATGATCCGCTGCAGACAGCAGTGTGTTCTGAAAACCCTCGCTCTCTCCGCAGCACAAACAGTTGGTGATTTGACTTCTCTGATGAGTGCAACTATTAAGAATGATATTTTTAGGGGACAAGCAGCGCATTACACAATCCCCCAACAACGCTCAGCCTGTGAATATAAATACCATTTGTTGTTGTCTTTTTTTCCTCCAACCTTTTTGGGGTTGCTTTACATGTGCTGCATGTCATTCCTGCGTTCCTTGGATGATTGGATTTGACACGTGTGATGCACTTTTCAAATCATTTCTTTAAATGGTTCTTCTCCCAGGCCTTTGGTAGGTCCCCGTCCAGGGAATCCCGGCCCTATTGCATAATTAAGACTGTAGCTTCAGCTTCCTTCTCAATAGGGAAGATCCCCCTGGACAGTCTATAGGCCCATTCTACTAAAAGTGTTTTAAATTAATGAGCACGTTTATGCAGTGTGCTGGTGGGGGATATCTGTGCAGCTGCCCCGTGGTCCAGACACAGCTCTGGTCCTAGTTCACATAGGCCAGGAGTGTTGAAAATCTCATGCAGTGTATGCTATTTTTATTTTGACAATGGGTATGCCTAAGTATGTTTAATAAGAATAATTTTACTACATTTCTAAAGCCACTTTGTTATAACAAAAGTCATTTGTGGATAAGAACATTATACTTACCTGGTTAGTACCATTTTTATTCATCTTGTTTTCGTTATTTGACAAGAGGCACCTAGAATAGACTGAGCTCACTGCTGAAGCTAAACACTAATTTTTTCATGCCTGAATTGGCTGATTATCATATCATGACATTAATTCAGAGTGTTTTCATATATCTTTCTTTAGACATCTTGTTGAATAACCTCTTGAGGCATACCTTGAACTTTTTCTAGTGAGGCAATGAGAGATTATTGTCCTGTGAGGGAAAATGCTAATTACATGAACTCTGTGCATACTAAAGTTAATAAAGTAGATTGTGGATTTACAATTCAGAGTCTAAAGAAAGAAATTGTGTGCCCTGGTATATACAGGGAAACACACACAGTCACAGTTCATTGGCTATTTAGGATAAAATTCCTGAATACATTTTTTCATAAACGGGTCAAACATGACTTACATTAACTTCCCTTTGGCCATGGGCACTTGGGATTTAAAGCACATTGATTTCTTTTTTCTTAACTGTTTTAAACAAGCAGAAAAGGCTACATTGTACTTAATATAAAAACAGTCTTACAGTATTGCATAAGTTAAACCTTGCAAAATCCCAACATTTCACCTTGGGTTTTGTTAAATGTCTTTTTGCAAAGTATCAGCCTTTCTCTTTTTCTCTGTCTAATTGAGCGTTCATTCTGTATATCTTGTTTTATAGCTGTCATTATTTATAATTTTTCAGTCTAGCCGTTCATTGTCAATACCAAAAAAAAAAAAAAAAAAAAAAAAAAAGAAAGAAAAAAAAACAACCCAAAAAAATGTGAAAAGTTATGTTAGGCAGAAAAGTACAACAAAGAGTCTGGTGGTAGGTAATAGCTGAAAAATCCAGATAGTGATGAGAAGGGTTCTTACCTCTCCCCATGGCCTAATAAGTACCTTCAGTCAGATAAAAGCTAAGCCAGTCACTCCTCCACATTCACCCAACGGTGCTTGAGAAAAAGATGAATGGCATAAGTGTTCGTATAGATCAAGCCGAGAAAGACGGAGACTGAAGCACAGAGAATGGATTTGTTAAAAAATCAAACTATAGTTTGAAAAGCTACACAATTATGAGAAAAAACTCTCAGGTTTAACTTTAGCAGAGATTTTTTTGTCATGTTTGCAACACATATAAAATGTTTGACCATGATAGAGAACAGTCTTAGTTTGACTATAGTTTAAAAAGCTACACAATTATGAGAAAAAACTCTCAGGTTTAACTTTAGCAGAGATTTTTTTGTCATGTTTGCAACACATATAAAATGTTTGACCATGATAGAGAACAGTCTTAGAAAAAAAATATTAATGGTTCTTTTATGCATTACAAAACAAATGGTGGGATTACATCAAACTTGTGAAATGGGATGAGTAGATCTGGGTTGTTTTGTTTGTGTTGCTTACAAAATGTTCGACCTATAAAGACAATAACATCAGATTACAAGACTGTGTGTGTTTCCTTTTGTGAAAATTGAATATAATTTTGACACTGTGTGTGGAAAAGGCACAACTCCTACTTTATTTCGGCAGGAGTCTTCCCCGCAGGATGTGGAACATGTTTTTTCTTTTTTTTTTCTTTTTTTAACGTTATCAGATAACTACTTCTTGTCATTACTGAGCCAATCAGAACTATAACTCAGTTTACACCTAAAGATCAGAATTATTGGCTCGCTGTTGTTACACTGCCTCTGCTTTTTCCAACACAAAAAAACGAGGCCTTTCATGTTGACTGTGCATTGTAGGAGAGCAGCAGGTCTCCCTTTTCTCCAGATAAATGAGCAAGCTTATTACTTCCCAAACTGCCTATTAGCACAGCTCACTTTGTGGGGAACCGGCAATCCAAGGATGAACACAGTGAAGATGAGTTTGTCTAGTAGTCTGGTTCGGGCATATGTGCAGCATGTTTTCTCATTTTGTTTAGTATGGTACCTTGACTCGACCCCCTGCTGAAATATAGCTCATTTTGACAACAGAATCCTAAAATTTCCTAATTTAACAAAGTTCTTTCTTGGAGCTTTTACTAGAAGTAAAAAAATAATACAGTAAATGTGAACAATTTCCATACAAATCCTTTTTTATTTGTATCTCTCAAAGTTTACGTGGCTTGTTGGACTCCATGGAAACAATATCAGACCTGTAATAGATTCAACAAGTCTCTAAATTTGGAATCAAACTGTAGCGCGATGCAATGTGCGACAATGACTTCACTGTGATGGAAGAGTGAGTGTGTAAATCCCTGCTGCCGCGGTGTAAATGCAAGTATTGCTGCCAATAGGTAGTCTCATTGTGTAAGCATCAGTGTAGCAACATGTCCCCAGAGTCCTCTGTGGAGATTATACACAAGAATCCATTTACTTCAAGCAGGCGCTGCAGCAGATAACATGTACAGGCTGTGTTTGGCTCTCTGCGAGTACAGTCCATCATTAGAGTATTGGCTGATTGAGAAAAAGTGAAACTGGCCCACTTTTGTTGTTAGTGCTTTTATAAGAATCCATTTTAAGTAAAAAAAAAAAAAGTCTCAGCATCTACACATTCTGAAATCCTCCTCTTTGTATTTTTGAGACTGTTCTTAATGGTCTGATGAAATATGAGATTTTTTGTCCTGTAGTTGTTCATTAACCCATTTACAGTATGTATTTAAGAAGATGCATGGATATCCTTCATCTGTTTTCACTGGTTTCTCATATTGATTACTATTATTTGTTTGTTTGCTTTGTCACATTACCATAGGTATTAATGTCATGGTGTGAGATAACAAGCTAACAACTATCCTGTTGGTGTTTCACTTTCAGGGTGGACTAAGGAACAGCAAGCACGAGTGTACGCTTTCATCCCAAGAATACGTCCATGAGCTGCGTTCTGGCATCACAGAAGAAAAGCTGCTCAATTGCCTGGAGTCCCTCAGAGTGTCTCTCACAAGTAACCCTGTCAGGTTAGTAACTTCTGCCTCGTACCTGGGGATTTTTTTGAATGGTACTCACATATGTCACAGTTCAAAGCGCTTATTTTAATATCACTGGCATGATGATTGAAAGTTTCAAAGAGAACTCACCTTCCTCTCTTTTGCTCCCAACTGGGTGCTGAGCTTTCTATGGAAGAGCAGCTATTTTTATAGTGTTAGATTTTACAGTCCAACAAGGATTTGGGTAAAATCACTATGTTTGACAGGAAATTTCTACATATGATAAGTTTCTCTCCGGACATTGCATTGCTATATAAAATTATCCCTTTGAATAAACTAATAGTACACACAACACATATGCATAAGTGGAAATACTGTATTATTTTCTTGCCAGTGATCACAAACACTGATATTTTCATGTTATGCCTGATGCACTCTTGACAGTGATAATATTTTTTGCGTGAAGGATCCATTCATTCTGTATGGCTAAAGGGTAGTGGGAAGAACTAGACTGAAGGTCATCAGAATAAATAAAAATGAAATATTTTAATGGAAAATAACTTATTTTCTGTAGTTCCGGTTGCATTTTCCAAAAAAAAATGTATGCAAAGGTGTACATGTTTTCATACTCTATGTATAAATGAAGCACTTTTAGGATGCAGTGTTGTGAAACCAAATGCCAGCTTGACCACAGTGAAGAGTCACTTAGCTGTGTTTGTGGCAGAGCACAAGACAGTGGGTTTGACAAACACTCAGAATTAGTGATGAAGTGCAAGAACAATCACAAGGGTTTCACTGTTTGAGTTCAAATGTTACTTATTTTTCTGTTGAGCAACATTTGAACACTAGACGGGTATAAGGGACTAGAGCACAGCTTGAGTGTATCTGGGTTGAAAGAATATGAAAGTTATTAAGTAAACAATAAACAATGCATTGGGTTTACACTCAGTTGTCAGTTTATTAGCTACACCCAGCTAAAAGTAATGTAGTCTAATGCAGCAATCTTGTAATAAATCCTACATTCAGGGTTTTTTATTACTGTTTTTAGAGGAGTTGATCAAACTAATGGCCATGTTTTGGAAGCTGCAGTTTGTGGTGCTGTTGAATTATATATACTGACAGGTGTTTCTGTTGTTTTGTGCATCCCATTTATCAGTGTGGACTGCCTAAATAACAGAAACACCTCCCTGTATGATGCAATATAGTTCAACAGCACACAAGCTACATCCTCCAAATTGATTTAACAGTTAAATCAACACCTCGCTGAAGCAATTTAAACCAAAACTAAATTATATACTCTTCATAAAAGTAGGATTAATTACAAGACTCTGTAGGTGTAATTGGTGCTGAGGATATATGAAGCTGAGACGTCTGAATGATGAAAAAAATGTGTTTTTTAACTTTTGAGAATGCATATTCTTCCCTCCATCCCTTTATTATCTACATTTACGTCGCCCTAAATGTTATTTACCCTGATCAGATCACAGGGGTCTCTGCCAGAAACAATCTGTTTCTAATTGGATGTATATAAAAGAACCTCATTGGACGTGCTCCATGTGGATTGATCAGCTTGGCTGGACCAGAAGGACGCGCGGCATCAACTTTTAAACAAGCATAGTGAATGGTGTAGCTGACCAAACGAGCAGAGGCTTATAGTCACTGGGAGGGAGTCTGTCATTCCAGACCACTCTGTCCATTAGGCTCTAATAGATAGGAAGTCGGGTTTTCCACATCAGAAAGCCGGCCATTCTGAGACCTTAATAAGCATGTGGCTGTGTGATATGTGTACAACCTGACTCCACGCTATCAAACCAAAAATGGCAAGTGCCTTCACTTCTCTTTAATCTTTTACAAACCAGTAAATTTGAGAGTTTTCTTTCTTTTTTTTGGTTCTGAGCTCTGTCCTTTTGAGCCTTGATTGGCTCATGAGTCATTCATTACGAGGCCTCACTGATTTTGTGTGCCTTGTCTGTAGTTGTTACCCAAATTCCCGGCCCTCTCTCTTGTAAATGGGATCTTCAATTTTAATTTGGTCCCACTAGTGCAACGGAGCCCTCAGTGACAGCAGATCCTCTAAATTATTTACCAGCCCACTGTTGAGGAGATGTTTCTTAATGTGAATCAATGAATGGTGCATATTAAATGGTCATCGGATAAGTGGAGTACTTTTTTATGTTCACCCGGGATACAGAGGAAGGACCTGCCAGCCTGCCCCCAGAGGAGCTTTTATTTAATCTGTGTGCTACCACCAGCATTACCACTGCATCCCTGTATTAACCAATTTCAGAAGAGGAAAAAAAAAGTCATGTGCTCTCTGTGCTAAAATGTTGCACATTCACTGCAACGACAGATGCTCAACACACCCGTTCATGTATGGAAATAGACTCAGGGGACTCTTTCAGTCACAGCAACGCTCTATCAAACTCAGAGGAAGTGATTCAAGCAAAGACATGACACGTTGGCTTGATCCATGAAGTATCCAAAGACATAAAGTTGGCTAAAAAGTATAATATAGGAATGTATAATGTTAAGTATAATGCATAGTTAAGTAATTATCCCTCGAGTGATTGCAGAGCTGTGAAGGCTTCAGAAAGCTGCGGGGAGTCAAGTCAGCCTTTTCATTCAGAAAGGCCAGCTGTTGCCGAGGGGATGTAAGTGAGGCCAGGCTTGCCTGTGGGTGTTTTCAAATGGCCGAACCTTTGACCAGCATGTGAGGGAGCGGCACTTTACCGAGGAGTTGCCTCCCACGGATGGTCAGGTCCGTCCAGGGAGAAGGCCACCTTTTCAGGCGCGCGTTCTGAGGAGGACCGGAGGTGTTGACTGACACCGGCCCCCCGCTCGTCTTCACGCCTCTCATTATTTCTCTCCTGAGGAAAGGGACTGATTGTTTTCTTGAGGCATGGATAAGGTTACTCCTAATTAATATGAATGCACTTAATTGTCATGGATCACAACACACAGGAAATCCACTTTTGGTTTGCGACTCCTCTGACTCCTCTATGTTAATGTAACCTTTGTACGGTATGATATCATATACTGAAAACAACCACAATATAGATGGCAGGGCAGTGAACTAATGCTTGTTTTATTGTACGCCTTAGAATAATGATTACCCGGCCTACTTTTTAAAAAAATCAATATTTTGAGGACTTTTATCATAGAATTTTACTTTTCAAAATGAGCTTTTTTTTGTAAAGGCTGGCCAGCATTAAGTCTGTAGACATGTAGGGATATACTGTACCATTACTTTGCCACTTGTACCTTGTAGTTTAGGGCTTTAAACAGTATTTCTCATTACAGAGACTAATTATCAGTCTAGCAGAGATGCCGGTGTACAGCCAAGAGCTGATTACCTTCTAGTTTTCTCACAGTTTAAAAGGCCTGACAGACTTTCTTTGTCTTGCCCGTGTTCAAACGATTTGCTGCAATAAAGAGCAGAATTTTGATCGGGTGATGTGTTTATCCAAAGAAGAGGAAGAAGAAGAGGAATTCACATCCAAAGTGTCTCTGACTTTGTGGTATATTGTTAATCAATATTTGACCAAGAAAATGAATCATTTCTGTCAAAATTTAGGGTAGATGTATTGTAGATGTATTGAAAGCTGAAGAATTTGACAGTGACATTTATATGATGACAGAACTGTATGCTATTATTCTTAAAGGTTAAGCTGTTCTAATAGCATACACTGATTGTGCTTCTCAGGCGGGTAATATCAGGACAGTGAAAACGATCTCTGATTAATCGTGTTTACATTAAATCAAAGTGAGAGATACAGTTTTTTTATCTTATGAAACTAGTTACTAATTAAACTAAAGTTTGAACATGTTGAATATGTTTGTATAAAAATGTGCTTTGTCAATAGTTTGTTGTACAGTCAATGTTTCAGAAGTAGATTGATCATTTTGAAGTCACCACCTAAAGCCTTAAGTTGGGATCAATGTTATTTGTTTGTGATTTGTTCATATACAGATAGTAGTTAATCGTTTGATCACAATCTAGAGCTGTCATTTGAATATGTCCGACCTAAATATAGCTGGATAAAAAGCTATTTTATGTTCTTTTATACTATTTAGATCAAAGAACTAATTTGGTGTCTGTGTTTATAGACAGGAGGCGCCTTCGACGTTTATGTTATGATTTCAATCAAAACCAGACTTTGTTTTAGAAAACACTGAACTTAATTTTCTATAGACTGAAATGAAAGTCTCTTCATCAAAGTGTTGCTGTTCTTCACAGTGAGTGCTTACCATTGCTTTTTGTTTTTCCTGTGATGTTTGGGCAGCCTGCTAATTTGCTCCCAGAGGCCTGTGTTTGTCTAATAGTTTAATTGGCTGGGCTGTGCACCTGTTTGGCAGCACAGGTGGCCACGGGGCCATTGTGCTGAGGGCCTTATCTCCCAGGCAGTTCCACACAGGTGTGTGGCATGCAGCCTTTGCAGATCCACCCACAGATGGCATCGCCTGGAGCATCCGCCGCTTACTCTGTTTCCACTCTCTTCTCCTCAGCTGCCATGTTTTCCACTTCTCTTTCTGTCAGAATTTCCCCAGCCAATTATTTATCCTCTACTTCATTCTCCCCCTTTTAATTTTGTCATTTGGATACTCTCTTCTTAATTTAGAAGTGTCAGATTGACTAGCCACTTTTCATTAATTTCTTAATCCACTGACACGAAGTGAGATGCCAACTTACAGAAAATTACAACCCACTTATTTTTTCATTTAGTAGGAGTGAAATCCTGCTGCGTTTTGCTCCGGCCGTCTCTTTCACATTTATTTCAGTCTCTTAACTCAGTGTCTTGTGCGTGTGAAAACTATGCTAAGATCCATGTAAAATCTATAAGGGAATTTAATATCTTAATAGGCAAAACATTTTTTTCCCTTTACAATCTCTAAAGCCTTAACAGTATAGTCAAGCTAAATCTCACGTCCACTGATCTAACTCAGCTGCTGCTCCATCAATAGATTTTCCAATATAAAAATAGGAGAGTGGTTTTAGTGGTTTTGGGCAGCAGAGCACACATCCATGGCCCCGGCTTTTGAGTTCCCTATGTTTAGCCCTCAGCATTACACTATGACTCTGTCAAATCCCGACAGTCACTTCCATATTAGATCTGCTAGCTCTCAGATCCCTAAGACATATTTAAGCAAAATTGAACTGGGCTCCTAACTTTTCATTATGTGAAATCTTCACGGTACAAGTCAGACATTTTCTCAGGGGCATTTTCTGGTGGGGTCTTTTTGTGTGGGCGGGAGACACTTGCTGACACCAGAGTTTCTCTCTGTGTCTGGATACCGAAGGTGTGGGCTGTTGTGATGATCTTGCTGCTCTGCCAACAGGGCGTTTCGGAGTCTGAATCAGTCTCACCAGCTTTTCTCAGCTGAATGCTTGTAGCTGAGCGCCGAGGGTTGCATGGGACACTGGTAATGGGCTTTTTACGAGCTTTGAAGTTACTACGCCTGCTAACATAAAGCTGCTCGTCCTATTGAGGGCCTGTCCTAATGCCTAGCTTGATAAAGCATTGAACAACAGACTGAAAAACACAGACATTTCTGCCTGGTGCTGTATAATTCAGTGGTAGTGCTCCCAATGTAATGATTGAGCAAAGACTTTCAACTCAGACTCAAATTCCCTCATCTCATAATCTAATCTCAATTCTCAGATAAAGCCTTATATAACCAGAAACATTTTGAGCTACGGTGTAATCAGACAAATAGTGAAATGCCTTCTGGAGTGTTAAGAGGTATTACTATACTTGATTGTCATTATATTTTATGTTTATGACACTTTACAATTAAGAGTAAATTAGTCAAAAAAGTAATTCCCTTGTTATTATTGTTGTTTTTTATCAGCAAAATTAACAAGTCCATCTACCCCTCTGTCCACCGTTTGCACAGCAGCCAATCTGCACCAGCACAAAGGGACCTGGTATTGTGACTGCTGGAGCAAATATGAGCATCCGAGCGTCTCACAGCCTATATATACCCCCTTGACAGCTTAGGCTGGGAACCTTGTCTGGCACAGGCACAACGTGTCAATAGCGGCTCTCAATGCAGCTGCAGTGAGTTAGCATCGATGAGTGATACCCGTGTGAGGATTTAGGTACAGTAGACATCAGTGGGCCTGCTCTGTCTGACATAGATTCTTCACAGAGATGAATAACTGTTTCAACTCTGTCACTTTTTATGTGGAAATAGCTGCCTATCTCAGTGAATCATTCATAATTGATCCTCTGTATCCACTTTGTTAGCTGGATAGCGCTTTTGTAAGCTCAATCAGACTCCATGTCAATTTGAAATAGTTAAATATAACATTAAAAAAAATCCCAAAGTTCTCAGTGGAGTTCGGGGAGGGGGGGCGGGGGCACCTCAGGACACATGACAGTCTGACGCCTTTTGAAATTTCTGGATCAAGCAACCATTTCTTCCCACCGCATCACTTTGTAGAGTAATGGAAAAATAGCAATCTGATTTCCTACCATGACAATCAAGATTTAACATCCTCCAGGAAGGAAGGAGGAGAGACACTAGATATCTGAAAACCTAACCTGCAAAGGGCCATAAAATACGTTGAGGCTGTTGCCATTGAAAAGAAGTAAAGTTGGGGAGGAAGCTTTTCAGCGCGGTAATTTTCTTTGCACTAAGCTGCGGGACTTGACTCTGCAGACTGGCAGTGTTACTACAAACCACTCTCACCCTCCAGGCCTCACACAAGTTTGCTGTCACTTGTCAAGGAGAAACAAGACAGGAAAGATTCGGAAATTACACAATCACTTAGCAAAAAGTCTGTCGGCAAAGGTTTCTCTGGTCTCCTGTCAGACGTAACAAATAATTCACTCATTAGCGAAGCCACACTGATTTTTGTCTGTAACTTTTCGGGACGGTGCAATCATTCTTATTTTATAGCATTCGAAGAGCTTTATTTGACTGTAAAAATTGGCACGGGTGTTATGGCTCTGTCTTCAACGGACGTGACGAGCAGTCAGAAATGAGCAAGTTAACTAGTTTTTACCCTTGCGGCTGACTCCAGAGTTGACGTTCACCCTTCCTCCTTAGAGGAAAGGAAAACGATTTTGGAGACATAAATGTCCTCAGTGTCTGGGTATATTTTAAGAGTGATGCCTATTTCATTTTATGACCCCATCTGTTAACCTCCAAGATACCCATATCTGTTACGGCCCCAAAGTGATACATACATAATTCAGAAATATCTGTTTCTAAATTTGGCCATGGATTATATTTTGGAGGATATCATGCCTTTGGACATAGTTCAATATATAACACAGTGTCTTTTTGAATGTTAACATGTATTTAACAGTACAGCTTGACAAAATCAGTTAAATATTTTCATGTTTTCTGGTATGTGGGACATAACCCAGAATCCCATGTGACCTGAGTCCATATTTAACAAACATCTGAGCAGGAAAGCTGTCCAATCTGGTCCAAATTCTCAGAGTGACGCATATTTGTTCCTACTTTTAGGCGTTGGAATAAAAGCATTATCAACTCTCCTGACCTACGAAAGTCATCTCATCTGCTCCAGGATTTAAGGAGAGATGCAGAGCTGTCCCAAACGTTTTAGTTGTTCCCGGCAGATATCAAATAATAGCACAAACAGGCGCACGCTTTCTGGGAGGTGCGCGCTGACACTTTGCGAAGGGTTTTTGTACGTCTGCCGTATAAGGTGACGGCAACAAAAGCTTGAACAAAATGGCAAGTTTATGGCTTTGAAAATAGAATCCGGTCTTTCAAAGAAGTGCTTGCCACTGCATTTCCCCCTCCTCCTGGAACGATGAAACTCATCTCTGTAGAGGCCTGAGGAGCGTGTAGATACATCACATCAAACCTGAAGTTCTTTTCTCTGATCTTCTTCAGCGCATCCAGATTTACAGTATACAGGGCAGTTAAATTAATAGGCCTAATCAACTTGCCATCTGCCGGTAGCACTTCCTTCTCCTCGCGGTGAGGATTTTTGTTTAGGAATCCGTTTTGTTGTTCAGGGGATAATAAGAAATTTCAAGAGTGTTTTGCACTCTGCGGGGGTTCATCTCAAAGTGAATGGTGAGCATGGTGTGCTGTCAGCCATCTGCACTTACGAGTTGATTTAATTTTGATACAGACTTTGACTCCACAGTCTCATGCGTGCGCACACCGGCACACACTATCGCCGCATTCACAGAGTTTCATTTTGCATCCTTTCACAGACTGACACACACACAAATAAGCACCTTCAGTTCCACCAGGAAAAGTGGAACATTCATTTACGTCTTCGGGCTTCGGCTTCAGTCTTTGTTAGGGCTACATTTTGGAATCAAGCTGAGACTCAAATACTATTAGAAGTGGAAAGTGCTCCTTTTGAGCGCTGCACCGCTCCTGTTCCTCTGTTACTGTATGCCAGCAATCACATTCCTGGAGTGCTGACACCAGGAATATTCTCCTCAGACTGCGTTACGAGCTTTAATACCAATATCAAATATCTGACTTGCTCCTGTTGTTTCTTTACAGGCCTTATGCAGTGCCTCAATTTAATTAAATTGTCTTGAAAAATCAGTTGAAGATAAACTCAAATGACTAAGAAGGTAAAATTAGATGTGTGTTTTTTTTCTCTGCTGTGATGCTGTATTTTGAAGGACTGAGCCAGCCGGCAGGAGATGGAGACCTGAGATAGTGTCAGGACAGCCATGTAGAGTGACAAGGCGGCTGTCAGTCGGATGGAGAGAGTGCATGTTACCCGGAGTTACAGGTGAAGGATATTACCTGCTCGCTGTTCCCCTTCAAAGATAGCACAGGTCAATGATTCTGCCTCTATGTATGTGTGAACGCTGGATGCACAGGGCGTCTGTAATACTCAGTGCATTTCAGGAGTTTCTTGGCAGCCATATTTTACCTTGATTCTGCCTTATCCATCGGCAGTCTCTTAAATATTTAACTCAGTTTTGTATGAGGTGAAGATTTCTATCAATAAGGGTCAGGCAGACAACGGAGGAAACGCTGTGCAGTAGACTTTAAGAATTAAATAGATACTTAGAGGTCATAACCTACTCGTGCGTGTCAAGTTTTTCAGTCTGGATTTGTTTGATATATTCTCAAAGATGTGGGATGAAGCCATCACTCTTTCTGTGATGTTAGATTCTAACAACCTCGATAGCTTTTGCAAATACAGGAGAGTCCTGCATGCTGGTTTCGATTTTTAAACAGCAATTCATAGACAGGTCTCTTCGTCCAACACTTAAATTCACAAGTGTGCCATGGCATATTAATGGTTGCATATGGCTCCAAGCACAGCTGAGCCTAAGTATTATAAACAATACAATCTATTAGTGCCCTCATGCTCTTCATTTTTCAAACATTTTTTTATTTTAAAGTGTGTACAGAGAATTATAAACTTGTGGGATTTGGGGCAGAAACCTTCAGTCTTGCTTTTGTTTTGTTTTTTTTTTAATGCTACTCTTGATAAATTGTAGGCTAATAAAATAAATTAGGTTTTGCGTGATAAATACATACAAGACTTATTTTGATCCTCGTACACCAGAACCCTGGTAACACTATCATCATTATGTTTTTGTCAAAGGTAAGTAGCCTTTTAAGAGAGAAAGCATATATTTACACTAATTTTATGACTCGCGGCAGATAAAAAAGTACTTTAAAAAGCTTTAACAATATTAGAAAGCCTAATGTCACCAAGATGTACAGTTCAAAGCTACATTAACGGCAAACAAGAGAATGGGTTATTATTATAGGAGCACTGTGATTGCACTGATAGCAATAAAACCGTCACCCTTCCTCAAACAGAAAGTGTTCCCTGTGTGACTACATATCTTTTGTGATTCATTCAGGGCTCCTGTGATTTCCTTTTTCATTGTAGTGTATCCAAAGGCCACAGCCTTTGATACAGAAATTACTGGACAGTTTTTCAATTTTAATCAAATAAATCAAAGCTATAAAGGACACATTAGAAAGAGGACTCTTCCATTTAATGGCTGTTTTTTGAAATGTACCATTTTTAAGAGATGAAGAGAAAAGTACAGTAAATATTTTATATCTAATATCTGTCACCTGATATGCCCTGTGCATTATAGTTATTTCAGCAGGCTATTAAATTGATCAGAGTATAATGTAGCCACATGTTTGGCATGGTAAATCACTAAGCAGACACTGCTGGTGCTTGGTTTCAAGCTATAATGTTCAGAGCTATTTGTTGCACAGAGCTTTGGTCCTCAGTCGGAGTACTGTAGCACTGAATAGGTCTGTGGTCCCACAGAGGGACAGTTGTATGGCTTTGCCTGTAACACAATATGAAAGATATTGCACTTGTACAGATGCTTTCAATAACAAAGCTCCCCACCTAGCCATGATAAAATAATAGAACCGGTCTATAGACTGAAATCAATGCCCGTACAAGCCATCCAAACACTAGAGCAGCAATCAGTCAAACAGAAGTGGTGAGAGAGTGTCTGCCTGTCACTGCCAGTCACTGTTGAGTCACTTACTGTGGCTGGTGATGCGCAGTAATCTTTTCATCGCATACTAACATTTCCCTCGCCAAGTATTTGCAGAACTCCAAACTTTGTTTTCTGCACTCTTTGCTGTGATACTCTGTCCTCTATGTGCTGTACTGTGTACACTGTAACTGGCTGTATCTCCAAGCAAGACACTGAGCACAGCCTTGAGTGGCACTGACAAAATGTATGCAGACTGTATGTGCGAGGCAGAGGAAGTATAAAAAGACAGATGTGCGATTGAGGTTTATTTTGCTCATACTTTCTGTTTATGTTTCAGTGAAGAGCCCTGAAGTGCAGTTTGAAGTGAGCAACGTCAAGACTGTCTGAATGAAGTGAAGGGGTGATTGATCGAATGTCATATTTTTTATTCAAAGCAGGAACAAAGGCTTGTTACTGTGTAGTTTGAGAATAATGTAAACATATAAATAAAATACAATACAGATATACATTCACACATTTAGGGTTTCTCCTTACAGCAAGAATAGGAATGGACTTTAATCTGCAGGCCATCAGGGGCCCTTCTGTTTGGAGTTTGCATGTTCTGGGTCTATATTTTCTACCCTCTGTTTGCCCTGTGATAGACTGGCGACCTGTCCAGCATGTACCTTGTCTCTCGCAACATCCATGATGGGACATTGCTCTGGTCCCAGGATAAGCAGTATAGAAATTGGATGGATGGATGGATTAATATTTGCTCATGCATAACTACATTTGTTACCGCAGCACATGTCAGGAAGTCGGCAACGTCTTTCTGTCTTTTGGGGGATGAATTTCATTTGACAGGAAGACAAGACGGTCACTGCAGGACACTTTGACTTTGCAGCATTATGATGGACTTTTGATGATGCTGAAAACTTTAGTGAACATACATCTTGCTAGAAAACATCTTGCTTGTATCTAAACACTTGATTTGGGGCTTGACTGTGAGATTTTCAATGCATACATTTTATACCAGTTAGCATAACTGCAACATAATTGCATCCAGCCAGTAGAAGTAACACAAAATATAAGATAAGAAATTGCTTCCCCAAGACCAACCATGAATTTTTCATTTTGCCTGCGGAATATACATGATTGCAGAAAGTAACACAATTTGGTGGCACTTAACTAGAGGATTATAGCCATCAATATTAGATGAACAAGTTCTCCCACAAGTTAATGAAATCCTTGGATGTATGCCCACATTAGGAGAAGAGACTGATAGGGAACGGATTCGATCTCTTGTTCCTCCAATGCTGAATCGCTGAATTTTCCCAGGAAAAGAAGTACATTATGTCCAACTTCAGTCACCTCTAAAATATTTTTTGCTGCCATACTTCATAAGCAACAAGGGCTGTATGATCAGATAACGCAGAGCTAATACTGTTGCTATTAATCTTTATCACACATTGGAATAAAGACTGATGAGCAGCAGTATGTTACAATGGCTGGGAACACAAGAATGTCTTATTACTACAAGTAGGATTCAGTTGTTAGTATTTTTATTTGTGTATAGTAGTTGTAATAGTACGCTGTCCGCTGAGGCAGTGTCTCTGATGAACAGAGATAAGGGACTTCATAGCCTCAGGACAAGCGCTGTAGAAGTGCCATCTCTCATTTTCTTTGTGGTAACTTTGGGGACATTTAGAAGGCAAGCTGCAGAGGACCTGAGGGTGTACGTGAGGGGACAGAAAATGATAGACAGTCTGGGATGTAGGGAGGAGTCAAAACATTTAGTGCCTTAAAAACCTTGAGGAGGGCTGCATTATGTTGCAACCTGCAGCAAGACATACATTTTTGATGAAAAATCCACAGTCCCTCTTTTCTTTTATGTCTGTTCTGTTTCAGTCCAACAACAATAGAGGGAAGGTAAACGCGGAGCAGACAGCAGACATTTTCCACAAACATCTGCTGCAAAAGTTCCAATTTACATTTCTGTTTTAATTAGTGCAGCATCTCTGTTGGAAGTATTCATTAGTAAGGCTTTTTGACTTGTTTAGTAAGTAGCTGGTACCCGTCAAGTTGTTTTTTTTTAGAGCTTATGTGCTTGTCCTAGAATAATCTTCATCCAACTTTTTAGCTGTCTCGATAAAGTGCTTGAATGTAAAAATATACTAGTCCTGGTTTCCGAGTGCACCAGGCGTGTAACAAAATCCCAACTGGTTGGCTCTGACAAAAGTTCAGAATGGGTTTTGTCTGTCTTTTCAAAGTTCGAGCGTTGGTGTGAAACAAAAGCGAAACTTTGGCTTGCTCCGGCCACTGGAGTGTTGTTTTGGTCTTTCAGTCTGTTGGTCACAGTCAGTCAATGGATGGGTTCCCCGACTGGTCGTTGTGTGACAGCATCTGTGTGTATGTATGAAAGCTCATTTCCAAACATACCAGATGTTCAGTTTCTCTTATTTTCCTCCAGAGCCCCCCTCCTGTTCAGGCATCATCATGAAGACAGTCCTATCTCAGCATTTTTTGTTCTTTAGTTAAGCTTTATGGAGATAATCATCTACCTGTAAAACAAGATGGTTTATTTATTCATTTAATAAAGCCAGTTATTAGAGTTTTCATTGAAAGTGTAAAAGACAGAAAGGCAATAAAAAAAAGAGTGGTGAGAAGAGTATAACAAATTTAATTAATAACTAATCTCTGTTTTAAAAACTATTGTCCGTGTATGAAATTAGAAATGGGAGCTCTGTACTCTCGAAATCGAACCCTAGAAAACCACACAGTGGGGACAAAGAGAGATTATCTAAAAAGAGTGAACATTTAGTCAAAGTTAGTACGTCGATAAATGAGAAGATATTTGTGAAAAATGATCAACATTATTTGAACGTTTCTCTTGGTGTAAAAAAAACATCACTTTGTTTAATAAAATGGTTAGAAATTTAATTCAAGCATAAAAGGTACACACTGTTTTGAAGGTAGAATCTTCTAGTACAGGCAGTAAAACATGCAGCAGTGTACACAATGTTTGCTCGGATAACCGACATAATAATGACATAATAATGTGGGATATCTGCTTGTCCTTACCGCTGAGGACGATGCATTTTTATTATTTTTTTTTTTTTACTTACTGCTCTCACACACCTTGTTGAGGTCACACAGCATTCCCACAATCTCATATTGCATTTGTGCTGTGTAATAAACCGAATTTCTCTTCACAAATATTGGTTCCATTTCCCGCTCTCTGAAGACTGACATTACCATCATTACTAAGTAGCATAAACAAAGACCGCGGATTTACTGAATTGTGCTCCCCCAACCATGTCGCCTCCTTTCCGTCTTTGTTGTCCCCGTCTCTCATTTACTCCTGCCACCTCTGTATCACAAATACATATAACTGCATTGTTATTCTACAGTATTCTGAGCCAATTTGCTTTCTTCTTCCTTTTATGGCCTTAAATATGCGCAGAGCACACGCTGGAAGGAAACTCATTTGCAGACTGACATTTATAAATTTGCAACATTATGATGTTTTGTTTTTATTAAGAAAACAGATCATCATTATACACTACACTAAATATCAATAACTTATAAATTGGTCTCGCTTGTTTGCTAATGAAATTTGAGTAATGGTAGGTGGGGGGTTGCAGCATGTGCTAATTTCGTCACAGATCAAAGACATACCTCAGCTCAACTTTGCCGGCTGCCTCGGGCTAATGCATCTCATCCCTAACTGAGGGTCTCTTCCGACCCACCGAGTCAATACAAATGACTTTAATACTCAAACCATTATTATTTCAAATCATTGTCAAAAAGGCGGGATAAATCATTGACTTATGCCCCGTTAATGTCAGAAAATTGCTCCATGCATTTTGTGTTATTGACAGTTAGGGGCCTGAAAACAAGTAACGCTAATGACATAATCTGGCTGTGACCACGCCGTCCCTCCCACCCTCCTCCTGCCTCCCTCTCTCACCCCCCCCAGCTTAGACAAACGGGCTCATCTGTACTGGATCATTTGCCGTCTCCTGATACGCTGTGGTTTATAGCCAATTATCTCTCGCGATCCATTATCGATTACAGTGTTATCTTTCTTGCATTGCTTAATCTTTTGGCACAGCAACACAGCAGCTCGCAGGGGGGGCCTGGATACAAACTGCTTAGCGGTGGGAACACTAGTCAAGATGGATGGGTGTTCATTTGCTTGTAGATGGGCACGGTTTAGATTCAAACTCATTCAGACTGTATTCAGTGTCGGGGAGGGCAGGCTGTTGTTTGATTTGCAGCTCTCCCTGTTAGGAATTAAAAACTACAGCAGTCAATTTATCCAAGTGAGTGTTTTGATATTAGTCTGAATGACTGATTTCCTCTGAGGTTAATACAATATTTGCTCTGTTTGTTTGCTTCCTTCTGTGAGTCAGCTTGGCTTACAGTATACCAGCAGGGCAATAGCAATTTTGACTGAATATTGGGTTACTGATTGATTTGCGTGTCTGCTTTTTCTTTCCTAGCTGGGTTAATAACTTCGGTCATGAGGGTCTCGGTCTTCTTCTCGATGCACTGGAGAAGCTGCTGGACAAAAAACAGTGAGTGATCTCCTCATGATTTTCCTCGCTGTGTAATTTATAGCATCCCCTTCTGTTCATGTAATCACAATATCCTTCTCCTTTTTTTTTCTTTTTCAGGCAAGAGAATATTGATAAACGAAACCAACATAAACTCATCCAGTGCTTGAAGGCTTTCATGAACAATAAGGTTTGTATGAGTCAACGCACATCGTCCACATAATTCCTTAGATAATGAACTCAGCATACCTACATGATGAAATGATATCGTTGCTATGGAATTTGAATTATATTTGAAATCGCCAGTATAAGCAATTGTTTTGTACTGACAGTGAGAAGCACACAAAGATAGAGACCTTTCTTTGCACACTTATATTATATTTATAAATTTCTCATAGCAGCTGGAGTGGCCACGATCCCGAAGCCGTTTTGAACCTGTGCTCTGACAAGCCTGGGATAATGGGACAGCAAAGTGAAGCTAATTTTACTATTTCAAGCCCACAGTCTCAGATCTTTTAATTATCCTTTTTGGGAAGGTCTGGCTCATTTCTCAAAAGTGGCACACATTTCAAGGATAGATGAACTATTGATATTGCTTCTCTTAGAGTTAATCCCCACACGTGGTCATCTCTGCCCATTCCTTCAGTTGTTGGGAGACTAAAAGGTACAGGAGACTATAAGTATTTGTCCCTATAGTCCTGTCCTGAATTGAATTAATTCATCATCCTCTCCATTTTCTCCCATGGCCTCGTTGTCCCTCCTTAAAAGAAAATTAAGGCTAACTATAACTTACGTACATTAGAGCTTCTTTGTGTAATCCATTTTTCACTTGAAGTGAAAGTTCTCCATAAATGCAAATGTTCTCATTATTTACACCCAGTGGACCTTTTCTCCGTCCTACCTCCTCTTTCCTGTGTCTCACAGTATGGACTGCAAAGGATCCTGGGAGATGAGCGGAGCCTGTTGCTGCTGGCCCGAGCGATTGACCCCAAACAGACCAACATGATGACGGAGATCGTCAAAATTCTCTCGGCTTTCTGTATTATTGGAGAAGAAAACATGTGAGTTGACTTGAAATGACCTGATCATTTGTCACACTTGTACTTTCATTGGGTTTAAATTTGTTATTGAGACTTCCACTACTGCCTCCAGAAAATAAGTGTCAGTAGGAACCCTTTTGTGATGTGTAAAAAGACAGATAAACCCCCACCCCCACACAAAGCTGCTTTCCTGACAAAAATCTCCCAGTTACTCCAGATAATCTGTGGACCTCAAACTACTTTATCTGGACACACAGTCCAGAGGTTTCACTGACAGATATCTCAAAACCTTAGCAAATAAAACAATACATGGCTTACTTAAGTGTAGGCAAGATATATTACAGTGTAGATAAATGGACTCTTAGTGTTTTCTATAACCTCCATTCAAAGTTGTACCAAGTATGTTTTTTTTTTTATTAAAAGTTGAGTGAGGGACGCACTGCCCCATGTTTCTCAGTAAATCGCAGCTGATATGGAAACGGCACAACTCCACTTCAGAATCCTGACCCATGACAAAAAGATAGAAATCTAAAATGTAACAATAAAAGCGATATGGTCCATCTCGGCTGTGTTTACATGCCCTGTAGTGTTTCTGAAACAGCAAGGGGGAAGGAGGCTGCTTCTTGCAAACTCTGGCATATCACTATTTCTTCTATCTTCTCCCACTGGGTGGCATGCAGTCAGACAGAGATCGGACTGCATGCATACATGTTTAACCACTGTGAACGTTTACAAATGGGCTCAGACAGTATAGAAATCTTTTGGGTCACATGGTCAGATGATACAGTTCAGTCGGTTTTAATGTCCTGAACTACTCAGTGTAGTTTGCCACGGACACGCAACCTGGCTGACAGCTTATAAATTGGATTTAGGGGAGTGTTTTTTATTGTTTCCCACAGGGCCAGACTAGAATAACAATGGCACTTCAAAGTCAGTCTGTATGCAGTGGTGGAAATAAACAAACCCACAAATTCTGCCGGAGAAGCTGAGTTCAGCAGTGTGTCTCACATCTCTGACCATCCAAATAGGCCTCTATGCTCATTGCGCTGTGACTGTGCAGAGTTTCCAAAATTATTTTTAAGTTACAGAATACCAAGCATGCGAATCTTAAGGGTTGCATTTATTTAATCAAATTGATTTTTAATATCAAGTTATTTACCTCAAGAGCTTTGTTTTTTATTGGTTTGTTTAGATTGAATTTTTAAAAACACAATTCCATCCTGTAACTTCTCCTAAAAATGTATATCCATTAAATAGACTTTCACTATAATGTTTATTATATACTATAATGTTTTCTTTTTAAATGGTTCGCATCCATGTATTGCAGAATGATCTGCAATACATGTGCACTACCAGGCTTACTGCATTGCTCAGGAGTTAAGCACTTTCATTTAAAATCCATATGCAAAGTCTAAAGATAGCACAGACTGAAATGCTGTTTTATCTTAACGTGACTACTTTGATGGTGTTCAGGAAGTACTGATTTCCAGTTTCATTCCAACTTATATAAATCTACTTTGAAAAGTGACAAGGCAAACAAATAAGCGTAATCAATATGATTCAAATTATCTTGAAAAATATGTTTGTGCGTAAATCAGCTCAATTCTATCATGATATTGCAGTTATATGCAGTCACATCTGTATGTAATCAATGTATTGATGCAATGAATGAGTAATTAGAGCCATATGAATATCTTCTACCATCACTCAGACACTGACTTGCTGCCTCCATGCGAACACACACAAGAATATTTAAGTAGATACTGGGTGTATAGATAGCGCAAATCTATCTTCTTCGCTCGCGTACACTCCCTCCATTTTCAAAGTGTTCAAGAATAGGTTGAAATAAACATGGAAATCTTTGCCATGATCATAGCCCTGCATTAAAATGTACGCATCCTGTAGAAATGACAGCCAAAGGAGCTGAGGCGTCACTTTCTTGCTCAGAAACTTCTCTGCCAACCGATGTTGTGACGCTGGCTCATGTTCAACACCCACTTCAGCTGACAGCATCAAAAGGGAACACGACAAGTTAAGCAGATCTATCTCGCCTGTTTTTGAAGCGTCGTCTGAACTGGCTTTAAAGCTGCTCAGTATGCAGCTCCCCATGCTCGTCTGTGACTTTGTAACCCCTATCACAGAGCATGGCCGTCCCATTTATCTCTGTGTCAGGCTCACTCCACACATACAGTCCTATTGGTCAGAGAAATGATCTCCCTCGCTCACAAAGCAACTGTGCCGGCATTTTGTCATCCTGGAAGTGTTATTTTTTATTTTTCATTTTTTTCAAGTTGATATTAGGTAATAGAAACGGCAAGAGCGAGGCTGTGTGGCATGTGCGAGTACACATGTTCGCACATAGATAAATTGTCTGATCCCTTGAGCTGACATTTTAACATTTGGTCTAATGTGACTATTTATTTCTTAAATTATTAATCGGAGGGGAGCTTGTATATCAGACTAAGAGCTCTCGCGTACCGTGTGGGAGTAAGAAGGTTGAGGACACGGGAGTTAAGCTGTTTAGTTTCTCATTGATGAAGGCAAAATGGCCAATGTGGCCTCGCAGTGATAGAGAGACCACCTATTGCCAACTATTATGGATGCATATTGTAAATTACTGTTCACATAAGTGTTCAAAAGACATCTATTCATTTTTATTACAGTCTTCCGTATGTGTGTGTTTGTGAGTTCAGTGCAGAATTTCTCTTTCATTCACAATTTAGAGGCGGAAATTGTCCAAAAGTCCATTTAGCCGAGCTGCCTTGAGCCCTTGCAAATACTCTAATTTGCTTACCTTCTCAATAGGTGTATTTGCGCAGTAGTCTGGAAGTCCCTGCAATAATTTACAACCTCTCTCACCCTAGCCAAATACACTCTACCACAGTTGCTTGACAACTGAACACATTTGCAGCAAAACCCTGTTTTTGTCTTGCATCGCCTTAGTAACAAGCACGATGAAGTCAAAATTGAATACTGCGGCAATAATATACCGGATGGCATACAAAGAGATGGTAAGCAGGAGCATTTGTCAGGGTGACCAAAGACTGGCTGAGTAAATGTCCACACCGAAACACAAGGGGAGATAAGATACATAGTGTTTGAGCTGAAAATTGTGAGTAAATGTCCTGTCAGTGAGGTGATAAAAGTGTTTGTTGACTTTTCTGTTGTGCCCGCTCCCTGTTGTCTTTTTTTCTTCCAGCCTGGATAAGATTCTAGCTGCCATGACAATTGCTGCAGAGAGGAACAATAAAGAGAGATTTGCTCCAATTGTGGAAGGACTGGAGAACCATGAAGCCCAGCAGCTCCAGGTTTGGAGTCGCACACCAAAAAGCATCAGTTTTTTAGTATTCATTGTGCATTTATCACTGCCCTTTCATTCAGTTATTTCATTTGAAGGGTAAAAGTAACATTTATTGTTCAGTGGTCAATACAGCAACTGCTGTCACTCTGTAGTGCAGTGTACATTTCATTAGTCACACATTTTTAGTACCCAAACTACTTTTTTTTCACAATCACAGAAGATGTTCTTAACAAAAGCAGGAATTTTGGACAGACACTTGGCACAGTCCAGTATCATTCACATAAAGTCTCTTTTGTCGTGAAGACCATGTTTGATGCCAGGCGAGACTGAAATTGACAGTCGTGTCAGTCCGAGGCTCCCATTGTACCTCAGCCTCAGCTGTCTTCATGTGTGTGTTTTTCCCCTGCTTCTCTTCCTTTCTTTGGTTCACTTGTCAACCCCGCCGCACCTTGTGCACATGATGGGACGTGATCGCCGGGCTATTGAAATGCAGCCGGAGCTCCCATCGCCACTGTCTTAATCAAAAACACCTGCTTCATTGAGCGCCTCCGCTGAACTACCCCATTCTGTATGCGAACACCAGAAAAAAGAAGAGGTGTCGAGTCCCTCCACGCTTTTTTTTGTCTTCCTCATCTCTGTCTCACATTTTCTCCTTCCCTTTCTACCTTGCTCATTTTTCCTCACATCTTACAAATACTTCCACTTGCTTTTTTTCCATGCTGCTGTCAAGTTAAGTCTCAGAGGACTCGTTGTGAAAGGGCAACTAAAGCACCATACCTCTCTTAATTTTCACCAGTATTCTCCAGCAGCGGGAAAAAACTATATAAGGGCAATAAAAACACCGGTTAAAACATGTTTTTGGGAAACCAAAAGCAGGGAATTAGTTAAGAAATTACTTTTTTAACTGCAGGGATTGTGTAGTCATGAAGGAAAAAGTCATGAAGGAAACTGATGAGGCGGGTGGTGGGAACGAAAGTAGATATTCTTTTATTAGGTGGCTGTTGTTTTTCCTTTAAATTTTGCCGTTAATGAAATGAAGCCCTGCTAATTGTGAAGTAAATTAAAATGCTTTGCTGATGCAGGGGGTTCAAGGAAATTAATAGACTTTTTATCCAAAACCTGTGATGGGCTGTAGAACTACACTTTGCTAATGTGATTAAAATGTGTTTTGCCGTTGTTCGGGCTATACTTGTCTGCTGAGCAGGAGAGAAACTCTGAATTTCAACTTTTAAACCGTCCCAGCAGTGCCACTTTTAATTATGATGTTTGCAACCCCCCCGTGGCCCCGTGGCTCTAAACCTAACACAGATAATGCCCCCACCCCCAATGCAACCCTTTCCCGACTCCACAATACATGACTGAGGTATGTTTGAGGTGCTTGATGTAAGTATCAATCTGTATGCAGGAGAACAGAAGGAATTTTTCATGAGCTCCGTGGCTTTCTTCGCTCCCATAAATCCAGTGAAGATTTGCTGGAGTTTCTTTTATGTACCTGGCCTCTCGTGGAAACAGCAAAATGTCAGGTTTCAATGCACAGATCTTGCTTAAAGGCACTTTAGCTTTTCTTCAACCCAGAGAACTCTGCCATGCTTTCCCTGCCTGGCACTGGTGCTCCCCACTTGGTTTTGGTGCATCTCTTACCAAAAAGTTTGTTGTTCTGCTGAAGAACAAGAAAAAGGTATCAGGAAAGAAAAAAAAAAAATGTCTGTTCATTTCAGGTGTCTTTGCCTTTTAAAGCTGAAAAACAAGATTCATGCGATTAAAGTGCTAATTGGAATACAGCAGAATTAATTGGGCTAAAGCAAATATAATGTGTAAAAGTGTTTAGGGTGCAAAGCGAGACGTATTTACCACCATCCATGCTGACGACGTCACACGGCAAAGATCTGCGTTTGTGGATTTGAGTGTTGGAGGCTTAATGCCAGAAAAATAATAAAACTATCTCAATAACCCACACACAGACTCGGCATTGCTGTGGCTCTTATTAATAACACATACAAGGAAACAGTACAGGGTCAAGGTTTCAGAAGACAATGTTTCACATCGTCCATGGGAATCCTTCAGTCTGCTATTGATCGTCTGTCCAAGGAAAACTGTCTTATCCATGGCTTGCTCCCCTGAAACCCCTTACTGCTCATTATAATTCATCAGCGATATCCTCTCAACCCCCCCCCTCCTCTCCTCCACCCAGTGCACACAGAGAAATGCACACACACACTTTGAGACTTTTTCCCTACCAATAAATCCATTAATAATGCACATCCAGTCAATAGATGCACCAGACCTGTACTTTCTACCCTCTCTTCCGGTCTCTCTCAGTCTATACCTTTCTCCCCTTATTGTTGCTGTCCATTTTCTGTAGTTTTGGCTTTGGAAAGGGAATATTTAGAGCACATAATCCCCCCTCCAGAACACATATCGATATTACCTAAACCAAACGTAAAATTTACAATTAAACTACCAGTCCTGTACTGATATGTTTTGCAAGAAAGGTCTCTATTGTGTCTCATCTCTCATTTGCCTGCATCTCTTTTCTTTGCTCGTCATTGTGTCTGTCCAACCCCACAGGTCGCTTGCATGCAGCTGATCAATGCACTGGTCACCTCCCCCGATGACCTGGACTTCCGGATACATCTACGTAATGAGTTCTTAAGATGTGGCCTCAAGAAGATCCTACCTGTGAGTTACCAAACTGTCACACAGCATTTTAACCTGTCTGTCTGGATATAAACACAACACTGTGTTGTTGTTAGCACCACACATCACAAACTTTGTTTTATTTATTTGTACTTTACATGCTGGTGTCCAACCTTGATTAAATTCAAAATCAGAAAGATCTAACTATAGATCTAAGAAATGTTATATGTCTACTTAACACATGGCCCAATAACCTTTTACAGTTATGTCAAAATACAAGTCAGTAATTATTAGCTTAATTAATAGTAGCAGTAGTGAAATGACCAGCAGTAGTAGTAGTAGGTTGTGTCAGGTGTGATGCAGTGCCAACACCTCATCGCACAGGTCGTACTGGCATCATTACCAGCAGGCCTCCTCATCCTCACATGAGGTGAAGGCAAACGAGCTCCAACTCATCACTCAAGCTCTCATTTGTAGCGAGCAGGGTGAACGTGTCACAGAGCCAGTTGTTAATAAGTCATCCCAGCTGCTCCTGTTGATTATCACTGTCATTACTTTAATTATCTTCAATTCTGCCCCCTGATATGAAAGCGTCTCAGTGTACAGTCATTTATGAATGCCACGTTCGCCTCTTTTTAATGCCGACATTCAAACTGACACTCTTTCATCTAATTATGAGTTATGCTCAGGAGTCGGCGTGGCTGTTGGCAAAGAAAAAGTGAACTCCGCTGAAAAAGAAACCGTGATTTGTTTTGTTCGTGGAGTCCTTGACACATGTATTTGGCCCTCCTCCTCCTCTCCTTCCACCTCTTTTTTTTGTGCCATCATGCACCTCCCTCTGAACCAGCATAGCTTAAGACAGATGGTGCACCCAAAAAACAGTGCAGGGTGATTGATACCTGAAGAAATTGGGTTACATTTGGCCCTGTCTCCGTCTGTAAACTCCTCTGCCGGTGATTCATAGAGAAGTGGTAAAGAGCACCGCCGTAGCCCCTCGTGGCTGGAACAGGTGTGCAGGAATAGGCTGTCTGGAATACCTAGTGAGACTGTTTCCAGATCTCCGTACAGCTGGAACAGGGAAACTAATATTATTTTTTTTAAACCATAGACCTGATTAACAGCCTTATAGCACAAGACAAAATCGAACAAAAGTACAGTAATACATTTTTGGAGGCAATTTTTTAACTATCCCTTGCAGGTGCTGTGGCTGTTTATCATGATCTGCATCACAACGTGACCTTTTAGTATAACTTGATATTCTCCCTCGACTCTGTGTAACTCATTTTAGGAGCTAAAAGAGACAGAGGAGCTAGACATCCAGCTGAAGGTGTTCAATGAGAACAAGGAGGAGGACTCCATCGAACTCTCCCACCGCCTGGATGACATCCGTGCCGAGATGGAATATCCTTTTGTCCTCCCCCTGTGTGAATATACAGATGAATAGACCCGCAGAACCAGCGGTGAGAAATGAGTGTATATTGTGGGTTTGATCAAGCATTACAGGCTAAAGCCCCTCACGGCTTGGTTCATTAGAGAAGGATTTGAGGGGCCTGAGCACAATATCCAGCTCCGTCTCCGACCAGGTATACTAAGTAAATAACCCCGTCATCTTAACCTCCCACCTCTACAGTCTTCTCTTTGTTTGCTCTTTGCCTACTCCTCTCTCATCTCCGCTTTTTTTGTTATATGTTTGTTGGCACTGGGTTAAGTTGTATGACGCAAGATGAAGATAGCAGAAAATGGTATTCGTTGTTCTTTCCAAAATCATAAAAAAAGAAATTACACATGCTTACCATTTACCACACACAGTAGACAATCAAACATTTTTATGAGATGTGTTATATTATGTGGTCAACACTTGTTCCATTTCAGAAATGTGAATTTTCTCCTGCGGGTCTCGACCCCCCGTCCATTTAACTCCAGACATGCAGAGCTGAAGTTGATAAGGTGAGCGGTAATTTAGTCCAGAGTTGAAAACTTCTTCAAGCATCCCAGAGAAGAACCCTTTAATAATTCACACATCTTCTCTAAGGCTATGTCTGAATGGCTGACACTGTGAGCAGACAAACCAGACGCTGACATTGTTATGCAGATGTTCATTCCCACAACCTTTTTCTACCACCGAATCCCACAGTTCTGGCGCCGGCACACAAAGGGCTGCCGTGAGTGACAGTTTCTGTTGACACATGTAGGTGAGAGGAGGAGGCCGTGTATGTGCGTGCGTGCGCGTGGTAGCGAAGATTGAGAGGAAAAAAAGTTCACCTGGATTAATGATGTGCTTGAGCAGCTTCACAAATGAGAAGGCTCAATGTTTGTTTCCAAGGACGATTCCGTATTGATCTGCGAGCGCCGAGCATGATTCGAATGCCTAGGCTACCCTTTGTCCCCTCTGCCTGCATAGTGCCCACACGCGCACACACACACACACACACGTATATGCATGACATCGCTCGGGTAGTACTTCTACTACCTGAGCATTGCATATGTGTCTTGTTTCTCCCAGCAGTTTCATGAATATTAACCTGGAGAGGCTCGTCTCCTCTGTGTCCGGCCCAGGTCCAGGTGCCGAGGAGGTGACTCCAGGCCACTAATAAATATTAATGAGCTGTGGAATGGTGATTGATTGACCCCACCACTGACTGGCCCACGTCACACTTGACTGCCACTCATGTTTATTCATTATTTGGAGAGGGAGTGTAAAGAGAGAGGGAGACAGGGAGCGAGAAAGAGAACGTAGAGTGGGGGGGGTGAGGGGCGGTGTCATCGAATGGATTGGCATTCTACATTAGGTTTATGTCTGCAGCTTAGTGATAGATGAAGCTAGTTGGATACTTTCCCAGTCTGAGCTCCTTCTCATGTCCTCTCAAATGCTGCTGTGGTGAGGCTATAATTGAATCTCACAGGATTGGTAATTCTCCCAGGCTTCATACTCAGCTAATACAAGGGAGGGAAATGATACCGTGGAGGAGCCTGTATTCCCATCCCTCTCTCCCCCTCTCTCTCAAAAAATTTGATATGGGATAGGAGTTTAATTACAGACATTGTTGAAATTAATAGCAAAAGTGTCAAACAGTATTTAAAAGAATTGATCTTCTCCAATTGCAGCGGCTGCAGATTGTTTTGTGTGGATGTTGACATGGGAAATGGAGAATGCCGTGAAGTGTGTTGTGGTGGTGTTTTTTTTTAAACTGAGGAAATTATTTGGATTATTGATGCTCTTTTATGGAGTCATCCTCCATTAGCTGTTGATGAAACCTGACAAATAATATTAGGAAACAAATGAAGCATTGACAAAATCTCCAGATTAACCTTTCAGCTAGGACCCCTCTAATCTCTCACGTGTTATGCATCCATAACGTCGGCATACCCGTGAAATCAGCTATTATAGCACAATAGTAGAATGGGAAATATCACCGCTGCTGTGTTGCTCTGTTTAACTCCAAATCCTCAACCTCAGTCACTTAAAAATCATGGAACAGTCTGTTTTTGCAAGTGCGCTTAACCAATGTTTTCTGTAACAGGAGCAGAAGGGAGGGGAATCATAACATATGCTGCCACATTGTCGAAAATGTCACTTCATTGCTTTGCAGTCAGTATGTTGCACTATGTAAATATTTTAGCACACATGTCAAGATCCGCACTTCATGTTATGATGGCAATCAGGTTTTCATCTCTGCGAGCTTAGCAGCGCACTGTCTCCCCAGTCTTCCTTTTTTCTGCATGTGTGCACATATATCTGAGAGGCTTATTCCACGTTTCCAAACACGATGAGTGTCCGTGGGGAAATCCTCCATTCTCAAGCAAACAAATTAAATAGGCTCCAAATCACTCATTTTCCTGGGCTTTACTTCTTAGAGCTACACTTTTAGGAGACTATTAAAAGTTTTAGGAACACAAATGAAATTATTCCTACATTAACCTTGTGCTAAAAATCATTCATTAACATGGAAATTGAATTTTGAAATATATTTTGATGTACGTGCGTATCTTCTCCTTTACTTTATGATATTAGAAGTGGTAAAGGAATTTTAATATCAAGCCTTTTGTACTTTTTTGGTCATAAGGTATCACTAACAATCACGTTTATGACAAATAATAAGACACTAGATATATGCGCTGTAAAATATTCGACCATGGAAGAATAAAAAATAAAGACAGTCTGATTTAACATCTATTTTAGATGTCAAAGCCATCAGTGCTTTCTCCTGGGGAAAGCCAACATAAGACACATAATCAATACCTTTTGCAAATTTAATAACATGATTTTTTTCCCTCTTGAGCACTGTCAGTTTCAATCTGAGCATTGAATCTCAGCCATATTTTTACCCTGCGAATGATCCCCCGTCAGTCTTGCCTTAAACATCCCAACAAACCAATAAGATTTGCTTGTAATTAATTTCCTCTATTCTGAACAGTTTGGAGTGACAGCTAAACCAGTGGGAGCATTATTTATTGCCTGTCCCCCCCTCCCAGGGTTAGTTTTTCACACTGTTGTAGCTCCCCTGAGACAGAATGTACAAGAGGAATCACATCTCCGTTTGCTTTTGCACACTGATGCCTGTCAGAAAACCTGAGGTGAGGAACTGGGGAAAATAAATAAGTAGTCATGAAAAAAAAAGGCACAACAACTAATACTATTTTAAATGTTTACAAGGAGTTAAATACACCTGAACTTGGAGTAAACTTTAACTGAATAAATCTAAAAAGTACCAATGTCATAAAGTTGTTTTCCTTAACCTTCCTCCTTCACTGATATGAATGAGGTGTACCACCTCCTGTCCAACATGGTGAAAGACACTGGCTCGGAGGCCTACTTTCTGTCAATCCTTCAGCACCTATTGCTCATCAGGAATGACTATTACATCAGGTAAGTTGATTTTTACATACCGCTGGCCTTTTATTGACTGATAACCTCCTGATGCTCTACTTTGTCAGTGCGCTTGGACAGTCTTAGCCTTAGTCTTTGTTTTTGGGTTTAACAGCAGATATGAAACACCTGATACACCACTCTGAACCTCTTTGTTCATTTGTACAGGTAGAAAGTATTGACTCAGTTCGTCTGTTTATTTGTCGTCAAACAACATATCTTGAAAGTAAAAGCCGGGCTGGAGTTTGAAGTTTGAAGCCTATTGATTTTTGAAAGCTAGACTTGAACCACCTTTCATTTGCTCTAACTTCTGTATCATTTACCCAAAAAACTCAAACAGCCACTGTATGCTCTCATTCATTAACTCAGCTTTAACTTATAACTTCACTGGGTGAGCAGATAAAAGGAGTCTTGCAGTCAGGTGAAACAAAGCCCTCACAGACTTAAACATGAAAAGACAGAATATAATAAGATACATAAAACATGGTATAAATATGCAAAAGGGGAATGCGAGAACCCACCATGCAAGTTCATGTAAAACAACGTAGATCAGCCGGCAGCATAATGAATAACTGGTATTGGAGTACATCCAAGGCAGCATCACCATCGTCCCCACCAATTATATTCACTAAAACCATTCACAAATAATTGTTCTATCAGCCTTGTAGTCTCTATCTCTATACTTCTACAGAATGCCCTTTATAGAGATGACCAACCCAATTACGCTTGTTTGGTCATCTCTGATCTGCAGCACGAAAGAACAGTTCAAGAACAGTTTTTGTGCTACATATTGTGGGCTGATAATAAAGAGCATGTTGTCACCGCCACAAAGATTATTAGCCTAGCTGTACTTATTCTTTTATTAACAGCCCTTTGTCAACAAACACTAAAAGTGACAACACACAAATCATTAGCAGAGGGACATTATTGTGTATTTTGGAACTGTTAAGTCATCTTAAACTGTTAGATCTTTGCTTTGTCTTTGAGGAGCAAACATGTCAGTCACGGGGCAGGAAGGCCGCCGCTCCTCTGAATGGAGTGACACTGATGAATTCACTGCTGTGTCAGACCTTTTTGCAGAAATAAGACTTTAAAAAAAAAAAAAAGAAAGTTGGAAGATGAAGGGAGGATGAGAGGGAGGAAGATGAATTTACCATAGACAAGTTGCTATTCCCTTGGTGTTATGAATAATGTATTCCTCATCTATTCGGAGGAAGTGAGAAATAGAATTCACATTAACCAGCGAGCACAGCCACGTCCAGCTCAGCTCCACTGTCCACGTACCCCTCTGTAAGCCCGCAATAAGAAGGGATCAGCACCAGTGCTCATAAAAAAGTGATGGTATTTGTGAAGATTTATTTCTGTGTCTTCTCATGTTGTGGTCAAAATTGGGTGAATGTGAAATAGGAGTAGAGTATGTATCTATACTGTGTGCATATAGATGATATTTTTCCAACAACAAAAATAGGCAGGTCAGAGAGTGTTTCTTAGCAATGCATAGCTCTAGTTGATATCGTTTAATGGGGGCAGACTCACTGTAGGTATGTTGTAGAAATGTGTGACAGAGTTTGGCTCCGTGATCAAAGGAAAGCATGTGTGCTCATAATATTCTATCTAAAGTAAAGGATTAAGTTGTTTTTATCATAGCATGAATTTTCAATGGATAACACACTTGGTACCTTGATTCATTTGTCAAATAATAATCTACATTAAATTATAATTAATGAAATAATATAATTAGTATTCTAATAATAAGAGGGTCTACAGTGGGCAAACTGTTGAAGTACTATGTCTACTGTCATTCCTCCTAACACAACATTAGTTGTTGCTCTCCCCTCCGGGGCTTGGTTTATTTTTGATAATTAATCTCTCACTGGAAGCCTAATGAATGGGAGCACATCAAACCCACCCAGTAAATATAGAGCAGATCTGCTCTTTTGGAGCCTGGTGATATGGGGATTACACTGGTTATGTGGAGCAGAGCTGGATCAAGTGGCTGGGGCTGTGCTGAACTGCAAGCTATCATTGGAAGAAATGGAGGTGCCAAAGTAAAAGAAGAGGTGGGGAATGATGCAGGGGACATATGCTAGCTTCTGGAGCCCAGCCCTGCCCACTGTGGAGGGGCCTGACAGTTCTGGGTCACTCTCTCCGTCTCCAGTTATCTCCACCCAGCCCCTATCTGCTCGGTGGTGGCGGAGGATGGAGGACGAAGGGAAAATAGGGCGGCTTATTGAGATAATAATGTGGTGTACACTGGTGACAGTTGTAAGCCGAGTGCCACAGTGCTTAAGCCACGCAGGGCGATGTGCGAGCTTTCACTTGCGTTCCAATCACGAGTGGGCGAATCCGCCAGCTCAAGCTTAATGTATGGCATTTCATGCTTTCAAAACAGTGCACCTAAATGCTGATTTATTCTTATTTGCTTTGGCTCAGAATTTTGTGTTCTTTCATATTTCTGTTCATAACATGATGTGGCCTGTCCGCCCACAAGGTAGCAGCAGAACATAGCCATTTTTGGGCAACAGTTGGAGTCAGAACCTTGTAAATAAACTTCATTCCTTTTAAAGTTGATAATACAGGTTTCCGTTCATCACGTTCCTCTTTATTTTGACACGCACTTGGTTGTATGTGCTTTTTTGGCATAACAAAATTAAACAACCTGACAGCAGACGCCTTTCTCACAGCTCTGTCTGCTCAAATCAAGTAGCACATTTGAGTAATATTGGTGCTCTTTTTCCTTTTATTGCTTTCATGCAGAGCCCTCAGACAGTCAGGCTTTGATGAGACTCTGAGTTTCTTATCTGCATCAAAGCTGTCATGAGATCCTCTCCGAATCTCTGGATTTCAATTATTATCACATAAATCTGTTCGGATCTCAAGAAGCTAAAAGGCCACTAAACTACGGCTTATTTACCATTCAGGGATTTGTGGAACCTCTGGTGTTAGCTTTGTCATCTTCCTTATACACAATTATATTCCAGAAGAAGGGTTTGCCAAGATATCTTTATTTTCTGAAATAATAACAGAATTTCTTTGAATAAAATTACCAAGCGAAGCACATTTCTAGTGTTTTTCCTGTATATCTGTGCTTTGGGAAGACTCTGCTCTGTGTCTACTAGGAAACAGTTTATCATATAAAAAGGAGATTAAATGAGATGATGTGATTATTGAATCAGAAGGCTGTCCCTGCTCCAGCTGCTGATACTGTATTCCTCCTCTTAGTAATGTATTCATCCCGCTCCACCCCTCTTCCACATTTCAAAGCGCTGCACCAGAATTGCGATTGCCCAGCCGTTCACACAAACGGCAACAATTATCTGGTCACACCCACACGCTCACACTCATGGAGTTTATACTTGTTATTGTTCCTGGTTTAGCAAATTGCTCCTTTTATAATTTTATGAGGTCATTATTCACGAGCATCATTTCAGGGTCAACTTTTCACATCTAGGACCTCCATTCAAATCTCAATTTCCAGCTCACAGCAAAACAGAGCCGAGGTCTTTAAAGGACTGCAAAACAAGTCGTTCAGTGGTGAATTTAAACATCAACTTCTGGTCAATGTCATGCTTAGAAAATAATTATTTCACAGTCTGGAGCTTGGCTTAAGCTGCCATTGTATTTGCTAAATGTCACTTGCAATTAAAGTTGATAATGTTACTGAGAAAAGGTCACATACCAACCTGTGCGGCAGAATGGGACTCTCGGGCTGATTCACACACCCTGTTCGACAACACCAAGCACTCAGTCACACTCCTAACTGGCTGACATGTTTTCCCGGTCATTGTGCTTTCAATTACACACATTACGCTGATTAGATTTACATTTCAGTTTTTATGGTTGCTCTAATTGGCAAAGATGATTGCAAATTAGGCAAGAGGGCAAGCGTAGCCTTGACTACCGTCTGTCACCTTGAAATGGACAGACTAACACAGACTTGGGCTCCATGTGCCCATTAATCTGCTAATTTCATGATCGGGGTGAAGCAAGTGATCAAATTTAATAGGGTGCCTATTTTTTCCAGCAGCACCCTTTCTGACATGGCATTTTGTGACCTCTAGCTTGGATAAGGGAATCATTTGTGGTTAATTAGCCTTGTAGAGTTTGTGTCACTCATATCTTTCTGTGGCTTGTCTAATTGTTCTGCTTCATGTTTCCTGACCCCTCAGACCTCAGTATTACAAGGTGATAGAGGAATGCGTGTCTCAGGTGGTCCTGCATCGCAGTGGGATGGACCCCGACTTCGGCTATAGTAGAAGATTGGATGTGGACTTCACCCATCTGATTGGTATTCTTTTTTAATTGCTTTACATTTGTTCACTCGTTGATTTAACTTGTCGTTCTAACATGGCAAAAGCCTCCCCAAAAAATCAGCTCTTTCCTTTTGTGCTGCAGGAGGTTTATCACTGATGTTGCTGAAAATGTTTTGATACCTCGTAGTCTCACTCTCATTATCCTCCCAGATCCCACTGAGACACTTCTGACTAACACCTGCAGTGGCTTGACATATAAGATGAGGTCATCTTATTATTGATGAATAATGCATCATATCTGGTAAAATTAATTCATTTAATCCACTTTTAAATGCCACTTTCCACTGTCAGGGTATCCGTCAGCAGAGTTCCTGGAATCATAGAGAAAACATCTATTTGCACTGCATTACAAGTGGATCTTTTTTTTCCAAACAGAGAAAAGAAATAAATAACACCACTTTCTTTCTCTTTGTGGTGTCACCAACAGTTCTGTGACTTGCCAACAAAGGGTCATTAAAAGTTTCTAAACCTATCTGAAGCAGACTGATATGGTATTAAATAAGTTTTCTCACTCACTTTACTAAGATTTAATCAGTTGATAAAAAAATAAAAAAACTTTCAAGGATATGTTTTGTTGAATTCACACAAAACACATGTGGGACTAGATTCCACATCCACAGGGGTTTTTGAAAGGTGCCTTTATACCCTTGTTTTTCTTAATTTCCTGTCTGTCTTTTTTTTTAAATTGTGTTCAAGAGAACATTTTTTCAGATTGAAAACGTGTTTCAGGATGTGTGATCTAACAATAATTTTACTTAAAACTGTCACCTCCTTACATTCTGCCACAGTGTAATAGCATACATTTTGTCAATACACTTAACTAACATTGAAAAAGTGAAACACCAAAACATTTGGAAAATTGGCAAAAAAAAAAAACCCATCCAGAAACACTGATGTAGTCCTGTTGTGTAGACTTTTTTTGTCTTGTGCAATACACTCACACCCTTAAGGAACAGATAGAAACCCACAATGTGTAGGTGAGGATTTCTGTTACTTAGGGACACCTTTGTCAGTAAGAGAGGGATGATGAGAAGAGGAGGGAAAAAGATTCTCACATCTGCATGAGCCAAGAGTTGCCAAGTATGACTGTTAGCACCTTAACTGAGGCAGTTGTTGAACATCATGAAAAAACACTTCATCGCCCTCTTGTCCCTTTTTCACGCGGTCAATTCAGCAGTAACAGCAGGCTCCAAAGCTGCTACTTTGCCTCCTTTTTTTCATCTTTTTTCTTTTCTTTTTTTTTGTTTATTTCATTATTCAATAATATTTTAAAAAACCTAATCTGAAAATAAAGTAACTTTAATTGTTATGTGACTAATAAAGCCTGAGATGTTAAAGTTAAATTACTCACTTGGGCTTTTTAGCCGTGTGAATGTTTTAAACCATGAGCAGCTTTGAACATGCCACAGACCTAACAGACTTTTCAAAGAAGATTTCCGTTCATGTGGGCTCTAACGTGCTTTGAGAAGCAAGCCCCAGCTCTAACTGTGAGTCTCACCCGTGGAGCGAATGATGCGCATCACACCCGGAGATAACCTTTTCCAAGCATCTCGTGACTGCGGCCGTCTTGTCTTGCAGATCAGTGTGTGGATAAATCCAAAGTTGAGGAGAGCGAGCAGAAGGCTGCAGAGTACTCCAAAAAGGTGAGACATTAATCACTCTCAACAGCCCCCCTCGGTTGGCCGGCTCCCTTCAGGAAAGTTTTTTCTTCCTCGGAGCTCCCAGACAAGCTATTGATTTTCCATGCCCTGATCGATACCTGGCTGTGACGCTACATGATCCGTATCAGCATTACAAGAATCAATGCCGATGTTCTGATGTATACTTATTTGTGCACAGTGCCGGGGCAGAGTTAAGTTATGTGCTTGCTCCTTTGATACAGTTTTGAATTTTTAGCTGGTCCTTTAAGGGTTTCTCTCCTTGACTTACATTTCTTTTTAATGTAACTTGTAATGTAATGGAAGTTGGTTAATTATTAACCTGATTGATTAATTGCCCTTTTCATCCAGAGAGAAATGAGATAACTGCCAATTTAAAACCTTACCTCCAGCAGGCAATATTATCTATAATATTTAAATATATCTGAAGGAGCCCCACTACCACTCTCTGTCAACACCGAGGGGGTCCTGGACATGTTTTCTTCTTAAGAGTCCTGTCCCATCAGCCCACTGTGCACCCTGCTGGGCCTGTGAAATCATTGCAGCGACATGGCTTGGTTTCTGCAAAGGTTAGATCCATCAACATACATGAAAGCCAGGCCTGAAACAAAGACAAAGGACAACAGGGCTCTAGGGCCATGGGAGCTATGAATAGAAATCGGCCAGAGAGTGTAAGACAGCGTGTTTTGGTGTCTGTTGATGTGCCCCGTGGCCGTTCTCTGGAGACACTGTGTCGCTCGCCAACCTGTGTGTGTGTGTGTTTACATCTGTGCACCCGTGTTTGTTACGTGCACACAGACGTACTTGTGTCTCTTTTCTCCGGCAGTTTGATGAGGAGTTCAGTGCACGACAGGAGGCCCAGGCCGAGTCTCAAAAGAAGGAAGAGAGAATCAAAGAGCTGGAGGGGAAGATCCAGGCCCTGGAATCCCAGGTAAATCCATAAAGAGAAATCCCACTACTCTGCAAAACAGTGTTACATGCCCCCCTGAGATCTTTCATGTTGCATGTTTTCCAAAAAAAGATTGTGAAAAATCTACAGTTCAAAAGCCCTTCTAATCAGGTTTAAAGTGAAAAACATCTGATAGAATCTCATACAGAATAGAAATGTTTGTCTTAAGATCGTAGCATCCAGAAGTATTGGCGCCACTTGGAAAAGGGCTGATTTGGTCAGAGGGATACCTTTCCACCCACTTACAGATGTGCTGCGGCTGTAAGTGGGAGTTATCATCCATGCAAGAACATTTGATTTAATAAAGGGTCAATCTCCTTCTTAAGTTGTAGCTCTTTTTATGGGCGAATTGCTCTATTGAAGCTTTTCCTATGTAATTCTATCATCACAGAGATGGATTGCACTTCTTTTCCTGGCCTCCACATCATTTCTTCCCAGGCAAAACCCTCCATTTTGAGCACAGAAAATGACTGCTATTTCCCCCTTAACCCAATTTCAAACACTTTAGTACTGCCTTGGGACAAAAGGGCAGTTTGCCTCCCTGCTTAGGGAATTTAATATAAACCAGCATTGAAAGATGGTATAGCTACATTTATTTTAGAGATTGCTTTTCCTTTCAAACATTCATCTCTGGTTGCTTATGTTGGCGCTCACTCTCTGATAAAGTGCACCTGCATATGTGGTCCAAGCATCACTGGGAGTTTTCTCAGCTGTAACGCACTTCTTCCTCAGTCCTCCAGCTGTCATTCTTCCACAACAAATGCTGTTTTGTAGTACAAGCTTTGGCCGACGTCCTGGCCAAAGTCACATTGTTAATTTATGTGCGGTAGTTCTCACTCCTGCTCTTCATACTTCAGCACCGTGTCACCACTTGTTACCTGTGTTTATACCCAAGTTAGTTAAACACTGACTCCATTCTTGATTACTGCCTGCCTGTTTTAAAAAAGACCCCAGCTTTTCTCCTCCTTCCCACCCATTCCCTCCCCACCATTTTTTCCCCTCCCTCTCTCTCTCCTTCTTCCACCTTCTGTCAGATATGAATGCATCAGGGCTGTGTTACCTTTGCTTGCCCTCTTTCCCTTGTTGGAGCTTTTTATGTTGTGTTTCCAAGTGTTTTCTTCCCCATAACACACCACCCCTCCCTCCACCCCTCACCCCTCCCCTGGCAGGTCTCTGTCTTTTGAAGACTGACTGACTGTGGTGCATTAACAGGTAGTGTAGAGCAGAGAAGCCCTGGAGAGTCAAGCCCTCTCTTCTTCTGTTTGTCTGAATGCTCCTTCAAAGAGCGGTTACTGCCGGGGAGTCGCACATCAACAGACATTAACCTCAGCAGGGGAACGTGTCATTTGTGTGGCATAATCTTGCATGGATGTGGCCATGAGGACTTCTGAATACCCCGCTATGCATCTCGACAGAGCATAAATACATTATATAAAGCGTGTGTGTCAATATGGCTTCATTAACCGAAGCATACATAAACTCGTGAGTCCATTTCATCTGTTCCAATCTAAGATAAATGCTGTTCATTTTCACTGGTCTCGCATTTTAATTTAACTTTAATTAGAGTATTTTTTTGGGGGTGTCATGGTTCCAGTTTTTGTATGCAAGTTCTGTGATAAAAATTCAGCATCATCTCCTGTTTTTGTTTTTTTATTTTAGGCAGGTGTTCACACAGACCATTCAGTCGTTACCTGAAGCTATGAACACAACAACAGTGTCACCATCCCAGACGGTTGTCATTCTGCTACTCTAGGAAGACTAGGCTGTAAGAGTGTGTTTTGCCACCTAATCCGCGTTTGACACAGTGCTGTAGAGAGCCATTAACGGCGAAAGCGCAGAACCTTTAAATCGTTGTGAGGACACGCATTCAGTTTGTCCATCAAAGCTCGCAGTGCTATCGCTGTCGTTTTTGCTGAATATGAATGAAGTGGGAGCTAACCCTAACCTTTCATCTCCTAGACTGAATTCCTGTCAGATATTAAAACACATGCACGCCTGAGTCGCTTCTCTTCACCTTGTTTGTGAACCAACACATCTAATGAGACTCTTTCTCCGGGAACTTTGGCATTGTAACAAGCAGCCTGTTTGATGTGTCTGTTTGATTATCCCCCAATTGAGTTGAGTGGAGGTTCTGCCTGTAAACATCAACAAAGGACGCAGAAATCACAACATCCACCTTTCCCCAAACCTTTACTTGCAACCATTCAAGGTAGGAAAAAAAAAGAAAAAGAGGAACCTATTCAATGAATTGGCTGTGGATGTGATGAATAATGTAGCACTGCAGTGGTACATTGGAGCACTCTGCGCCATCCCATTAATAGGTTTTAACAACCTGGCGGTCTTGTAGCTGACCCAGCGTAGCCCCAAGAGGAGCCGGAGGTGCAGTGGACCACTTTCTCTCTTTTTTTTACTGGAAGGCTGCCTTCCGCCCTGGCTGATTACACAGTTTGACTCAACTGATAATGACAGCAGAACTCACAATGGTAGTCACTAACATAATGTGTGCTTTGCTGTTATGCGACTGGAGCCAATTCAGTTGTTGAGCCAAAAAAAGTGCTGTTAATTTCACAGTCATTCAGACGTCTTATGCAGGAACGCTCACATAAAGGAGTTCTACAGGAAATGGTGTTCAAAAACTGGACGTGCATACTGTACTATACCTGCTGAAAAATCTCCTTGGCTTCTTTTAAAACTAAGATATCTCAAAGCCTCGGACTTTTAATCCCAAAGGATCAAAGATAAAACTTCTCTTTGCTCTAAATATTGCACTTCACTACCATTTTCTAAAATTGTTGCTGAATGGAAGTCCTTTTTAAGTCACCCCACAAAAAAAAAAAGTTTCCTTCTCCTTTTCCATTACACACATTAAATATTTAGTTCACTACAGTCCATAGTAAGAGGTGTTCTGTAGGAATGACTCCATAAAAATATTGCATTTCAGTTGCTGTGGAATACGTTCCCATCCTCTTTATTTTGGCAAGGTCGCACAGAGTGAAATATCAAAGCAAAATGGGTACATTTCTAAAACAAAGACTACAGAGTGAAATCAATGCCCATCACACATCTAAGAGTGTTAAGTTGAAATGTATTTTGTGATGCCAAAAAGGAAGCAAAAAAAAAAACAAAAAAGGGAACTGGAGGAAGGGTTTTGACGGTGCACCAACTGTCAGTGATGCTGTGCCTTGTTCCTTTCATGCTGCAGTCAGTGCTCTACACTGATGTTCTTTTGAAGATAGATTACATCTTGTTTCAGGTGTTAAAGTACAGCACACTCTTCCTTTTGCACATCAAATAGCTCAGTCAGACAAAATGAGAATATGAGACTGTACTACCATTGTCATTAACTCTGTAAGGGACATCCTTTTTCCCCCTTGCCTTCCTCTTTTTTCTGGCTTATTTGTGTTTGGTGTGAGTACTGTACCTGTTCTGGTGTACTAGTGTTCTTTTTCTTCTCTGTCTATCTAACCCACCTCCATTTGTGCCTCTCTGTTACCCTCCTTGTCTGTTGTGACGTGTGTCCCCATGGTGTGTGTGTGTGTGTGTGTGTGTGTGTGTTGTATCTGCACAGTTAACTATTGAAAAAGACAAGCTCAAAGAGGCTCAGAGACTCATCAGGGAATCTGAAGCCAAGGTGGGTGTCCTCTTTGCATGCGCGGCCTTTGACATAATCTCACATTTAATTACCTGCACCACGCTATGTATTCAATGAATTGGATTGCAGTGCTTCAAATCTTTAGTCGGAGAAACCTCTCGAACTGATTATTGGACTGATGTCGTGTCCTCTTGATTGCTCCCTCTGCATGTGCGCCGCATGAGGTTTCGAATGACCCGGAAATTCAAGTTATATTTGATGTGTGCCGACATGCAATGACTCAAATCTTAAATCACAAGAAAAAAAACTTGCAAACTGAAATAGTTTTTAGTAGAAATGTACACTGATTTTATTCCTGATTAAATGCTTTAAGTTACTAATCCACAAAACAGGTAAAATGCTTGAAAAATGTATGTTTAAGATCTTTATTTTATTCATTTGAATAATATAACAAATGGAAACTATGGTACACTCTATAGTGATTTTTAACTACACACATTTCCTCCTAGTTTAATGCAATTTACATAAGTAAACACAATGTGATTGAATTCCCCTATCAGAGACGAGATTGGGGCATAGATTTAATCACATACCATTCAGAGTTAATTACCTGCCATGCTGACCTCCCCATTGAGCCCAGAAGACTATGAATCCAAATTGGATGGGTTAGATTTCATATTAGCCTGCTCCTCTACTTTAGACAGAGATCCAGATGGGCTCTGCAAAAGTAACACCAGCCAAAAAACATCAAGGAGACCTTCACAGGTTGACGAGAAACACAATATTTAATCGCGCTGGATAATATGCACATCAGAAGTTGATGCTTAAAATAAAAACCTACAATATAATGTATATTATCTGTTGAAAAATGTAAATTTTCTGTTCTTTATATATTTCTGTGTAATCATAATCACGGCTATTGTATTTATAAAATGGCACTTGTACATTATGGACAACCTGTACATGTTACATACAAAAGATGTTAACTTAATCACAGAGCAGAACATAAAGTCTTATGTTGTCCTATATAGATTCAGTATAAAATGCCCATTATCATTTAGTTCAAAATACCCAATTGCTACACACTTTACAACTGTGGATTTCTGGATCTTTCTCTCTATTTTTTTATCGAAATTGTTTTGGTATTTTGGGAAGGAGAAGCCAGTGGCAGTGGTTTTGGATCCCAAGGGCTCTGTGAAACACTGGGCTTATTATTATTAGATAGATCAGAAAAAGAGAGGGAGAGCAAGAGAGAGAGAAAGAGAGAGAGAGACAAAGACTCAGAAAGCCTTTCAGTATGGAAACAACTGCGCTCTAATTTAGCAGCTAATTTGCCTCCATTTCTCACATTAATCTTAAAAGAGAAAACTGGCCACGGAGGGCTCGAGATTGACAGACGCGCAATCATTGGATGTGGATTTTCAATGAAGGGCTCTAGGCAATCTGCGTAAGAAGCTCCTCACAGAACACCTTTTTCATTTTGGCTCTAATAAACAATCCGCCGATGCCATTATGTAATGAAACACAGTGTAATGTCTTTAAATATGAAGCCAATCACATTTTACGCACACAATCAAGTGACTGGGGGGAAAGCACATAGTGGGGAATTGGCTTTGGAAATGAGAAGTGCAAGTGGAAATGCTTAATGGTAAGAGCCGGCATCTAACCCTGTCTAATCTTGGCCGTGTGTAATTGTTGAATTTGGGCAACTTTTTTCTCGCTCCTCGGCATTTTTCTATTGGCATTATCACTGACTATCACCGACTACCTGTGTATGTGTTATGTGTGATAGTGCAGACGTGTCAAAGGACTGAAAGACTTTGTCTTATCAGTCTCCGGTCTAATTACATCCCTGTCCTCTGTTTAATTGCCTGCCATAGTGACGACTCATGGCGAAGACTTGATGGGAAAGCAACGTTCTTATCTGCTATAAATTAAAACAGTAGTCGAACACAGGTTTTTTTCTCGAACATTTTGCTTTGTATTTACTCACACCACTGCAGGGAGTAATGGACACAACAGACCGAACTTTTGGTTTATCCACAACTCATCGTGCTGTATAAAGCAGAATTTGTAAAATTAGAAATCCAGTGTTCCTGCTCTAAGAATAGAAGAGGTGTTTGAGTTTAACTTCACTGGTGTAAATATGACTCCAGTGGACAAATATGAACAAACTGCAGCAAATGTAGCTTCTTGCAGGTATGATTTCATCTATTAACATTGGAGATAGTTATACTATTTCTATTTAAAAATTTAAAATAGGAAAATTTAAAATAAAAACATCACATTTTGTTATTCTAAATATAAAGAAATATAATCACAACATAATGAGGTAAAAATAAGTGCAAGTTATAATATAACCTGTGCACAAGCAAAATGATTTAAATGCATGTGTGCCGTTTTAATTCAGGAGCTGTGCAAGGTCATTCTTATGTAAAATGACAAATATGTATAAAATGTTAACAACAAAATTGTTATTTAATTGACACATCTGCTCATACGATGAAAGAAAAAAGATTGAAGAAAGAAGCTTGATTTAAGATTCTGAAAGAAAATATGTTGCTGCTTTCTTTTCCTGCCTCAAGGACTCATGCCAAAGTTAACTTTTAAAACATATCTGCAGAAAATATTTTGATCATGATTTGTTTTGTGAAGTCATGAGCAGAGGACACGACCTCCTCATGTCGTCTGAACAGCACACGAGAAGTGATCCTTGATGATTATTGACTCCCACATTCTCCATCAGTCAGGAAGACACAGTGCAGGCAGTGAAAAATGGCTCTTTACTGGCACATAGAAAGGCCTGATGGCTTACAACTGTTAGTGGTGACTGAGCTTTGATTTAAGCCGAAGGCGGCCCCACTGGATGTTTAGACCATCATTGACATTTCTACCCTGCATTTGCAGATTGCAGCGGGTCCGACTGCGCCCGGAGCTCCACCACCCGTACCAGGGGGCGCAGCGGCTCCCCAACCACCTCCACCACCGCCTCCACCACCTCCACCTGGTGGCTGTCCTGCCCCTCCTCCACCTCCTCCTCTCCCGGGCCATGCTGGTATTCCACCCCCACCTCCGCCACCCCCTCCCCCGGGCGGGGGACCTCCACCTCCGCCTCCACCCCCTGGTTTCGGACCCCCGCCTCCACCGCCTTTCTTCGGGGGACCTGGCGGGCCTCCGCCACCTCCTGCGTTGCCTGTCGTTAAGCTGCCTTACGGACTGGAGCCCAAGAAGGTCTACAAGCCAGAAACTGTGATGAAAAGGGTCAACTGGACGAAGGTACGGTAACCCGAGCTCTGGTTCACTGTGACGTGTACTCTCATTCCATTGCTGAGCGGTGATTTGAGATAAAAATGGAAATATTATGTCAGAAAGGCTAACATTGGTCTTTGGAGCATTCTTCAAGTAACCCCACCCAATAAGATATAAAGAAGTCAAAGATCCAAATCAAAAGGCACTTTGTTCCTGTGCACTCTTTATCTAGTCAAGCAACCGTTCAGTCAGAGGCCGCACTTTTCCACACCCCTTTCAAAGGATTCAACAGTAAACAATTTTCATTGCTCAAATGTCCTTGGATTTGCGCAGGCCTAGCATAATTGAATGAAGACCGGGTTGTGTAACGTGCCATCAAATTTGAATACAATTTCAATAGGACTTTCTCTTGCGTGTGGGATGTATTTTACCATAGATAATTTATCCATCGCCTGAGGAGTTCTTAGCATTAATTTAATGGTTCTTTGCTGATGCCTGTGTGACCTTGCATTTTAGTCTTCAATTACTGACAGCAACCAAAACATCAGACTACTTCTTTTGACATCATGTTAGTGTTGCGCATTATATTTAATGGTTTTAGTGGAAGCTATGTATTAAAAATGAATTCTAAATGTGATTTTTTTTTTCAATGTGTTGAGGTCTATTGTAGTTATCTCTTCGCATTTTTCTCTCTTAAGAACAAGTAAACAATGAGGAATGTTTTGATGGTAGTTTATTTATTGAACATCAGGCCATCAAATTACAGGCAGAAATGAATCAATTTTGACTACTGCTTTGGACTGTAAGCAGTAAACAGCACGAATTACAGAATTTCTGTCACCGCAAAAACCCTTTAAAATAAAAAGTTATTAATATTGTCATAGAGCAGTAAAGAATATCAAACCTGTTGTGTCAACATTCAGAACAATTGTTTTTTTTTATTTGTTTCTTAGTGCCATTTGGAACCGTTTGTGCTTTGATGATTTAAATATTAATCATATGAAGCTTGTATGTGTAAGTAATTTGTGGCCACACAGAGACACGCAAATGCCCATTGTCTGGGAAGTGCACAGAAACAGGTTAATGTGCAGGAGCATTAACCTTGCCTCCGCAGGAATTGTAGTTTGGCGATGCAAATGAAATTCATAACCACCTGAGGAAAAACAATCTTTGTCTCTTGTGTCGATTAAGTGGGACAAGAGTCGTCTGTCTTCTCTATGTGCAGCAGATGGAAGTGTGGGAGTGCCAGAAGCAACTATGATTTGGTTGTATAAAGAAGGAAGGGGAAAGAAAAGATACTTGTTATACTTCTTACCTACATTCTCTCCATACGCTGCCTGATACATGTCCGACAAGAGTTTGAATCACACAGATTTGATTTGGGCGGAAGAGGACTTTTGTATTTCCGTCAACAAAACAGTATGCAGTTTTACAGGAAGGTATGTGGGCGCTTTTAAGTTTGACATGTTACATCATCTGTTTATGACCATTTACATACCTAGAAACATATAATGTAGCATACATACATATTGACTCTCATTAGAGTGGAGCTTTTAAATGGAAAACATGTGAAATACATCAGTTATCATTTCCTCAAGTCAAGCAAAGGATGTGGCGGCAGTGCATTCTTAGTCTGAGGCAGTAGGCAGTAGTACAAGGTGCTCACATGGGAAAAGACCAGCTCAGGCACACATTGGGAAATGTCAGCTTTGTTTAAGCGCTAAATGCATTTTAAATCAGCTGGTGTTTTTTCTCCCTTGTACTTCCAAATTCATGTGTCAGTGATTTCCACAGAAAATTATTAGTGAAGATTAAGTCCAGGGCTGTCCAAGTGCCAAAATAAACAACGCTTACACAAAACCATATTCGGTTTCACATGCATTCCCCATTAAAAAAAAAAAAAATTCAATTCGTATAATCTTACTGTGCTAATTAAGGACATCTGTAAACATGTGGGAATTGCTGAACAAAAGGCGATGTGGATGCAAAAGGAATGAAGGAAATAACTTCTGTCGCACAGAGCGCCATGAGGCGTACTCGTGTTTAAGCTCAACATTAGCTCATTAGCTCAAGTTATAACATATCGCTTTACTCAAACACAGAAATGACTTGTTAATTCTGGTCAGACCCAGCAGGAATTCCCAACATGCACCAGACTGAATGTTAAGCAACACAATTTTAAGGAAATGAGAAATATCGCCCCCCCAAAAAAGTCACCGCATTTTCACCAGCTTTGTATTCAGTTCACTGATTTTTAAGTACTTTTAAAAAAATCAATGCCAGGTGAACATCATCATTATTACAGTCAGTTTAGTTTTGTTTTTTGTGTTTAACTTAATTTGTTAAACAGGACACACCAAGGTAAGTTGTTAACAAAGCAGACAAGGTAAAACTGAAATGAATATTTATGCCTTGCAACCCTTTTTGACCTTTGTTATCGCACACCTGTCGACTGCGACATTACGAATTTGGCTTTTCGATGATATGCCAATACTCTTAACACAACCACTGCTTGATGTTCTGAAATTATAACAAGGTTGTAGTTCTTGTTTGTATGATTTTAACCTTCAGCCACAGTATTGTCACTCAAGTGTTCATGAGCTGTGGCATCATGTATTAGAAACAACATTTTGTGGTATAATACAGGGCAGGTGTTAAAATTTCAGTCTTTTCTCATGATTCGTGCCTCTTTTGGCCCTGTATCTTTACATAGCACTTGTAGTTTGTGAATTCACAAAGTTGGGTTGAGAACAGTTCTTGTTGTTGTATTATTGTGCACACCTACTATTTTAGGTTGTTTTTCATTTATTGAGTTTTTTCTTAGCTTTACATATTATGCTTGAAAGACGTGTGAAGTTATTTTAAAGGTGCTGAAGAAATGTATATCATTAACAGATCTACGAGGACAACAAACTTGATTAGTTTTTCTTTTGTCTGTGCATAAAAAAGGCACGATTATCAGTTTCCTCATTTGACACATTCACAACAAGCAGAACTCGTGTTTTCACTGTTAACTATTATTTACATTTAGAAAATCATTTAGAGTTTTACTTCATTTGTACAGCACAGTATCACACTGAAGCAATTTAAAGCGCTTCACAGAGGGATAGAACAGTAGAGAATGAGTTATAAAACATATAATGGTAGACAACATGCACACATAAACAGCTGCCTTACTCACATTCTACAAATGTGGAAATCACCACTATACACTGTGATTTTTTCACGCTGTTATAATTATTATAGTAGTTATTATGATTATATAGATAGTAGCAGTGGTAGTGGTAATAACGGTGATGTTGCTGAAGGTGTAGTTGGAGTTTTGACAATAAAATATGAATAATATTTAGCAACATCACAATTTGCTGTTTTACCACTTCCTCTGAATTAGGCTATTACAGACATGACACCGCTTGCTTTCCCGGGACTTCGAGTGGGTCATATGAGAGCAAATAAGAGCACAGAGGCTTTTTATCTACACTCAACACCAACACCAGCTCATGTTGAAAGTTTCATAAGCCTCCCATTAAAGCCCCCTATTGTTGCCGTCGACGGACTCTGCAGCAGTATTACACTTATCACCATTTTCTATATGGCTTTGGGAATGATTGCGCAGCATCAGCTTGAACTCTCTGTCTGTATTGCATAACTGTTGCACTTAAACCTCTTCTTTCTGCGCGTAATTACTGTGGTTTGGAGGAGGTTAACGGCAGCGGTGCAATAGGCCAACTGCTCGTCCGGGCTCTTGATAATGTAACAGTGTCACACTAAGTGCTCTCACCATAACACTTAAAACGGTGTACTAAAGATGTAGTATTGTGTCACACGCATTATTAGCTAGTAATAACTGCGACATATTAGGTGGGTTTGTTTACGTCTGAGTCTCTCTGCACACTCCTACTCTCTCCTGTCTGCCGGGGAGGAGGGGTGAGAAAGCACCCAAGTGGCCTTCCTTCACCTCAGCACGTGTGTGTGTGTGTGTGTGTGTGTGTGTAGGTGCTCGGGTGCTTGCTGTTTCAGACAAGTCAAAGCAGGAGAACTGTATAAACAGGAGGTTGCTGAAAACTGAAATGACTCACACATTTCATTCATCTCAGGAAAGGTCAACAAGAGATTTGATGTGTCCGGTCCTCTCAGGGTCCACACATCATCATTTAACACTGTCATGTTCATGTGATTTGTGAGGTTTTTTTTGTTTGCTGTTTGCCTCGCAGATTCTGAGGATGCAACCACAAGGGCATGTGTGTGTCCGCACACAGAACAAAACACACACAAACAGCGCCCCACCCCTCCATCTCCAGTGAGAAGAACTTTTTGAGTGGCAGGTTGGTGGAATGGCGGTCTCTGATTGTAGTGATAATGGAATCCTTGTGTCATTGCAGATAGTGCCTCAGGAAATGGCAGAGAATTGCTTCTGGATCAAAGTCAAAGAAGAGAAGTTTGAGAATCCTGACCTATTTGCTCAGCTCTCCCTCTGCTTCTCCTCGCAGAGCAAAGGTAAGGAGGCGTCATCTCTCTTCATCCCTTCCTTAATTAATCTACACACACATGCTTCATTTAGCCTCTGCGGCGCAAGATGCCAAGCCACTTTCATCTTGTGACACTTAAAGAAACCATTTTTCTCACTGAAATGTTAATTATCTTAAAACCATACACTTTTTCCACTGCATTTGAGCACCATCTATGTATGCTCTCAAGTCAGATCTCTGTGCCAATTAGGGATACCAATGCTCTCGCTGCAGTGTTTGTTTGTGTCTTTGAGAAAGCTAGAAATGCAATGTGGCTGCTCATTCTGTTTCTTCTTTGTACCCATCAAGTGGTTTCTAGATGAGTGTTTTTGTGCACGCACGTGGGAGTGCACAAAACTTGAACTTGTACATATACGTGTGAACCGAGAGCAGTTATGCTTGGTTTGCTTCTTGCCTTTTCCAGTCCAGTAGACCAACGCTCCGTCTGGGAAGATGGGAGGCTTTCGTGAAGGAAGCCCTGGGAGTTTTCTTGTCCCGGCCAGTTTGTTTCTCAGATACACAACCAGGCTACCTAACTTGCTGATGAATAACACAAGCAGTACAGAGCAAGTTTGTTTTTTGTATGAAAGAGGGTGTGTGAAGGCACTTGATGTATTCCTCCCATGACAATTTGAGTGTTTTTCCACTTCTTTGACAGTGTGTGTGTGTATGTATGTGTTTTTGCAGTACACCCTCTTATTCCAGCAGCAGTGGGAGGGGAGAAGTCAACGGCCTGTCAAGTGCGGAACAGTCAAATCTGAGCTCTGTCAGGGCGTGCGAACATAACTATACAGTCCTCCAACTTTCCCCAAATACCCACGGCCTGTCTGGACACCAGTCAGCCCGCCAGCAGCCTCCCGCTCCGACTTTCTCATAGCCTCCGGGTCTACAAACGAGACTCATCTCTTTTCCTGCGCTGTGAAATAAATAGCAATTTTGCCTCAGCTGCCGCAAGGTGATTTGCCAGCATAATACAGATGGAGGGAGAATGCGGGCAGGAAAGAACAGTTGTTGCGAGACTTAATGAAGTGACAGGGATAGGCCTCTCGTCTTTCACCGGAGGATATCTGCCACACACTATGTTTTATAACACATGCTCGGCGACAGCTCTGAAGTTTCTGACACCTTTGCAGCACCTATTTAATTAATTCAAATTTTAAGCAAATGAGATCAATTCGACTCTCGGTAAATTATCAACATGTTTGCAGAGCACTGCCGCTACCACATATGTTTTCCAATAGATTCTCAAAGTAAAATACAACTTAATGTACGAGGCGCCACAGAAACATGGCTTTAATTCAGCTTTAAATGTCCTTTTAAATTCTTTATTAAGTTCTCTTTCTCACCCAATGGGGTTTAGAAAAAAAAAAGCTCTATAGATAGTCCACATTCCCGCTGGCAGGGTAGGAATTCATGATCCAGCATTTCCCCTGGGAGTTACCTTTGCTGGATCCCTATCAATTACCCCTGCAGCGACTTCACTGAATCAGCTCTTTTCCCTCTATTGTTGAAACAGAACATGATTTGCTCATGAATGAAAAATGCTGTTTAATGTTTGATATCTAACAACCCCCCCACCACCACCACCCACCCACCTCCTCCCCGTCAGTGAAGTTGAAAGTCAATGAGAAGGGCTTTGTTGTAGATGATATTTAAAAAAAAAAAAAGAAAGGTGCTAGATTAGACCATCCTAAAATGAGATAGTTGTATTTGTTTTTCCTCTTTTATTTTTTCTCCTCCTTCAGTTTCATGATTCATGCGGCACAGTCTGACAGCAAGAATGCTTAAACGTTAAACAATTTGTCAAAAGCATCCCCGCCTCATTTCCACGTTGAGTCTGACCTGTTTGTCCTCCTTCGTCTCAAGTCAAGTTGGTTATTGGTTTAGTGTAAAACAGCAGTTTTGGGTTCAGGTGGAGCGACCTGAGGCTTGCAAGATTAATTCCTGAGGTCTCGCGCTCTCATTGTAACCTCTCGCTGTAACCACCGACCATAAATCCTTTCTGCTGATTTGACAAACAAGTCACTGGTGAAAACCGACTTCATTTGTCTGGTATATTGCCACCGTTTTTTTTTTTTTTTTTTAATAACACACACACACACACATACACTTGTTTTTTTTCCTGTGCTTCTTTGTGGTATCTCCATCTTTGCCACATCTTAGATGTGGATATTTATAAGTAGAGCACACTTCGGGGGACTAGTGTATCGTGAAAGATGAGGCAAGCAGGTGTAAATGCCTTCCCTGCAGAGCTGCCCTCAGAAAATGGTGCAAAAAGGCTTCTGTTAACTCCACGTTTCTTGGGATTGTTGCTTGTTACTTGCATTGTTGAAGAACAACACTTAGGCAGTAAAAGAAAAAAAAAGAATCACTTTAACAGCCCCCAATTTTCAGATGCTTATTGCGCTCAGAGGCCTCTAAAACAACTGAGAATGCAGGACTGTCATCTCCCCTGCTGCTTTTATGAGTCTCACTGTTTAATGAGTTTCTCCAAGAAAAGGAAATGATAATCAAGAGGGATTTCAAGCTTGGCTTCAATCTTCTAAAAGTGGCTTTTTATTTTTTGTCCTTGTCATTTATTATAAGATGGTTCTTTGGCCCAATTGAAAATTCAACACATATGTCAATTAGGTACTCAGAGGGCCACAGACAAGTCACTGATTAAATCATCGACTTGTATCAACATCATCTCGTATCTCACTTCAGGATGACAAAATCAACCACATTTTTAAAAGTAACCAATTTAAATATGGTAATCAAAGACAATGGAAATGTCTATTATATATCAAACCATGATACAACAGTGATTTACGAGAGGCTGTTTAAATCATTTGTTACATTCATTTTCACATAATAAAATCAGTAAATAGTTTACATATATTGTATGTGTCACATTGGACATTGAGATTTTAGCGCACTAATTTCCTTTTAAACACAGAACTCAGGGAAAAAAACTCTGCTAAAAAAAATGCTAATTGAAAAAAAACTGTACAAATATGTAATTTGTTTATTAATAAATCTGTGATAATAATTTCGTTCAAAAACATGCACTATTGACTCAACATTAACAGACATGAATGATGAAAAAATTAAACTGAATTATCTTTTAATTTATTAGTGTTGCCTCTTGAAATTAAGAAAGCAAATGTGCGCAAATTGTTTGGCATTGGGAATAGTGTTAAAATTGTTTAAAATTGGAGGCACAATATTACTTTTCACCCAGTAGATTTATATGGGAATCATGTCTATTAGAAAAATACAACTGTTTTTGGTAACATATGGTCATAATTAACTAATAATTAGATTTAAAGTTAAGCTCAGAGAGAACATTTTATTTTCAATTTGTAGTATCACTCATCCTCAGTGTTTAATACTGAAATTCAGTAAAAATCACAATGAATCTCTTTTTGTTCATTTAAAGAGCAACTCTAGCGACTAGTTGTATGGCTTCTTTACAGTGAGCATGAACCCACTTTATTTCTCTACAGTAATGTATTTTATGTGCTTTCTGCATCCTGTTCTTGTGAGAGGAAAATGTAACGCCTCCTCCTGTGAGTTGAAAATGCGTTACACTTAGAGCTACACCTCAGTCACTGATGTCGTGGCAGGTTTTTCACCTTTGGCACCGTCGAGGACTTTGTGATAGGAAAATCCCACGTCCGGAGCCGAGCAGCCTGTTATCAGCGGCACACATCTCTATTTGCCTTCGCTCACCAAACTGGTTTTTCGACATCTTTTGAGCTTGTGTACGAGACATTAAATGGGCCCTGTGGAACAAGCCAGCCACGTCATAGTTATTTTATTTCCCATTAAAACTTCCCCTTTTGCTTTCTCTCTCTCGTCTTTTTTCCCCCCCTTTTCTGCCTTTCGCTTGGCTGTATTGGCTTTTTTTTTTTTCACCGTCTCCTCCATTGACTTGGCTCTCTGTCTCTTTTTTTTTGTTCTTTTACCCTCATCTCCCCTCAGTTCGCTTTATCAATCAGAGGGTTGTGCCTTTGTACGGCTCTTTGGGATCAAATCAGATTCACTTCGGGACTGAATGTGTGTAGCCATGGCCTGCTGCATTTGAAAGGCAATTCATTCAGCTGGAACTTTGCAGTTCAATTTGAAACAAGATTGATGTTGGCAAACTTCACACCCCCTTTCTTCCAAAATGTTTCCTCCATTGCACACACCAATTGCTGATGGACAAAGGGCATATGCCACTTTGTAATGTGAAGTCTGGGCTCCTCAGCAGAAACAACACAACGAAAGGAGGGAGTTTACTCGACAACAACTGAAATCCCTGAGCATACTGTATATTTTCAAAATACAAAACCCTTGGCAGTATTCTGTAGATATTAAACCACTAATGATGATTATGTTACAGTAAAGTGAACACATATTTAGGAGTCGCAGTCAGGGAGTAGACATAATTATATATCCTGTTTTTTTATTTTAAGGTTTCATCAAGGGGTTTCTGTCAATGACACTCATATTTCTACAAAATGAGAGAGAGAGATAGAGAGAGAGGAAGGGCTAATGAATGTGTATGTACGTCCTGAAGGAGGAATCAGCAGCTGTAGTCCACCTCTCTGAGTGGGGTCATTGGGACTTTCTTTCCCAGCATGCCTCTGTGTTAATGATGCAGAGGCAGCTAATGAACATGCTTAGCCAAATGCTCACGGTGAGTAAGGCCGGAGGGGACGGGGAGAAGTGTTACTGACGGAGCACCTGGAAATAAATCTCAAAATTTGCGTGGGGATAGGAAGGCATCAACTGGTGGCATTATATCAAATAAATTAAAGGAGTTCTCCACCTGAGGATTTGTTTAGGCTGATTTTTTGCTTTGTGGGCATTGTGAACATCATAATCTGTAAAATGTCTCTCATATTTTTTTATGATATAAAAGGTGTTAAAACGTTTTTTTTAACATTTCTTTTTCTTTCTTAACACCTTTCATGCTTTTTGTTTTGTTTTTGTTTTGCTTTTTTCACTGGAGCATCATGTTTTGTCAGACTTGTGTTGTAAAGGTCAGCCCTGGAAAAAGGTAACTTGTTTTAAAACCTTAGCACAAGTGAAGGCTGCAGTAATGCTCCCACTCATCGCGGGGGATTTGATCAAATCCCTCAGGAGTTCTCACACCGACGCCCCGTTTTCCTCTACCTCTGTCCCTACAACTCTACCCACCACACGCATTTTTTTCCCCCACTGAGCCAGTGTGGTGTGCACACCAGCGGATTCCCAATCCCCGCTACAAAGCCTCAGCAGCAGGGCGGTAATGACCCTGCCACAACGGCAGTAATGATGGAATCAGTGGGGGGTTTAGCTGGCTCTCTGACTCTCCCTAATAAGTCCCCTAATAACTCTGTTAACATCAGGGCTGACCCGGCCACCAGATCAAACACACTCACGCATGGCCGGCCACCTCATATGACACTCGGCAACCTCTCAGTCAGACGAGAAAACTGTTGCTGACCAGCTCACTGTGCGCTCGAGGGGCCCCGCCGTGCACGTTCTGTACGAGTCCACGGACACAAGTTTTGGCTCAGAGAACACAGACGCGACTGCAGCAACAATAAATGCCTCTCAAAATATTTTAATCCTGTTAAGCTGCATTCATTCACCAACAATATGTGTTGTTGATAGAAACCTTAGAAAAGCTTGTTACTCTTGAAAAACAGCATCCCAAGACTACTGTTGTAGCTCTGCCTCCTCAGATAGTCACAATGTAATAAAGGCTTTTGTCTAATGAGTTTAAGCCCAACTCAAGACACTGCAGCCCACTGTGGAATAGTCTGCTTTGGATTAATAGCGTGCGTACCACGATAAGCCTTTTGATATGTTTTATGTCACAGTGTTGGGACGTCAGGCTTGATGGTTTGCCGTGTTTCCCAGGAGAACAAGAGTGTTTATTCCTCATTCTGTTAATTGAGAACAGGGAGCATCTGCCAAAGACGCTTCCTCCTTCTTCTCCCGACGCCGCTCCCCTTTCTCATCTCTTATCTCGTCTTCCTCTGCTTGCCTCTGAAATCATCTCTTTGGATGCGAGAGGGTCTATCTGGCGTCAGGTCCAGCCTCGTAAAAAAAAAAAAAAAGGGGGGGGGGGGGGGGGGGGGGGGGGGGGGGGGGGGGGGGGGGGGGGGGGGGGGGGGGGGGGGGGGGGGGG
>JBAJHX010000053.1:8732024-8746267 GCA_037176925.1 Amniataba percoides
TGGAAATCCTTTTTTTGGGGGGGAGGGGGTTTGTTTGGTTGCGGGTCAAGCCTGGGAAAAAAAAAAAAAAAAACCCCCCCCCCCCCCCCAAAAAAAAAAAAAAAAAACCACCCACTCTCACTCTTTCAGGCTCATTGTTTAACAGCTGCAGTCTCCCGCAAACAAGATCACAATTGGCATTTTACCACATACTCATTTTGTAAACTGTCATCAGTGTCTGTGAGTGGAGAGATGCTTCTCTCTGGTGAATTGTTTTGTTGACCCGAGACCTTTCCTCACACCAGTAAATCATGCATTCTGGATTAAATGTCCGTCATTACTTGAAGCAAACCAAAGAGGATATTACCCCATTTTGGATGCGAAAGACCTCAAATGGTACCATTTTCCTCATTTTAGAAGGGAGGCCATTAATTGCTGGCACAGGCAGGGGACATTTGTCTCAATAAAACACAAAACACCCTGATGTTCATTTCTCTCTGTTTGGGGCGGCCGGCCCACTGTGAATATCTCAGGGTCAGCCTTTTTCTTTGCTCATCCCTGCGCGTTTTTAATATATCACATATGAATGGAAATTAGGCCCTTAAATATTAATGACAAGTAATTGGTTTATTGTAGGAGACCATATTATGTCCGTGTGCATCTGTGTCTCTGAGAGCCCGAGCGAGCGAGAGTGAGAGAGAGAAATTTCCTCTCATTCCTACTTCATATTGCCTTGCTGTGATGTCCCACTGATTTTAATCTTCTCTTCTCAGATGAGAGCCATTCTGGCTATCACAGTGCACTTTAACTTTAGCCCTCTGAATATTAGCTTTCTTTGATACCTGCCGCTTACAGCCTCCCAAGTCTACACCCTGCTAACTTTTATGTGCCTTCAGGTACACTGTAATGTACCTGTAAATCTGTCTCTTCAAAAATAAATATCCCCAGTGCATCTACATATTTTAATTCTTTTTCCTCTGTGCTCAAACCTTTGGATAACCCCAGCTAATACGCATGTTTCAGATATGTCTGAATTTGTTATCATTTTAATCTGGTTCTCTGCTGGCCTGTGGAGTATTTATATTTGTCTCAGCTCGTCTTGTAATTTATCATTAACATATGCAAGTAATCCCATTTCTTCAATCTTTTTTTATTTATTTATATTTTTCCCCTGTAGTTTAATTTTGTGCCGTAATTTTCTGCATCTTCACAGTAAAATAGTTCTGTCTAGAACTTTCAACAATACGTAGACAAACCCACATACCTCAGTCCAAATGTGCACAAATACTGCACTGAATACAGATAAGTCTGGAACAGGACAACAAGACAAAAAAAGTCTTTGACTCTACTCCAACAAAAGCACACTGAGTACCCGAGAAAAGTTAGATGTTTGGGCTTCATCCTAAATTTCTCAACTGAAAACTAGATTATTGGTGATAGTTAAATGTTAAAACTTCCATTTCTATTTTTGTTTTACATATTTTGATCAGAATTTATCCAGGATCCTGACCAGCATTTCCATTATGTGGCATTTACCAGCATGACTGTATTCGTTATCATGTATAATAACAAACATCCTCTCCCCACCACCCCATAAATATGCACCCATAACAGTCTGATATATTCAGAAGTGATATTTTGTTTTTGTTTTTTTTTCTCTTAAAGGGAGAATATGATTTGCAATGTGTGTTTATTTCTATGTGTGTGTGTTCTCTAGCAGTTATAATTCAGTGTCTGCGTCGCTTGCCTAATTGAGTGGATAGGATGCTTATTAACACTGGGACTTGCGTTTAAAAAGAGGACAATGTCAGCACTGTCACTCGAGCTTTTCACATGGAAAAGCCCCAGTGGAGCTTCATTAACTCACCCCCACGATCCCAGACAGCAGAATATAGAGTGCATATCTAATCCAGCTCAGAAGTATGAGTACAAGAGCGGCGGGTTTTATTGGTAATACTTGATGCGAGATGGTTCGCTGTTCGCTGTGTGGATGTGCTGCCGTGAGGAATGGAAAGAGTCTGTGCAAGACCTTAATGCAGCTTTTGCTTTTGCTCAGTTTTAGTCCATTTCAGAGAGTTGCTACTTATAAAAATTGTACAGATCTGTCAGTAATGATCTTGAGACAATGAACAACTGCTGTGCTTTCTTCATACATTCCTATAGTGGCAGCCTTTTGCACAATTCACAAGTGATTCAGCAGCGCTCGACAATCTATTAGCAACTTCCGCCGCTTTGTTTTCACTCTTCTCGCCAAGTATTAATTTCAGGGGCAGATAGCTTTTGTTCTACTTTAGCGATGGTTGGTATTTCATTTTCTTTGATAGGCTTGTAGACACAGTTTGTTTTTCAAGCTGTTACAACTCAACCACCTGCTGTATTTCATAATCTCCTCTTAAATGAGTTCAAATGCAAACTCTGTCGGCCACGCAGTTAACAGAATTCATCAGTTGTAATTGCAAATGTTTTTACTAGTATCTCAATTTTGTACCCGCCGTCTGACTCCGACCTCTCCAAAATGCGCTTTGGATCCGGCTCCACGTTGACTCGTGATTTCCATACAGATCAAAAAAAGCGCACACGAGTCCCGTTTCTTCCGCTGGCTGAAACGACAGTGCACAGTAGCCCGCCGAGTTTGTTACATGGCATTAAGTTTAATTTGTCTTTGAGCCTCTTTGGTGGAATTGGTTTGTGACTACAAGTGGGCCAGGGGGTGACACTCCACAGCCAATCTAGCTGGAAAGGGACGAAGAGGGGACCGAGGAGAGCTGGGGGGAAGCAACCATGATGTCACATGCAAGATGGGTAAACAATCAAGAGTTCCTGCGTGTTCAAGATGGTGCCTCCTTGAATATAAACAATCATGACTTCTCACGCCACATAGAGGTAAATTACTGCGCAGACAGGAAAGGTTGAGACGAGGGAAAGGGAGAGTAAGGTAGACAGAGCGGCCTGATTACAGATTGTGATCCACAGTCACCTGAAAAAGAGGGAAAAAATATAAATAAATAAAAGCAAAACAACAAGAAACACATTGACAGTTAGGGGAAATTGTTAAAGCTGGAAACGCTAGAAGTCAAAATTGAATGATAGCAGTTTATGTCTGCTCTTATTGTTATTTTAGATATTGATTTCTTGTTGTTTCACTGTGATAAGCATGGAAAAAAATGTAGTCAAATGCTAATGATGACAGATAACTTAACAGCTATCATCCTGATAGATTTGACTGCCCTTAATATTTCATTTGTGAGGTTACTTCAGATTGGCACAAGAGGTCTAAATACTGTTTTGCATTCCAGTTGTCATTGTTTATCAGTAATACAACATTTCTATTTGCAAAAAAAAAAAAGAAAGAAAAAAGGTCCCACATTTGAATTGCGCGTTTAGTCCGGGTTCATTTTCTGACATTTATAGCAATGAGAGCAGGTAACAGATTGTGAGGAATAAATAATTGATGAGTTTTTGTGATCAATAATAAAAAAAAACAAAAGTGCACATATAGAAACTAAAAACACATTAATGGAAAACACAGTGAGAGGAAGCAGAAGTGAGCAGAAGAAAAAATTAACAGAGTTAACGTGTCACTTGTGGATATCCAGTGTGACAGAAAGCTTTTTACAGCTGTTTTCTGTCCCCTCGGACGACTGAGCAGCACCTTTCCAATGGCAGGCACATAAACTGCCCTGCATTTCTCATTTTCTCTTCAGGATACAGATATTGGTACAGTTAGCCTTTGCTTTTTTTTACCTTTCATTTATCTTCCCTTTCTTGTGCTTGCGTACCCATTCTCCCACACTGTCCCTTTTCTTCACCGCCTTTCCCTCTTGTCATCTCCCTTGAACTTAAAGTCAAAATCTCCCTCTTATTTTTTTCTCCTATCATTGTCTTGCTACAGTATCCACAGCATACATATTTTACTTCTGTCTGTATTTCATTGTCTGCATGAATGTTTGCCTCTTTTTCTGCTTTCCATCTCTATATCAGTTTTTGAACCTTCTCTTTTTTGTGCAAAGTGAAAGAAATTAAAGTTTTTCTTCCGCAGTCCCGGTTTCTGCCTTCCTTAAACAAGGGAGGATGTGGAAAAAATAACTTTTCAAAGCCACTGATAATGAATCCACTCATCTAACGAGCATGTATGGTTATTTTTGAACAGCTTTATTTTTATTTTTCCATATGTAATACTTCCTTTTGTCTGTCTTCTCGAAGCCTCTGAAGAAGATGAATAGTGAAATTATCATTTTAAATGTGACGTGCTAAATCGAGAGAACAAGACATACAGGTACTGTTCTGGGCAGGTGAAATTATAGATAAATCACATGGCTGTTTTTTTTATTGTCGCTGTGTAGAAGCATTGAGGGGAAGACTTTCTTTGAATTGCAGCATTTGCAGAGTGTTTCCCTCTTTGTTCTCTCCTTTTGACCATGTTTTATTAAACACACAATATACTGTTGAAACACTGCAGGAAAAGTCCTGCCCTGTGATAAATGTGCAAAGGGCTGAACGAGTCTGCCTTTAAGTGTGAAACATTATTTTAATGTTGTTTTTGGCTCGTTGTTTGCCTTTGGTCCGATCAGTTACAGTAGAAACAATCGGAAAATTCACAAACTCCGAGGCTGCCCGGGCCTGCTGTGAAGCTACACTCAGACATAGCTGTTGTAAGCTTAAGGTCTTTCAGTGGTGTTGCACTGTTATTGCACTTTTGCTCCACCCACACAAGCAAGTAAATGGGAACTACATCAGTAACACTTCAGGATAGAGACGGGGTCATGGGAATTTTGCATTTGCTTTTACTGTAAACACAAGTGCACCGCGGCCAGCTGTAATACTACACCAAATCAAGCAAATCTCCCTGAAACGTTGACTCGGTTGACATTAAAAACCACAGTGGGCAGGCAGACCACTGAACAATGTATTCCAGCAAGTATTTCATCATCTCCACACTCTGTCCAGACCTTTGACCCCGGTTGCTCCTCGCCAGATGAGGGCTGACAGATGTCAAGTCCATGTATAAATGTTCTGCTGCATGGAAAGTACAGGTCCAGCCGTGGGTGGAGACTGTTAAGTAGGGGAGCCGACGGTTTTAAAGACTAGAAAGATTACTTTGACTGTGTGGATTTGCATTAAGGTGTTTCTGCTCTCCCAGCCTTTCTTTCCACCTTTCCGATTCTCTACCAATCCATCTCTGGCTGAGGTAAAGCAGCTTATTAACCTTTCTGAGGCCATAGGCATCCCCGGGATGGAAAGACAGCACAGACGTACTGTGTAAGACAAATTAACCTTTGAGGACTGATACGCCTTGATTTTAATTTTAATCACACTAAGCACCGAAACACATTGGATATTTTATGTCTTATGTGGACGTGAAGAACAAATTACACTTCTTATTAAAGTTCAGCCTTACTGAAATGGAGACTTCAGGTGGAATAGCAATGTGAGTGTTTCTTACCTTGCGGATATGTCAGTCTGCACTGTATGGATTACATCTTGTAACCATGGTGCACAATATTTCTGTTTTCTTATGCATATTTAAGAAACCAAGTTAAACGGACAGTTTGTTGTCTGCTTTTCTTCCTGCATCCCTCTGTTATCAGTAATCGTTTTTCCAGCTTACATTGCTCTTCTATCACTGAGATACACCTCCCCTGCTACCCCACAGATGTGTTGAAAACAAACAAACACTATGGTATCACACATCACTGTACATTGTCTTAAATCTTAGCAGACAGAACAAGCAGACGTTCGCCCTCATTTCCATACTGATTGGACCATATGGCCAGGTATTTAGGACGTGTTCGCTTTTCTCACCACTTACCTGTCCCGATTGATCGAGGGCAATTTCTTCCAATTCCTGTACATCTTTTACAAATCTGCTACAGCTGTATCTATAATTGACTATCTATAATTAGTTGTGTGGAAACCCCCCTGCGATGCAATTAGACGTCCTGCAGTGAGGTGAAAGCTGAGGAGAGACAGGAGCATAAGGGTCACCTTGTAGCCCATTACTCTGCCCCTGACAGTGGTGGACCACCCTCCAAGCAAGCGTCACTCCTTTTGTGCTCCCTGAAGTAGATTGAAATGAGTGAGGGGGGAAAAATGCATTTGTTTAATTTTTTGCCAGTGTTTACTTAGCTTTCCCTCGTTTTAATGGATGCAGGAGGCAGCCGACTGTAATGAGCACTGATAACAGGCAGACAAGAGGGCCAGTGAAAAAATACTCTGGGGTTAATTGTTTGTGTGTCACAGTTGCATTTTGCGTTACTCCACCGGCATTAGCCAAAGCTAGCACAGTGGTGGAAGTGAAGGCCCGTGCCAGGATGTGATGAGCTAGTGGTGTAGTGGATGACTAAGCAGGGCACGCCGGCCGCTCGGGCCCTCCAATCCCCCCTCTCTACATCTGAGGCTGGGTTTGTTCATTAAAGGTGTGGGAGACGGTTTGACCTTAGGCGAGTCTCAAATGACCCCCACTCCCTGTAAATGCTTCATTAGCTTTGCTTTTCCCATACTGGACTGCCTCACTTAATCTACGCTGCTGCTCGCCACACCTAAGTTGTGTACATAGCGTGTTTGTGTTTGCGTGTATGTGTGCTGGTGCGTGCACGTATTTGTATGTGTGTTAATGAGGGCTCCTGGTGGTGTGTAATTAACACAACAGCAAATGTCCCCAAAGGGTAAGATTAACGTTGAACACATTAGACACAATGGAGCCCGGGAGAGAGTTTTTTTTTTTTTTTTTGGCAATTAAATGTTTTGTGTGTGTGTCTGTGTCTGCGTAAGTCAGACCATAACTCATGTTGGCATAACTGTATTGCTGCCACTTCTGTCTCTGAGAAGCACACACACACACATATATACACACATACACGCGCGCACACATGCATGCACACACACGCGCGAATACAAAGCCAGCGGTCCCTCTGGATTTGCGGGCTCCTCACATGCAGGCTGGCAGGATTCTGTCTGCCTTCCTTTCCCGGCCGCCTCCTCCACACAACCTGGTCCAACAAAGATAAACACATGCTGGGTAGATTATTAGAGAAGTACCAAGGGCCCCGCAGCAGAGCAGCCAGCGCGCCATTGTGCTTCGAACGTGGTGGTACCTTGTAGAATCCGATGCAGTCACCTCCAGGGTGTTCTGATACATACTTAGACACAGGTGGGCGCTGATACCAGCATGAGAGCTACAACAGACTCCAATGACATTTCATTGTCAAAAGAAAGTCCTGGCACATTGTTTCCACTAATGGCATTGCTGGCGGTTCAGATGCTCCAGCAGCTCGAAAGGTAGGAATGGGAAATTGACAGTTGTTTACAGATAAGGTATATAGCAAACACATATTTTTTTTTCTTAATCTTGCACTGACACAACAAACCTTGCACTGTTGAGGGATTTTTGAGCAAACTAGTTTTATGTTTTACACAACAGTTGCACAGTGTACTTAGGGACAGAGGTAATCGTGGGTGTGCGAATGGCCCTTACTCGCCAAACACCAACAGGGGCAGTCTACCTACCTCTGCCGTTTGACAGATTTTACCTGTCCTGGTGACACTGTTGGGCCAAAGGGCTGCTACAGCAAGTCCCAGGCAAAGTGCCAAAAAGACACAAATATGCTTTTGTGCATCCACCAGTAAGTCTGTTGCCAAAGCTACAGTTTATAACTGGAAGAATATTTTATGTTTTAACAATGTTTGATTCCTAAGTGTGTGTGTGTGTGTGTGTGTGTGTTCATGCTGTCATGTCTGGTGTGCACACGCATGCTGTTGTATGTTTATGTGGTGAAAGTTTGCTTTGCTGTCGAGGAAACAGTCGAAGTAATCGTGAGAGATAAACATGCTGAGTTTACGCCGCGCTGCGTGACAGTATGTTAGTGTTACTCCTGAGTGACACACTGGGTCTGAGAGAGAAGGAGGATTTAGGTAAAAGGATATATATAACTACTTATCATAAAGCAAAGGCAAGCTCTCATGAAGGGATTTTTTTCCCTTTCTTCTTTTCATATGATGTAATACACATTATACACATTTTTTTTTTTTTATATTTGTGTTATTTGTGCCTGTTTTTATACCATATGTTGTGTGTGTCCATGTGTTCATAATATCTTTATTTGCATGGATGTACATTAGCTACAACCTTTTTGGCCATTTTAAATAAAGCTTTATGTAACTGAGTAGAGACAGGGGATATGTGAGCCAAAGAAAAAAAAATGATGTAGGGCGAGAAGGCAGATATAGATGGTGTGCAGGCGAAAGAGACGTCTTCAGAAGTAGTGTTATTTGAGATGAAGGGAGTGATAGAGGGAGAAGGATGTGATAAGTGCACCGGTGGAAGCTGTTATTGCTGCTAAGGAAAATGATAACATTTCTCAGCTGAAGATTTCTGCATACAGCACCCGACTTCCGTCAACTTTACTGGATCAGTAGCAAAGTGTGAGATTTCTAAACGATCTTCCCTCTCTGGAAATAAGACATTACTCTCTTTTACTCTATAACTTGGTATTTTGTTGATTTCATGGAGCCTGGGAAAACTCTTTTTTTATTTATTTTTTTAACTGGCCTGTGGTCTATTAACAGTGGTGACAAGCGTGGTTCAGAGGTAAATGTATGGACACGTGTGCCTTCTTGTCAATTTTGTGTCACAGGGACATATGTAGGACCACAATACACACTCTGAGATACACACGCTGGCCTCGACAGGCTGCCTGCACTAGTATTATTGTTCTGTCTGTTGTAATTAGGAAAAACACGGCGTCAAACCAACAATCAACACTCGTTCAGTGGTGCCTGAATTTTCCTCCATTGAACGTGGCTTGATGTCAGTGTCCTCCAGCACCGGAAAAAATAAGCCCCAATTAATGTGGCGCATTCTCGAAAGAAAATATGAATAGCTCTTTGCTCGCAGTTGCACAATTCAAGGTCTCTAAAGTGGTTAATCGCTGATCAGAGCTGGCAGGTCAAGGGTACGTTGCTACCTTCCAACAATCATCACTGAACAAGCTGCCAAACCTGGAGGAAGGATATTCCTGCTCTCTTGTGCAGCACCAAGTCAGCACAAGCAATCTGTCACCTGCAACATGTGAGCTTGTTATTTGACTGCTCTTTGGGAAAAGAGCACCACAAACATGTAAGGGGAAGGTGTTGATATTTCGTTAGCCCTGCAGGAAAAGTGTTAAGGCGTTAACAGTTTTCATCAGATGATGATTTAAAAAAAGGCAAATGCCTATCACCAGTATCAGGAAAAAATAAATCTGGAAACCTGCCACAAAATGACTTATGGTGATAATTTATGACCAAATAAAATGGGGAAAAAATAGAATTTGCCTTTGCAAAGTTATTCAAAATGTTTGTCATTTCTTATTTCACATATCACAAATACTTAAAAAAATCGGATTGTCAGAATTCACTGAAACGCTAATTTACATGAACACACTGAGTTTACGGTATAATAATGTCACATTTATTTATCTAAAATGACTTGCAATGAAGTTTCTCAGTGGGGCTCACTAATTCCCAAAAAGCATTTAAACAGACACTAAATTGTAGGGGTAGTAATCAAATTAAATTCACCTCTTTAGTAAGAAAGCTTCTTTTTCTGTAGAGTACTTCAGTCTTCTTTGTTATCGAGTAGTTATGAGAAGCAGCAAGTGTCACAAGAATATGTTTTCTTCTAATTGTTCTTGAAATATGAATTAAATGAAGTGAATAAAATAGCTCAGAATCGATGTGCTGTAAGTACATAAGAAAATGAAGACTACAACAAAGCCTTAATGTTGTATTACAATCTTTGGCTCTGGTGATGGTATATCTCATTTTATCCTCTTTTGTCTGTCCCCTGTGTGCCCCCTGAGAGAAACATGTTAGTCATGTGCATGTCATAGTGCTCGGTTTGCTCTTAAGAATAATTTATTCACATATGTTGCCTGTCATCATTCCACATGAGGTGCTGCTCTCGGGGAGCCTCTTTGCCAGTAGGGGGCACTGTGACACCAGCCAATAACCCGAAGGCTCTCTGAGGTTTAAATCTGTGGGCAGTGGAGGGAGGAACACATCCTCTCACAGCCTCGTTGGGGTTTTGGAAATCATAGACATTCCTAATACAAGCCAACACGACATATCCACCATCAAAATTTCATCAGATCACACAGTTGGTTTCTATACGTTGTGACGGGGACCGATCTGGATGTCTGAACTGTGCCGACCCAGAATCGATGTGATTCTCTTTCTTTTTTTCTTCTTCAAGGAATGAATGAAAGTATTAACTTCCATATGTTTCATTTCCGAGAGGAGTAAGTGTTTTTTCAATGCCACGGTCAATCTTGTTTTTTTTTTTTTTTTATCTGGTAACGGTTTGTGTCAAGTCCAGTTGAACCTTTCCTCTCAGGAGCTCGCATCCTCAAGACCGCGTGTTTAGTGCTGGGTGTCATTGAGAAGATTAAATGTGTTTGGCAAAGGAATGTTCACTGCTTTGCTTTATGTGTGGAGACAGCTTAGAAAAACAGTTATCTGAAGGAGAGGCCAAACCGTTCCTTAAAAATGTAATGTTTGTGTCTTCACATGCTGAAAGGTTACGTGATAAACAGAACCAGGTTAAGAAAACAGCATTATCGCGAAAACCTTCCAATTAATTTGGATTTATTATTTCGGTATTTTGGAAGATTTGGACATAAAAGTGGATTTTGTTTTTCATACATACTGCATGTATCACAGATGACATAGAGGTAGCTATCTAATACTCAGTGTGAACTTTCCATTGATTGCTTCTTTTGAACTATATTGGGTACCTCCACACAGCGCATGATAGCCTATGTGCAACTGAACTCTAACACCGTTGCAACAGAGCCCTTTAATATTTCATGGTGAACCAAGTCAAAGTATATTCTCCAGACCAGATTTTTCAATAACTGATCCCACGCCCTTCTAATCATTTTCATAATGATTTGATTTTCTATTTCCTTTACTCTGCTCTCACTTAACTTGATTGCTAGTACTCATTAGACCTGTCCTTTAAATGTGGTCCATGCTGTGAGGAAGTCAAATCACAAGTTCACACACATTTACACACATAATTGCCAGATGTTTATAGAACTTCTCATAATCACATGATCTTTTACAGCATTGCTATGTCTTAGTTTCATCTGTTCTTTTAGCACAGCTGAACTTAAATATTCAAATGAATCTGATTAAATTGAATATATATATATGTGTGTGTGTGTGTGTGTGTGTGTGTGTGTGTGTATATTTACATAGATATCTATTTTCAAACATGCATGTAACAGTTCACTGTCAATAGCCTACTTAACATTATACAGACAGGCTTCATATAGGCCCTTGCTTGGTGCTTTTGTGCTTGGGGAAACCCGATAACTGTGATCAATATTTAGCCGCGCCAAGCCTTCCATTTAATAGACCAAGAGTTCTCATGTCTGCATGAATTATGTGTTATATATCAGTATCAAGTAAACAATTGTTATTGTGGCATGATAGTGCAGCTTGTGTAGCTTTTTTCCCCCCACAGCTGGATTTCATAAGTTGATTCATGGTCTGTTTCCTGCTTACTGCAATTTAGATGTTGTGCAACAGTTTCGTATTAGACACAAAGAAGTTTGCTCTTATTTCACTGCCAACACTTTTTTTTAAAAAAAAAAAGGTTCAATAGGTGAATGCCTCTGTGTCTTCCCAAAGACGCTGCTCAACTCAATTGCACATCTGTGAAGAGGCTGGACAGACTTTCATTTTTAGCACTGCTGAATATGGGTTTGTGGTTTCAGAATAAAGGGACATGCCTGCTTGATAAGGCTCCTTGGTTGAACGTGTGAAGCCTCTAAATGGTAGCTCGGTGGACGTGAGAATGGAGAGAGGACCACCTTTTACTTCCCCTCATGGGCTATTTTGTTTTCACTGGCATCCCTGCTCGGTCCTGCCTTCGCCCAGTTATCACATCCTATCCAGGGAAACACACACACACACAACACAAATTGTATTTCTCTCTCCTTTCTTTCTCCTCAAAATCCTGAATGCCAGAGTCACAGTGCTCTTTGTACACTATTTCTGATGCGTTCTTTGTCTAGACACGCATTATTTATCAAACAGGTGCACCAGCCAGAAAGCGCAGGTTGCTTGTTGTCTGAGGCACATCTTGCTTATAAACAGTGAAGTGCACCTTTCATCTATTTGCATATGCATTTGAGAGGAACGCACAGATGATGGGTAGAGATATGATGAGTGTGGGTGCATTTCACTGGATTTGCCGAAGTTTACACAATTTGAGGGTTAATTCTGCGTGGAAAATTGTCTGCATCTAAAGATCAATTGCAATTTTGTGTAGGTACAATAAAAAAGGACTGTAATGAGGAATAGAAAATGTAACTAACCTATATTATTCAGTTATTGGTTATAGCAGGTTGTAGGCGGGATAATTTGACTGAGTTCAAAATCTTGTAATGATATATCAGCCTATAGTCATTTGTAAAACATAAGCACATAAAGTAAATAAATTGATTTGAAATCTTGATTTAATGTTCCTGTTAACAGTTGTGGCACCTTAAGATACTGAACAGGATATTTTATTGCTGAAATTTTTTTTGGCAGTATTTATTGGTGGATTTGTTATGTAAAGGACACATACATATATTCTACTGGGTGGTTATAGAATTATTTTTTAGCACTTAAAATTTCTCTCTTAACAGAAGCTATACAGCAGTAACCATTAACAACATGATCTGACCATTTTGTGAATTCAACAACAAGGAAACAGAAACTTGTGTGGAGATGGACTCTGACTTGTATTAAGTTTTTATGGCAAAATGTGTGTGTGGTCTGTTTGAAAACAGGCGTTTATAGTGTGAATCAGGGTGTCGCTACCTAACTAACATCTGGCACCTGTTGCCAGCGTCTGCTACTTTTTAATTTTTGTTTGTTTTTGTTATATTAACATCTTTGATTAGTGTGTCCTGTTCATCCTCTTTCTCAAGTTTGTTGAATCATTCATATTGCATCCAATTAAAAAAAAAAAAAAACTTCCTCTAAATTAAGATCTTACTTCATTTGGCTAATAGATGCTCCGATATTGTTCTCACAGATGGATATGAATTGCATTTGTAGTTGTGTGTAGTTGATTTGGAGTTTTACAATCGCCTCAGCATAATTGGCTTTCATTTTCTCGGTGTACCGACTTAAAAAGAGCTTTAGAAAATGCATCTCTGAACAGCAGCATGACTCACATACTGACCAATCTATGGTGCACCTAACTCCCCATTAATGTATGCAGTCATGATGGATATTATTTTACACTAGTGCTTGTAAGTTATAATCATACTTCCCACATAGCTACTCTAACACATGGCAGATCCCTGATTTGCTGTTGTCAGTACATGTAATTACAGCCCCTGAAATTGGAATCTAAACTACAGGGCAAGTGATTTTTGTCTCATTTCCCTAAAACCTTGTCTCTCCTAACCTGTTACCATAGGCAGAGCACCTTGGGAGAGACAAGCTCCAAAGGTGTGGATCGTTTTACAATATGGTTACCAAGGCTTCTGGTGGGATTTCCAATTAAGATGCAATCTGTTATCTGTTCAGACGACTAATAAGCACAACAAAGCCATGGAGGGGACCCCCTGGAATTCATATCAGACCACTTGAAATAACCATCAAGCCCTCCTATCTGATGCACTGCCAATACCTGCTCACTTTCCCAATTAAAACCCCAGGCAGGTTGTTCTCCTGTTAATAAGGAATGTATTAGGGCTACTGTCATTGTGACATATAATGGGTAGGCGCCAGCTAACTGTGTGGGCTGAGAGCATTTCGTGTTGTTTGTGGGCTTCTTTTTTATCCAAAATCAATGTGTGTGTGTGCGCGCCTTCATATGGTACGTGTGCGCACAAACACAAGTTGCATGCTATGGAGAGGGTATTGTGGGTCAGCGCTGATGTGTTCTGCTGTGATAATTAGGACTGAGCCGTGCCCAATCAGACGCAGGGACCGCCAGTGAATTGATGCACACAGCATTGATGACCTTCATTTCATGATAAAGCCAATTACAACATAAAAAGGGGGGGGGGGGGAAGGAGTGAAACAATGATGAAAATGAGTTGCAAAGGAAAAAGAGACAAGGACTCTCGCTTTGATCTTTTTCACTTAATATTTTCTTTTCAGCAGTTTTGGACCCTGTGACTGAATGTGACCAAAACCTTCAAACACATATTGATACTAAATGCTGCTTTCACTGTTGGTTTGATTTGCCTTGTGTCTGTGTGTGTGTGTGTGTGTGT
>JBAJHX010000053.1:8746367-8771761 GCA_037176925.1 Amniataba percoides
AAACACATATTGATACTAAATGCTGCTTTCACTGTTGGTTTGATTTGCCTTGTGTCTGTGTGTGTGTGTGTGTGTGTTTATGTGCGTGTGTATGCACATGTGGAAGCAGTCTAGTTGCCTAGCAATAAATTTTTATTTTTTATTTTTTAACTTTCAACATTTAATTTTTGATAGAGCTGTGTCAGAGAGGTTCGTATCAACACTATTATCATTTCTGAAGCTGAAACACGTTGCAGTTGCATCTGATTTGTGATATGCAGAAACGCACCCAGTGCTTTGTCCTAATAAGGTACACCCTGCAGTTACAGTGTAACAAATAAAGTAGCTCTGCAAAGCACATCCTCAGAAAGATTGTCCGAGTGTGTTCTTGGACATGAGTGTGTCTTCTGCGCGGCTTCCTAACCAGGAGAACTTGCTGGCTCGGCGGGGGAAAGATATTAGAGTTTCTGGCTCTGTGGAGGGTTGATAGGCCCACATAACACGCATGCCCACAGAGATTAAGCACCATGGGCAAGGCTCCCCTCAGGGCATATGGCACCAGGTGGAAAATATATCTCTCCAGTACTATGTCTACTGTCTCTGCTTCTGATACAGACCCCAACAGGCACAGAGGCGCAACCACTCATTAGGGCACACACTCTTATGATTGTGTACACACACATACACTCAGACAGGCAAGAGATCCAGCTTTTTTTTTTTTTTTCAGGGCAGAGAGAGGGGCTAAGGTAGATGCTGTAGTTTAATTAGGTTCTGCCAGCACCCACTGAGAATTGCTCCTTAATTTGACACTGTTTTTCAAATGTCACCAGCAAGTCCTCCACTTAGAATTAAATGTGAGTCATTATTCAGACTGTGTCACGTTCATCCTGTTTTATGTTTTTTTTTTGCCACCTCGATTTTCTTGAAATAGCATTGTGATTAATGATCATGTGCCACATGTTGGATGCAGTTTGATGTTATTTTAGAGACTCTTCAGAATGACCTGTCACTTAAAGAATCTACTTATACAGTCAGCAAAGGTGAGGGAATGAGAACATAAATGCTGCGATGGACAACTAAAATCATATCCTGAGCAATCTGCCATTATTTGTGTACGTGTGAATCAAGCAGCTGCCAAACTGTATGCATTTTCAATAGCAGCTGTGCACTCTGACAGCATCATTTTCTGACAAAAGTAAACTGCAAGGTAATTTGTAGACTTCATGATGAATTGAAAAAAATATTTTTACTTTTAAAGGAAAACATGTTTAGTCTTATCGACCAGCCCGTGGCCATGTGTGCTGCGCTACCTATTTTCTCCTAAAAATAGATCCCATTGGCCATTAGCCTTGGCCCTGTTAAACACGGCAAATATTAATTTTACTAACAGCGCTTATGAAAAGCAGTGTCTTAACCAAGCTCAAATTATACGTAACTGGGGATTTGTTCCTCTGCTCGTGTTTTTGTTTCTTCTTTTCTTTAATCCATAAATATTAAACACGGTAGTCAAACTTCCTCAGAGCTTGGCAGGTCCAGAATCATATTTTTGGTTCCTGATTATTGGAAATAGACGCGCTGCTGGAGCCCAGTTCTTTTTTGGTACTGACATGAAGGCACACGGCTCTTCGACTGCCTTTCGAGCCGAATGACAGGCCTGGTTTTTACGGTGTTCACATACAATACAACATATTCCACCAAAGCCTGCTGCTGTCTGTGCGTGCCTGTGTGTTTTCATACTCGTCCTACGTCTCCAATTGACTCACTGTTTGAATTCCCTGATGCCCAGCGCGTTTGGACGCCTGTATTGGTTGGGCAGCGCTCTGTTTGTGCCTTCAACCCTCATTTCTGAACACACTCAGTGGACTCTACTGATCACAGTAGAGTCCACCGAGGATAATTTGTCAACTTTTATGGTGCTCTCTACCAGATATAATCCTCTAGCTGTGCTGGAAATGGTTGGATTTTACTAGGGGGACCCTCCTACTGTGGGATCCAAAGTACCATCTTGTGGATAAAATGCCTATACAGCAATGATACCATTCGTACCTCTGATGTAGACTGTCTGAAGCCTGTAAAAGTTTTTTTCTCTTTTTTTTGCCAAATCACCCTCTACAAAGGTGACTTACTTGAAAGCAAGTAGTTAGTAATAGTAGATTTCTTTGAAATATATTTCAGAAGCAAGTGCCATCTTTTCACTGAAGTGTTAAGTATCTTGTCTCCAATATATGCACGTCAACACTTTGACCTCTTTTATTGTCAGTCAAAAGGAACCACTTTTCCCAGTCATTCAAGTTATATTTCTGAATGATTTGGCAGTTAATTTGTTAGACACCTTTTCTCACTTCCATGAAAACAGATTTGTTTTACCTGTTTAGTTTGGAACTGAAAATGTGTCACTGTTCACCTCTCTACTTTCTGCAGTGGCTCTGTTTACAAGAACGACGTGCTCTGTTGTGATGTCAACTTTCGTTCATTTTTTTTTAAAGAACAGTGTTATTCACTGATTTGTTTTGTATCCTTCTTTTAGTCTCTTATCAGTTCCAAACTATTTAATAGCTATTTTTATTTGTTTATTTTGGCAGCTGACGGCGGTGTTGATAAAATGATAATTCAAAGTTGTTTTTTCAGTGAAACACAACTTTTTTTTTGCAGCCATGAACTATTTTTATGGAATATTTATTTGAATACATGAATTATTATATAAATTAACCTGCGCCTTATTTGTGCAGTTTTCTTTTTTCTTATTCTCACTTTTTTTGGTGTTATTTGAATTGGCACAGGTTTGCCAGAGTCGGCTGGTAACTGCTGGTCAGGCCTGCAGTTTTCTGTCCTTGTGACTCGGCCTCAGCACTGGCAGCTATGCGACACTGTCATGACCTATACTCAGCCAGGGGTTTGTGTGTTGTGGTGTTATTGTGGGTGGGCAGGGATTGAGACTATTTTTTTGGCATTAGTTGGTTTGGGAGGACTGCGAGTTGCTCGTGTCACTTGCACAAACATTTTGGACAGACAGTAAGGCGTACCTGTTTGCACTTTTATTGTGGTCTTTTGTGAAAAAACAGCTGGTGTTGCTGACCTTGATAGAAAGGACATTTAGGATTTTTAGACATTTTCTATTTTTAGAGATATTGTTTGGTTATGAATCTGGTTTAGGAATGGATACAGAATTCAGGATAAGGTAAGAGGTGGACTGAATTGAGGTTTTGGTTAGGGTATAGATGATTAATGTCATCATTGAAGTGCCCTCATAGGGACTGAGTCACCATAAGATCTGTGTGTGTATTTTTGTTTCCTCTGTGTGTGCCGGTCTACTCAGGCTTTGTAGTGGTGGCCATCGTGGGAAGGTATAGCTTTGCCCTATGGGCATTCCACATCCATTTGAATTGTTTTCATTGCACCTCCATGGCAGAGTACAGGACTTTGTTGAAAATTTAATGGATCTTTGACCTAGATTCGGTGTGTGTGCACGTGTGTGTGTGTGTGTGCAAGTGTGTCTGATGTATGTCAGTCTTACCACTGCCAGCTGAAGAAACACATTTACTATTGATGGGGGAAGGGGAGCTGAGCAGAAAAGTAGTGCTATCAAGAATTTCTGTCATATGAATTTCTTGTCTGCGTGAGTCTGTATTCACTCCTAAAGAAAATAATGAAGTCTGAAAAAGAAACCCTGCTGATCAACGTGTGTGTGGCTGCACTTTCAACATTCAGCACTGTGCTGTGTATAATAATTTGCCCCTCATTTATGCATTTATGAAAGAATCACCCCTGGGGTTTTGGGTCTACTGAAAAATCTGCTTTGTCTGAAGAGGCAAGGGGCTGAAAAGTCAAACAGACAGAAGCAAAAAGATGGAGGACTCATCACTGACAATCATGTCATAGCTTAGTGTATGCACTGACAGGGTAAAACTGAATTATAGCTTTCTTCATTTCAATTTGGCAGCTTGGTGTTCTGCCCCAGCCACTTTGTTTTGTTGCTAGTAGAGCAAAGACACCTCTTAAGCAAAGTGAAGCCTCTTCCGGGAATGAAAGAATGAATGGCCCACTCTAGTGTAATCATCTTCCAATGACATAAAATCTACGTCTGCCACCATTCCTTTTCTCAGCATGATTTGGAAAAAAAATTGAGGCCATTTGAGCATCAATTGAAGCTTCATGGTAACACACTTCAGCTCCTACCTGAATATGACAGATTTTGACCATTCTATAAGATGAAAAGAAATGTATTTTTAAATAAGAAAAGTAGCTTGATTAATTATCTGACGGCTACCCTACAACAAATCAAATATGTGTGATCAGTGATTTATGTTCCATAGCCCAGGGCTAAAAAATGCACTGTTGTCAAAGACAGGTCTTTTTTTATGGGATGAATCTCAGTCCCTGCACTTTCTTGTGCAGTAACTCTACCTCATCAGTAGCGAAATGTTGTTTGCCCTGATTTTATATTTTGAGTCCAAGTGAAAACCACTTCTTTGTATCATCACATAACATGTCAAAGGTCAGAATCCTTCTGAAACAAACAAACCTACCACTTAATTAGTGGAGTTGCCTGCCAGATATGCTGTTGCTTGGTGGGCGTGGACCCTTGACTGGAACTAGGAGTAAAATTAAACTAGGAATGGGGATGTAGAAGAGGATTCCTCATTGGGTGATTAAAAGTAACCTTTAGAGCTGTGGAGAAGCTGTTAGCCATGCCCTTTCTTTCCCTGCAAATGCCATCTTAGAACTCTGGTCTAATGATGCTACAATAGTTTCAAGGCAATTACATTGCCTCTAAATTGATCCCAAAGCATTGGACTTGTGAGTGGGAGAAATAAAAAGGAAAAGAGACAGAGCTCAAAGGTAGATGCCAATCCAACAGTCTGGTAGACAAGCAGGGATGCATCAGTCCTGAAAGATTTACAGTTATTAGCTACCCAGACTGATAGACCGCTCAGTTTTAGGCCATAGAAATGGTCATGCTCCATTACTTTTGTATGACTGTAATAGCATTTACTTCCTGATACTAGCAGGAGGATGCCTCAGCCATGCTAGCAGCCAAGCTAAAAGCATCTCAGGCGTCCTCTGCCCTCCTTATTAGTGTGGACAGAGAAGCTCCGATGGCTGCCTCCAGGTATGGCAGCAACAGGGGATACTGCACCCAGCGGGAGTCTTGTTTTGCCATAGCCCTAGTCCTTGTAACCAAGGGCATTCTGCGAGGCCCTGCCAATCATTTCAGAAGGGCCTGCGTGGGAGGAAAAAATTTATAGTTACACACTTTAACTGCGAAGGCAAGAAAAAATACATGATTGTGATATTACTGGTGCACACTGAAAATAAGTTTTCTTTAATTTTATGTTGTATCTGTCTTTCTCCCCCATCTATCCCAGTCATGCTGACAATTCAAGACTTCAATTAAACATTTCTCGTGTATAATCAAGGTGTTGTAGGAATAGAAATATACTAATCCCAACAATATTGCCAAGTTAGAAAATGCTACCCATGGATTTCTGCAGGAAATGTGAGAAGGATGCGGGGTCATTGCTGCAAGATATTTCCTCCCCATATCACTTTAGCAGCCCATTGTTAGAGTACATTAATTGCTGTGAATTCACGCATGAAACAGCAGGATTTCATGCATGTAATACCTTCTGAATTATCAGGATTGTACAAGAATCAACAATATCTCATGCATACCTAAATGCAAGTACAATACATTAATTAGTTCAAGAACTGAAGTATTTCCATCACCATGGTTCCTGAGTTATTAGGCGTGTTCGTATTTTTTTTTTATAGTTGTCTGCAATTACATGGACCAACTAATAACTGTCCCTTCACGGAACAGAGCACATGCATGCAGTTGGATTTGCAAATAGCGCAATCATCATTAACTAAGAATTAGCTTTTCATGACTTCATAAAGTTATTGGCCTTCAACTAAAGTGGTGGATTGCTCCTTCTTTAAGGCCGATGTATAATGTGTTATTAATGACGAGCTAATGAAGAAAACACATTAATTAAACAACAGCACTGCCAGCACAAGTTCATCAAAGAAAGTGAAATTTAGATACAAACATTCCACAGGAATCACTAAAGGTTTTGGATCCATACTACAACAGCACTGTAAGGCAGCAAAGTGAAAAACAATGATTGGGATACATTTGGGATACACATCATATTTTACATTTTAAAAAAGTTGCAATGAGGTAGATTTTTCTATGTTAGGTAAGAACTTACTATGCCCAGAGTACTGCAGGGTGATGTTGAACATAGTGAATGCCATTCATCCATTATCCTAACCCTATTTTATAGTCCTACTTTTCTAAAAAACAAACAAACAAACAAACAAAAAAAAAAACATTTTCTTTGTACAGGTAAGGCTACACCTGTCGTCATGTTTGCTAGCTTCTATAATAACATGATAATCGGCTGATGGCTTATGCCACTGATGATTACACATTAAGACACATAGTTTATTTAATTGATCATTTTCTTTAGATAAGAAGATGTACGAGATACAGGGTATAGACCTGACTTTATCCTTTGAAGCTGCACAATGGAGTTTCATTTAAACAATTCTTAAAACATTTCTTTATGGCCATGTGGAGATCACTGAAATGTGTATTGTTCTATTCATGTGAGTGCATATGTGTGCCTATATGCTGAAGAACAAATAAAAAGACACAATTAAAAAAAACATTTTGTCATAGCTATTCTAGTGGTCATAAACTTCACAAGATATAGTTAAAGGAAAAAAAATATTATACCTGCTTCCTCACATAATGAGAAATCGTAATTAATACATGAATACATTACATTTATTCATGAATGCAAACAATGTTCAGACTTGTGCTGATAAAAATATATTAATTTTCTTTTATTGGGTAGTGGGATAATAAGCTGGGTAAAGGTCTGTTAAAGAGACTTTTTAAGATGGCAAAGGGAAATTGGAAAGGAGTGGACTTTAGTGAGATGGTCATATGTTACATACATGTGGAGTGGAAACATTAGATGTGCATTTGTACTGTAAGAAGAATTTATAGTGATCAGTTTTAGATCATTTTGTGTTACTTTAGACTGTGCTGCTTGTACTGGAATTGTCAAAGTTGATTTTAATCACATATTTCTAATGAAGTCATTTATTTTAAAAGTAACACAATGTCAATGCGTTGGTCCTTTTCATGGTAAAGAAAAGAAATATCTGTAAAGACAATTTTAAGAAGTTCTTGATAAACTTAAGTTCTAGCATTGAACAAGATCCAAACCTAACTATTACATATGTATTACAACATGTCTGAACAAAGCTATTTATTCCTTTATCTGCCGACTAACATCTTTTATTAATTTGTGTTAAAGAAGGTTCTGTGCAAATTCAAGACTTTAATGCAGATGAAGTTGATGACTATGCAGTGGAGCTCATGAAGTAGGGCAATACATCAGACAGAAATAAAAGGACAAAACGGGCCAAAATTACGTGTGAAATTCACTCAAGAGAATGCTGGCTTTATCGTGGGCTGCCTGTGTTCCCTCCTCTCACCTTAGGGAGTCATAATCACAGTCCAGCATGAGTAGGCAGATGGCCCCCAGTTACCCTGTGACCTCACCAAATCTGGCATGCATCAACTGTCTGTGTTCAATGGAAAAGCTTGAAAAAGTTTTTTTTTTTTTTTGACATGGCAGCCTCAGATCTGCTCTCACTTGAAGTCTAAAGTTTGGGCTTAAGCGCTAAGGAAAGTAATTTCCCCTTTTCACATCTTCCTCAAATCTCTCCGTCTGTCTTACAACTGAAGTTTGAAAGTGGAGAAGATGGAGAGCAGGTGTGCGGTGATTGGGATCAGTGTAGCAGAAAGCTGTGGGATTCGAGGGACCTGGCCTGACAGTTACAGTATGCTCCTCTCCTCTCGACTCCCTGCCAGGCCCCAGCTGAGGCCATCTGTCTGGGTGACACCGCATGCCCAGATATACAGTATGTTTGATAGATTATATGACTGTCAGCAGGGAAACTGCCTTTCCTGAAAAACAAATGCAGCAATGATACAAGTGATACAAAGGTTAGATATTTGTCTACTGAGTATGAATTAAAAACTCCATTAAGAAATCTTTTTTGGAACTAGCAGTGTTTTTAGATTGTTAAACAGTCCATGAGGAGGTTTTGACTGGTTGTTTTAAAGCATGGTGACTGCATGAATGGCTGCCGTGATGGTGTTATTTCTAACTGTAATCTTTCAGCACTTTTCACTGGACCCCTTGGGTCAGACTAATGAAAGGATCATGATACTTTATGGATCGCTGTGCCACTGATTTGCATGGTAATGTTTGAAGTTGTGGAATGAACCACTTGTGGGTGGAAAAAAAAAAGTTTTTTTGCTTGGCAAAACTGCATGTTGCCAAAAATGAGTTTTCTTCAATGTTCAACTCTCAATAGTTTGAAGAAAGATGTGCTTGCAAAACTTTGGCAAAGCAAGTTGGCAAGACAGAGTAAACCAAATCGAAAACATGCACTTTAAAGGAGGAAACTAATGCAAAGCAACATTGTCTGATCAGTAACTGACACTTGCTGTCATATCATTAATGAAAACCACTGGTTGCTGTTTGCACTGATGTTGTGCCGTTCCCATACTCACACTCTATAACACCATGTGGATACTGTGTTTGGTTGGGTGACAGCTGCCACATGCAAAGCAAAGAACAAAATAGCAAATGTGGATTCAGCTTGACATAACCAATATGATTACTCAAGCAATGCCTGAATAAACCCTGATTAAAGGCCTGGTGATTACTTGGGGGTAATTTATAATTTGTACTCATGTAATAACTAAGGCACAAATCATAACCAACCTACATACACCATTTTGACAGTGTTGATCCACCAGCTGTGATATAAAACATGCCTATCTATTATCTATTGCAGGCGACACTGGAAGCTCTGACTCAGTTATCCTACATTAAAACAGATCCAAGAGTGTGAGCGCAGTCTTTATTTTTTCCCATTTCCATTTCATAACCCGCACTGTGCTCAGGATCGCCATCAGAATGCAAGTTCTGCACGTCGTTCACTGCCCCCTGTTGCCTGTTTCTGTTCAACAATGTTCCATAATTGTTTATGGGTTGCATATTTTGGTGTGTTCTTACAGTATGTGTCTTGTTTTGAGGAACTTGAAAGTCGTGTTTGCTCCCACAGTCAATTGCAAGCTCCATCTAGTGTGGATGCCATTAAATGAACCGACCTAATGTCACAGTGAGTATGTTGGCCTCTGCTCACAGAGCTGCAGTCAACAGCAATCTGCGAACAAGCCAAAGTTGTTTTTGTTTGGTCCAAACTTTTGCCTTTATTGTTTGTGGAAAGAATTTAAGGAAGATTTCACACTTTAATAATCACATGTTTGGTGTAAATGTGTCCATTAGATGTATTGTAGATGTAGCCCATTTCATATGGTATGTTTGAACTTCATTTTCAGCATCTGTTAACATATTTCTTATTCACATATTTATTACTCTCTTAGTGGAGAAAAGTCCTTGTTTTTTTCAGGGTTTTTTATATATGTACTACTGCATTTCTTATATTCATAATAACCAAGCTATGCAGTTATGTGTGATTCCGGTATTGAAGCAACATATGTGAAAAGATATTCAGGCTGCAAGGTCTGAATAAAAATTGATGGAATGCTTTTGGTGGGAGGGAAGAGTATTATCCAATCAGAAATTCTTATTAGCTGTTAAGTCATTTCACATATCAAAAACAGCTCAACATAGTTAGTTCTGTAAGCACAGATGCGCTGTGTTTACAGAGCTACTGTAAATATGCGTTTATATTTGGGCCAGCAAGGGAGTATTTCCATATTTAAGTCTAGTTAAAAAAAAAAAAAATGCTGGGAACTCATTTGTTTGCAATTCACACATGAAAGAAAGTGCCCAATTTGCAAGTTTGCTAGAGCTGATGTGAAACTCAATTACTGCACCTCCACTACATGGTTGCTTGATCAATCAAAGGCTACTTCACCAGATGTCCTGTAGCAGACCTGCAGCCTCGCTGACAGGGGAATGTTCATGTACATACAGTACAAAAAGACATGCAAAGAGACCACCACAACCCATCCCCCAATTTTCATTTGACATCAAAAGGACGTTGTTGATCAAACCCTATATTTGAAATACAAATTTGCATATATTGAGAGTGCTTTGATGAGTAGTGTTCCTCTGTAACAGGCAGAATATAGTTCTTAGTTACTTCCCCTCTGTGGCATGATCTGTCCCCTTTTCGGTGTGTTTATCTGGCAGGGAGTGTTGTCTTAGCTTAGCCTTGTGACATAGAGGGAGGGTTTGGCGGCCTTTGAACTCGAGGGAGACATTCCTTTCCTTCATCTGCTGGTTGGGGGTGGGAGGGTGGGGCTGGGACGTTTCAGTGCCTCCTGGCGCAGTTTATGCCCGAGATAGCTGCATTCCTATCCCCACTCCCTATCAAACCTCCTGCGTCCACACGCAGCCTCGGCCCACATCCACCTTTTCCAAACTTTTTACCCCGTCCTCCCACTTACATCTTGTGGGAAAATATTTATTCATTGTCGATCATCATTATTTCCTTTAGACATGTGGAGGTTTTCACTGTTACTTTGAGTTCTCCTCCCCTTCAAATTTAACTTTATGGTCTTGGGGGGGGGCGTTTCTGCTAGAGCTGTGGTTTTATGAAGAAAATTGCACACAGTGCTATTCCTGCTATAAGGTACGGGGATAGTGGAATGTTTTTCATTGTTTTGGCTCTCCTCCAGCATACTGAATTTCAAATGAAACCAAAAGTGCAAGTTTTTATTTGAAATCTGAAGGCGCTGACTTTCGGCTTGAGGGTGTTTGGGGTTGCTCACATCTGTAGTGGGTGAACAATGTAGGCCTTATATTCTTGTTTAACGCCTGGGGGGGTGCATGTCAGGTGCCACGGTCTCTCCACATGTTAATGTACAGTACACACCTCAAATTAAAGGTGAAAGTCAGTGAACCTCAAAGCCGCTGTTATATTTCTGATCCAAAGTCCACAAGTATACCACCAACTCATAACTTGGTTTGGTGATTTCAGCCTCAGTCCACATCGTGTCAGTTTTTTATATTTATATTTTACTGTGCAAACTTTTTCAGCATAGACTCTGCTGATTTTTGTGTCTCTGTATCCTGATGGCCAAAAATATTTCTGTAAAAGTAAAAACTCTGAATAGCCATTATGACTTTAAAGCCAGTAATGCCAGTTTTACTGTTTGTGCCTTTATATTCATCTCCATAACAAAACCTTTTTACTAAATTTAAAGGAAATATGCTCTTTGCCACATTAAACCAAAGACACTTTTTGCATAATCTTTGAAGCTGTATTCATCGAACAAACTGTAGCTAACTTTATATGACTGCGTTGTCAAAACTAAAATGTATTTTTAAAATGAATTAAATCCTTTTTGCTCTGTGAGTTTCTACACTGCTGCTGATTTTCTAAACAGGTAGTTAATAGCATTCACCTTGCAGCATTGGTGTAAATCAGTCCCCAGAGCCCGCACCATCGAGAATCACTGTTAAAACTTGTATTTCTCTGAATAATCTTTTTTTTTTCCCTCTGAAGAAGCACAGCTCTTACAGCTGGGACAAAAGTTGTGGAATTCAAACACTTATGCGGTTTTTAATCCCACGTATAAGTATGCCTGGAGCAGCGCTGCCACATTCATAGAGCAGCATTTTAAAGAGCTTCTGCCCCAGCGTGCTCTGTGATCAGCGCTGCATTGTGCACATCCGACATCTGTGATCTGACTTATTTCCTTGAGTGACTTCTCCCCCATCAAAATCGTCTTACTCTAGTAACATGCTTAGTGTTGCTTGCCCACAGAAATAGCATCCAAAACAAGGTCGCTGCCAAATTCTTAAGTCTTTTTAGAGCCTTGAAATGACATTCTTATTTTCAATGTCAATCCACTGTCATGTAGAAGATTTGTAACAAGAAAAAGCAGAATACCAGTACCATACACACAATTTCTAGATTTAAATATGTTTCTCATAAGCAATTTTAATACGCATCTTAAAGAGGCCTTAAAATTTCTGTGTAGTGACAGGATAAATTGAGATCCCACACATTTGTTCTGCAGGAGGCCATACCCAATAGTGCCACCACATCTCTGTTATTAAGCCCAGAAGATACTCAACACAAGGCCTGATCAGCCTTGGCCTTGGACAAACTGAGCAGTATTGTACTTAGAATACACTCCCTACATAAAGCTAAACTAAAAAGGGCAGGGTCACACATACTACAATGGAGAGCAAACATGTGAACCTGCATTGAATAGTTTGAATTTCCTTGATCTCAAGATACCTTGATTGTATTTTTGATGTTTCTGTGAAGCACTCACGTTCATCTCTCCAAAGTCCACATAGCTCCAATTTATCAAACCTCACTGGAACACGTCAGACTTCATTCAGTTTTGCTGCACAATGAAAACTCATCATTTACCAATCAATAAATCTGCACATCTGAAGTCAGATGTTGGGATGATGAAATATGAATTATGGGTTTGCTGAGGCCTTCTTTTTTGCAGACATCCATCATTGTCAACAAAATGAGTCCAGCAAATATTCAATTAAGACCTCAGGGCTCCATGCCTCATTCATTATTCCGGGGTTAATTTGCAACTGTAGATTTGTCTTTTGTCACTTTGAGGCTAAGAAAGGCTGGCTAAGAAATTACTCTCACTCTTCGTCCTCCCGCAGTCGATGGCAGGGGTCTTTAACTTAACTTTTTTATGGTTTTGGGAAATAGTTAGCATGTAAGTTCCTGTTATAATGACATCTCGCTGTGCTCTTTAACACCTTCTTCACGCCACAGGTTTCACACCTGCAGCTTGTTTTTTGTGAAGATAGCGCGTTATTTAATTTCCCATGATTTTTCTCTAGGTTCTACATCTTTCATACCAATTCCAGAGACATTACTGTCAAGTTTGTCGCTAATAAGCCTAAAAGCGAGTGTTTGTTATTGTTCATGTGTCTGCATAATGTCACTTCAATTTGCAATCTTCAAAATTAATGTTCTTTGTGTTTAGTCTAGTTTGTCAAAAAGTAAGGCCAAGATATCGTTAGTCATATGCTGCATGGAGTTTTAATTAACAGGTGGAAATTTTGCCATTGTATGTATGCTTAATACAGGACGCTGCATTTCTTTGACACGCTGAATTTATCATTTAGTGCACCTGCTCATTTACACAAACATTCAGCTTTTCGAAACTGCACATTTTGTAATTGCATGCATAATAAAGCAGAAGTTAGCAGCTTAATTTTCCATTTGTAACAGTTTCAGTTGCATTTTTTCACATTAATTTGCACTTTCTGTTATTTTCATAGTGTTTGGATAGTTCCTGGGTTAATTTCTGCAAGCAAGTTTTCAGGTGGTACAAGAAGAGGAAAAAGAAAAAGTAGTTGTAATATCAGTGTAGGTTCTTTTTTTTTCTTTTACCATTTCTGCAATTTCTTACCCACAGTGCCATCTCACATAGAAAACTCTCGACTGCAGAATTTTTAGTCTCGCCTCAGGCAACCATGCAGGCCGGTCCAGCTCATTGATTGCCTTTTCATCAAGAGGGAAGGGGTGTGCGGTGAGGAAGAGGTGAATGTCGCGCTGAGTGGCAAGTGGTGGGGGAGCGGTGGGAGAGCCATTGGCTGACAGGATGAAAGTTAAACACTGGCCTACGGTCTTGTCTCACAGCTGGAGTCGGCTTCTTGCCTTGGGGCAGGGGCCCAGTTTATTGACCAAGCTGGTACCCCTCACCTGCCCAATCCCTGCCTGCTTCACATGGATTTTCCTAGGGCTCAGCCAAGTCTTAAAAGATGTCCATGTGTTATTGATTTAAATGTTCACCTTTGTAGCCAGCGAGCAACTGTATTCTGCTTTTCGAATTTACCATGCAGTGCTACTGTGGCTTTAAGGTTTCTTGAAGCAGAAGCTGCCTTTCTCTAGCATCTCTTTTCTTATCTCAAACCAGAGTGACCTGCAGAGGCAGAGATCATCATTGGGTGATTAGGCCTGCTAGGATCCACATCAATCCCATGTCCAGTAATGAGAAAAAGTCACCCCAAATTTAACCACTGACTGGAGATATGTCAACATCTCTCACGGGCTATCTGGAGTAGTTAAAATGATCTGCATATATATAGTGATAAATCATAATCTTTTATTTCCTGCACATTCACTGATTTGGTGTGGATATCATCTCCACCAATGGCTGGATTTACCTGTTACCCATGGTACCCGCCTCAGGTTTCATTAACCCACAGTTGGACCCGAGTGAATGATTGCAGCATTGGCCGCAGGGTTTCCAAAGGCTTCCAGTTGTCAATACATGTTATTACTTGGATCTGAAGAGGAAGAACGACATATCAAGTGTGCTTAAATGCCCGTTTCTTAAACCATCCATCCATGAATTCATCCATCCATGGGAGGAGTAGAGGAGTGGTAGACTATTCAGACTTAGTCTATCACCAGTGCAGATACACAGACACAAGCTGTACACTCATATTTACATATATAAAAATGTTTACTTTTCAGTTTTATAACGATGACGCAGTAACATTTCGCTTAAATCCAAGAAAGATCCACTTTCAATCAAACTCATATTCTCAATTCAAGTTGAAATCATGCCCAGTTCCAGTGTAGCCTCCAACCAATTACAAAACAAAACAACTCAGTTGTGTGTTTTTTAGATACATATAGTGTACTCTTGCAAAGCCCCCAATGTGTTTGAAGGATTAAAGGACTGTTGACAGGATGCTGATTCTGCAGAATGTTAAGCATTAAGTCGCTACGCTGATAACCATTAGTGAATGTGTTTTTTAGTCAAGATCTGTACATCTGCCAACATCTTTTCCCAGTAGACCCAATAACAGAGAAAGTACAATTACGGATTAGTGCATACTGTGCAAATTCTTGGGATGACAGATCTTATTTTAGCGCAGTGTGCCAACATGAAACGCTGGTACTGTATGTTTGCACACTATACACGGTTTGCTGTTCATTTTGATTGATGTGGACAGTGTCAACACAGCTGTTTATCGTTTGTTATGCATTTGTCTTTGATGTTTCATTTAACCTTGTTTTCAAAGACCACATACTTTTGTCTCTAATAGATTTGCATTGTGCCAGTGTCATCTTTTCACCTGCCATTGAACTGCCTGCACCCTTTGGGCTGCTGGAATTTTATCTATAGCTGTTTTTGCTCATCTTATAATGTATGATGTTTTATACATGTCCCTATTAGATTGTCATAAAAGTCTAGAGAGATTCCAGCATTTCTGCTGGTGTGAGGGTTATTTATTACCTCTGGACAGGCAGTGATGGAACAAAAGTCTGGTCCTGTTGATGAATCTGCATTGTCATCTTATTAATACCCCCACACGGCCAGGGCGGCTGCCATGGATTTTCCATCTAAATGGATTAAGCTTTCATTTCTTATGCCTAACCACCAAAAAGAGAGGTTAGGAACGAAGAAAACATGAGATAAAGGGCTTTGCCCACACACAATCACTCAGTTACTTCTCAGCCCACTTCAGATTGACCCCCACCTTTTTGGGGCTCCTAACATAAACAGATCAGCTTGTTTTGAGCAAGGCCTATGCATATATATGAGGGCTTAGTGTTTTTTGTGCCTCTCTCACACTCAATATATATTTTATTTTTAGGCTTGCTGGAATAAGCTGTGAAAGGAACTTGAAGTATATAATGTTTGTTTTTGAAGCCTTGGACTGAGACGTGAGCTCAGAGATGTAGTTTATTTTTGACAAAAGCAATGCTGACGGGCATGTGCCCCTTTGTGAAACCAGAAGCAGATTCAGATATAAACTCTGCATTCGGTCAGTATGATTTCTTTTAAGATTTATACCTTGTGGTTCTGTGACCTGACCGTAATCTGTGCATTGACTTGTCTGTGGTACGTTTAGAAAGTCGATTGGGCCACAGACACAACAAAAAGTTCTCTTCTACATTCATCGCAGTAAAAGTGTGACTGAGACTAAAGTGTGGCCGGCCATGTGTCTGGCATGCCGCAGGTGGGCGGCAGCATACGTACGCACACACGCACACACTACATTCACAGAAGAGGTTGCAGCTTGACCTCTACAATGTCGCGTGTTGCCAAGATGCGTCTTGGCAATTGTCCTCCTCTGAAGGGATTTGCGGGGAGAAGAAGAGGGATGGGGATGGGGGGGGGGGTCCGGAGAGGTTGGTGCAGTCAGCCCTGGATTTATGTGTCTGTAACAGAGCCATTTATGAGGAGACAGTTACCCCTTTTCTTCAGGGGGGAGTTGCTTGTTTGCCACAGAGGCTGCTGTGCAAATATTAGCTGTCCCGGTGCACCTGCTGCCATTGTGGGACTCTCCCCCCCTCCTTCATCCTGGTTTCCCACCCTGTATCGCTATACACTTCATTTGTCAAACGCACAAAGGAAGACAGACACACAATAGAGGAACATTTTAGCATCGCCTTGGCCCTGCATTGGTGTCCTGACACGGGGTAAACAGTGATACGACCTCCCATCCCCCAGGGCTGGTGCTGCTCTCCTTTTTAATCCCGAGTAGCGGGCATCATACCGAAGGATTGGTCAGTCACAGGCCACAGTGCTCACAAAGAGCTGACCGCTACTGACCAACCCTGCTAACCTCATCTACATAAGTATTTATAGCTGAGAAAGACCCACTAGTGTCAGAGCCTGGGGGCGGTAGATGGCAGTATGTATTTATGTTGATGGAGGCACTAATCTCATTGTCCCCTTATCCAGAGTTTTGTGTTCTCCCTCAATCAACTTTAAATCCTGTTAATTCCCCCTTTTCTCATCAATATTTATTGTGCCCTGTTGCAGAGATTATGCTGGCCCCATGTTCTCTGTTGCTGGACTACTCGCACTACTTTCCAACATTTTCTTTCCCTAACAGCCTCATTTAGTTCTGATAGGAGCTAAATCACTTGCGATCAAATTAATATGGGAATAAATTACGATTCTGGCTTTAAAAATATGTCAGCCAGCTACATAAATCGAGACATGCAGCTTTTTTTTTCTGGACTTTTTTCATTTAGTGTTCAGTGTATTTGTTTGTGTGTAATGAATTGTTCTTTTTCTTTTGTGAATTGTGGTTGTTAAGAAAAAAATATTATTAAGTCAGAGGCCTTTCCGTAGTGTGAAATTAATTTAAATAATTTCTTTTAGAATGATACTTTGCCATCTTGTGGGATCAACACACTGTTGATTTATTTCTGTTTAAATTGAGTGTTTTAAAATGGAAGCAGTTTTTATTGTAATTGTCCAATTGACTTAAAAAATGATCAAAATAAGTGTTTAACCATCACAAACTTTGCTAAAAAATGTATATTATTATTCAAGTTTTTTTTTAGTACAGTAATTTTATGCATTTCTATTAATATTATATCAGCACAAAAACACCAATGGCAACACCCAGAAACACACAATTTAATGAATGTGCAGGTCAAATATTGTACGTGCATCATGTAGATATAGGTATTCTTTAAATGTTTATTTAGCTTTGTTAAACTGGCAATATTAAATGTGTTCCCAAATGTAGACACCACTGTTATAACTTTTTGCTGTTAAGTGTGCCTCAAAATATTTCACGGAATCAACTCGCAACACAAAGTGTTTATAGCCCTCTTTGTTCCCTCCAGTCTCACTCTGTGTTCCTGCCCCCAGTGTGCCCTCTTCTCTTTTAACATATTGCTGTCTGAGCTGTGTGTCTGAGCTATGTGTGTGTTTGTGTGTCCGCCTGCACGCACAAACACCCATGTTCCCACAACCACACACAGAGGGGGGTCCCTGGAGTTTGCCACAATTAATGTGTGTATCGTTGCTTACTCATTATGTCTGACAGGCCACACCACTTCTTGCTCTCCTGCTGTCTCCTGTGCACTGCCTCCTACATCATCCCCCACACACACACACATACACGATGTGGACAGAGGGGCAGTGTCCACTCATGCAGCGCTTCAGAAAACTTCACAGGGTGTCTGTTTGCCTTTTGCTCCTTATACGTACAATGCTAAAGCTTTTTTTTTTTTTTTTTTAAAGAAACTGTGTTTTGTGCGCTGCCACTAGTTTCTGTGTCCAGTGTTTACACCTATAAAAAGTATTCATTAACTGCAGCTCAGGAAGCGTGCTTGCCCTTTATAGGAAAAATTTAGTTGGACAGGCTTCATTTTCTTTCATATATTAAAGGGAAAATAGAAATAGATTTGAATAGAAATAAAACCATGGATTTTATGTTTATGGGTCTTTTAACTGGTCTGGCTGTAATGTACTTGGTGTGACTATTTAATTTGAGCAATTCAGTATGAAGTTGAAATATAGATTCAGTTATTACTTAAGTGGTCACAAACCTTCCTCCTTTAGTGTTGTTACAATAGATGTTTTGCTACCTTATCTTTTCATGGCCTGCAAGCACAGTTTAGATAACGTGTGTGATCATCTGACAATTCCAGTTACTTGTTCTAATGGACTTTTCTGCTTATATTTTTCGGTCGGGATGACCAAGAAAACCATAAAAACAGGTTATCATAAGTGGACTGCGATGTTTACTGAATGATGGTTATTAGAAGACTTTTCCAAGCATAATTTGTTGAGATTTGATTTTAAACACACTGAGTAGGTTCATCTTTTGGACATAAAAAAGAGGGCATGACCTTTAACTTTTCTCATAGTTACAATAGAAACAGTAGTTTGCAGATATTCTACCGCATTTGGGCACCTAAACGGCACCTTTAAATCGCTAATAAAGTCAACCATATGATAATTGTGGATTACAAGTGCAGTGTTGCTCCTGCTTGCAACATATCGCCTGAAGGTAACCCTAACACACTTTTGTCAAACAAGGGAAAAACGCAAATGGGGTGGCAAGGCTCCAATTAATTGGCCATAGATATGCAGCTACATGAAACCATTAATGGGAGCAAATAGCTTTAACTTTGTTTCTAATGTAATATAAACTTTAATTAATAAAGTGTGTGATGAAGTGGAGACTTATCAAACAAGCCCTGTGTCCATTAAAGGCCCTAAACCCTCACAAGGCAGGTTTATTAAACCCAGTTTCAAAACGTGTTTATGAGCCCCATGGAGGGAAAACAGGGAGAAATGCCGAGACATGAAGAAAAAGAAATGAGTTTGTGTAATTAGTGAAAATTAAGAGCTTTTAATCCAGGAGGAGGGAATGTAGGAAGGGAGGTGGGGAGAGAGAGAGAGAGAGTAAAGAGGGGAAGCACTGGCACGGTGAGATGGGTGGGAGGGACTGCGGAACTAGTGCTTAGCTTACTTTTGTTTGCCCCTGAAGAAATGAACGTGGACCCAAAAGCACACACCTAATAAAGATACTCATAATGAAAATATGGTTATTTTTGTAAGGGGCTTTGAAAGCACAGCCTCCTTTCACCTACAGGACCTCTTCATTCAAAAAAAAAAAAGAGAGGGGTCTTGTCACATTTTTGTGCCCACTTATGTGGGTAGATGCAGATTCAGTTTCATTAGGTGATTGCATCTTTTCCTTACACTTGTTTTTTTTTTTTATAAATTTAAATACTATAATCAGCTCTGTGGACACTGTGAGGTTCTCATTTCTGATGCTTCTATCTATATATACCATGTACTATGTGTGTGTGTCTGTCTGTGTACAAGACACCTGACTGTCTATGGCACTCAATCATTCATTCACACCTTTATCTGAGCTGAAGGTTTCTCAGACTGTATCATCAACAGAAATGATTTTTCCGGGTCCATCTGTGGGTGGCATTTCTTTGCTCCATTTCATGACACACATCAAGACAACTTCCACTGACAGTTTCTGCTTGGCTAGCCCTGACCTTCTAAAATGAATCCAGATGTTTTAAGTGATGGACAGAAGAAGTGAAGACCGAGGGAGCGGCCGTGCTTTAGAGACAGGGCGATGGTATTGCATTAGATGGAAAACTACAATCATTCCCCCCCCTGCAGGATTTGCACCGCCTCAGAGCAGGAAAAATGAAGCAGACCCCGCTGCATCCTTTCACAGCAGCAGACATCACATACATGAGTTAAATGTGTTTTTCTTGTTCATAACCCTGCCGGTCAATGAGGCCAAACAATTGTCTGCAGACCATTCAAGGTTTAAGTGTAGTAAAGCAGTTTTCACACCCAAGTGGAAGGCGTTAAGTAATTTCCGAACACTGTCTCAGGTAAGGACCTCCTATTGTTTACAGCAGAGGCTTGAGCCATTTTACTGTTCTTTTCTTAGTGCCAGGAGCCATGCGAGTGATTGTTCTCGCCTATGAGCTCACTTAACCTCTCCCTCCTGTGGAGTCTTTCTGGCACGAAACTGCTGTTAATGGATGTTATAAGTTCTTCTGCGGCCCTGCGCCTTTGTCTTCATAGAGAAATTACAACTCTCATTTAAAAAAAAGCGGATTTTTTTCATTATCAGCCGAATATTTAAGCGCTTTAGTTTGATAAGATGAAGCGTACACGAAATGCGACTCTTACATGGACTACTTGCTTCTTTTGTAGCGTCACGTGGTCCTTTATCTTCATCCCGTACATGGACCAGACAGCTCCCTGCCTTAATGTTTGCTTTTATGGTTACTGAGAAAAAAAAGAAACAAAAAAAAAAAACACCCCCTGCTTTTATGCCCGTTTCGGTCCGGCATGTAGCAACAGACGGATGGTAAACATCGAGTCGACTGCTGACAATTATTTCATCCAGCCTCTGAGAAGCGCAGCCAGCACATATTCCTGTTGAATTTCTGCCCAAGCTTCGAAGTGCAAAGCATTTTGATTGTCATGTTATGACTGCCCTGCACCCTCTAAGCAACCCAAAGCACCCAGCAGGATGAGAATGTTTGTTTTGAATGAAGATCCTCGAGAGAGATTAATCAACATTAAACACAATGAGGCGTGTGTTTGTTCATGTGTGCGTTTGTGTGTGTGTGTGTGTAAGCAATATTATTTCCAGTTGTTGGGCTGACTTGGTTTCGAGCCAGCAAAACAACATTTGTGTCTAATCTGTGCTTTTCACAGAACAGAATCTTAGTTTAAAATGACAGATATATCTTGCTGTTGAGTGAAATACATTTTTAGACAATTAAAGTAAGGCTCTCGTCTAGCAGTCGGTTTGATATGATGTACTGTAATTTGTGGGATTATGCATTTTTGAGATTGAGTTATAAATGAAAATAGTCTTTAAGATCTTGCTCAATACTCACACACGCTGTACATAAATTAAAATGTAACTGTACACCAAAATAAAACAGGAGAGCAAAAATGAACAAAGGAAAATGACGAATGTCGAGCCTAGTGCTGCAGAGAGACGTGCTACACGCAACAGGGTCTGTCGTGACTCCGGGCTGACTTTGTAAGTGACAGAGATGGGGGGGTGTACAAGCAATGTATCCACTACCATCCACTATGTGCTTTGTTCTCTCGGGAAAATAAAGCCGGTGTGGGCTTCCTCTGCTGCTTTTAAATCTGTGGAGTCCCATAAGGCAGAAGCCCGTGAATGGCCAGTGGGAATACTCTGTGAGCTTCCAGCTCTGATAAGAAGACAGCTACCTACAGCAGAGGTAGAGGATGGACAGAGACGAGGAGTTTAGGAGACAGTGTGGAGGAGAGACAGTCAGGCGTCACAATTTAGGGGATTAGGATGGAAAGGCACTAGGAATAAATGCATTCTTTGTTTTGAATTGTTGAGTGTTTTTTTTAGAATCAGCGTAGCCGGTATCATGGTAATGGCATAAACATGAACATAAACCAGACTTTTGATTTTTAATGTCCACACACACACATATACGCAGGCAAACATTGAACCTGAGGGGATATGAAGACCACTCATCCTCCGTGCGATGAAATTGGCAGAAAAGGTGCTCTGTCCTTCAGTGGTGGCCTACTTTGAAAGTAAAATAGCAACTATTGGAAAAAAATAGAATGCCAATATAGTACTTAATATGCGTGCATATCAGGCTAGTGCAGTGCTGTGGAGGCACACCTGAGAGGAATATGAAACTCCGGGCCAGGTGCTTGGTTCCCCGAGAGAGTGGGGACCGGAGGGTTTAGAGAACAGAGGGAGTGTTTGAAGTCCTAGAGGACGGCGCTGATTGTGGGTGGTATGGGAAGTCATAAGTCTTAAAAACACATGCTGCCACCTGGTTGTCTGAAATAGTGCTGCTGTGCAATTATCTGGATGCTGAAGTACATGTGCAACTTGGTCCTTCGGTTTCTGAGTGCGTGCTTCTTGTTAACTGTTCTTGTTTGAAAATCTTATGAGGATGGACTTAAACGTTTCAAAGACTGAACATGGAAGTGGAATCAGCACTTTTCATTGCACTTATCTTAAAATAAAGGCTCTTATATATTTACATCTGTTTCTTTTTTGAGTCACAACAAGATCTCCAATTTAAGATGCACTCCATCCAGCAGACGTCAGAGCTGATACCGAAAGGCAAAATTTCTACAATTCAGCCTTGTAGCCGGTAATATGTTAGTATTTAAAGTTACACATTTTACAATAGGCTGACCAATAAATGAAGTATAATTTATATATATTATTTCTTATCTGTTATATTCTTACTATTATATTTCTATAAATAAAACAAAGGCATTCAAAGGTAGTAAAAAAGTCAGGAAGATGTTCAGAGTGTGTTGTTGTATTGTGAAAGTAGTGTGTCTACTTAGGCCTTCTTTTCTAAATGTCTTTAATTATTATTATTATTATTTTTTATTTTGGTAGAATGTCCCTTCTGAATGCCAAGATTATTTTTGTCCCTTTTTTATGCTTTTGTCTGTGACAAACACAGCAGAGGGGTGGTCCCCACTGTTTCTTTCCGCATCTTGCAGGCGATCCGACCCCACCAAACTCAGCTGCTGTCACAGATAACAGCTCCTGGGTTGAAGGCGATGAGGCAACAGGGAAGCTGTCTATCAGAAAGAGGAAAATGCCTCCTGTATCCAGTACACATATCTATTTTTCTCAGTGTGTGCTGAGTTATGTTATGTGCATGTGAACAGGGCTCGTCACTGACACACACACACAGACAATTCTGAATTACACCAGTTACAAATGGCCAGCAAGAGACTACTGTATATCCCTTTCACGATGATCCCCTCGCCTTTCCTCCACCTCCTCCAATGGAAGGCTTATCCTGTGCTGTAGGATCTGTGAACCTCCCCTCCTCTCCAGTCCCAGCACCGCTGCATGGATCAGTGTTAATCAGGTGAAGATATGGTTGGAAGGAGAAAAGGGAGGAAGGAACAAAAAAAAAAAAAAGTAATCGTGGTGCACTTTCTTTTCACATGAACGTGGATCAGTGGCATTTTCAAGTTCGGGGAGGCATTCATCCTTTTGTCGGTTTGACTTCAGAAACGTCTGCATATTCTGTTATGTTTCTCCACATTGGCTTTTAAATGAACGTATCATGGCAGAGAGCACACTAAAAGGTAAATCATTCAAACAGCTCGGCACCGTGAAGTACTTGTTAGTGTGTATTTTGCTGCAGTGGGTGTTGATTCTCATGGACACATTACTCAGGTGGAGCCCATCAGTTCAGAGGCTGATGCTTAAGAGAATGGCAGCAATAACCATTCGGTGCACCAAATTGCTTAAGTGATGTACTTACATGTCAAAGCACCACAAACTCTTTTCAGAGCTGTAATTACAGTATTTTAGGTATTGTGTAGAGTGGTATCTTAAAAGCATACGAAAAGTAGAAATATAATTTTAGATAGCAGACTGCACAGTACGGCAGAGTACTGCGTGGTGCAGTATGTTGAACCGCCTGGCAGCTTTCTCTTGTTAGACAGTGACGTGCTTGTGTGGGAAAGTTTGGTATTGTGCTCTCACATGCTACCAACAAATCTTTTTTCGCAGCGCACTGAATGCTGCATCTGTTATGATGTGTACAGTATATCAAGCTTTTAGAAAAATGCACCACGGAATAAACAGATTGTGCATATTAGAGTGTGTCGTCTATATTCACGTATCTTCCCCACATTTTTTTGCTTTTCAACCCAATTCTGTCTCCTCGGCAGCTGGAGAAATGCCATTATGAATTTGTTATTTTCGCTTCTTCAGTACGATGTTTCTTGGCAGGATTCAGCCATTTTTTTTAAACGTGTGCACTTAAGCTTTATATGTCAGCAGCAAATCGAACATCCATAAAATTCACCTGACAACTGACACTTGGCCGGAGATAAACATCTGGTGCTAGGACAACTTGTGTTTATCTGTTCTTTATGGTTATTAGGGGTGAAATGGCAGCTGGCAGTGGAACACTTTTAGAATTCACATTGATCTTTTGTTTTTTTCTCTTGTGTACTTCAGACATGGCTGTTTATCTGTGCGTATTGTGACGTGGATTTTTTATTTATTTATTTATTTATTTTGTGTGTGTGTGTAAGTTGCTTCAATCCATCAGAGAGAAAATTGTACCAGGGGACGGGGTATTCTAAAGTCTCATGTCAAGATCAAGGCCAGTGTGTGTGTGTGTGTGTGTGTGTGTGTGTGTGTGTGTATGTGTTTGGGTATGAGAGTGAACGAAAGAGAGAAAGAGGTAGAGATTGCAGTAGAGTAGGCTGACCGGGCCGAATAAACTACAGAGAGAACACACATTCCAGAGATCATCTGATGCCATTGGACATATATTTGCCCTCATGCAGTTTCCCTTCATCTTGCAATACCTACTGAAAGGCTTAGAACAGCAGAAGCCTGTGTGCTTGCTTTTGATCAGCACGGTACAGCAACTTCTGTAAAGTATGTCTTTCGCCACATGCCTTTACACAATTATTATGAAGCCTCCGCAGATGCAACACTGATGCTACGCTCTAATGTGGACGCCACCGGCCCCCGGAGTCTCATCTCAGATTTCTGATGACCGTTTCTGACGTCTTGCTAATATGAAATAAGCTACTCAAGAAAGGATATTAGTGCAGGAACTGTTACTGTCCAATCATGCCTCCTTTGCACAGTTGCCTCTGATGGGTCTTAGAGGAGGGATGCGTGACTTATTGCGCATTCCCATTGTGACTTTATGTTTGATTTTACTATCTCCATTGATCCTTGCTATAAAAGTGAGTGGCTGTCATCACACTGCAGCACCTCCTTTGTCCCACTGCAACATAATGAAGGCTTGCTCTTAGTTTTAACCTTTGCTAATATGCGTTGCCTTTTGCCTTGTTTGCGGTTGAATATTAAAAAAAGGGGGGAGAGAGATTTCTGGGCAACTCGCAAAAACAGAAAAACCAATTAGTTTTTTTCTAATCGAGATAGCCAGCTGTCCTGCCTTTATTTCAGTTAGAGGTGCGTTGTAGGTTTGGGGAAGTAACAACTTAAAGTCGAGGTCAGCAGTATGGTCTTTTATTGGACACCTCCACTCTCTCACAGGCTCGACTTTACTAGAGGAAACTTCACTAAGTG
>JBAJHX010000053.1:8771861-8798580 GCA_037176925.1 Amniataba percoides
GTGCCTCAGCATCCTTTTTACTGCCAACAGGTTAATACAGAAACCCGTCCGAGTCGTCCAGACAGCAGGGTACCAGCCGGACTCATAAACACATCGTAATCAGCCCATAAGGAGGTGGGGTTACACGTAAACGCTTTGTGCCCCCAAACACCAAACACTCCCTTAATTCCCCTGCAGCGCGAGTCAGGAATCCAATTACAGTCTGGCTACTGGAGTCATCAGATGTGCAGTGTCAGAGACAAAAGCCTGCTTTGCATACGGGATTCTGACCTCCTACCTTCGCCTACAGCACAGAAACAAGTCTATCATTATCGCTCATTAAGCCTGACTAACCTGCGTTTATTCTCCCAGACAAAAACAAAGGATAATTGTAATCAAGACTTGGACACTGCACTGTACGGCGCGCGGTGTCACAGGCTGCACTCTAGTAAGCCAAATTTAAAATAATTACAGGTTAGCCGCTTTTTGTGTCACAAAATTTTAACGAGGATTTCAGTTGCGTGTGACTAGTGTCCGTCTTTAAAATTCAAACTGTGAAGTTGATCCATTTCTTTTCTTAACAGTCACTCATCAAGCTCCCTTCCTCTTTCTGGAGGGATTTTATAGCTTTTTTTAGCGTTTCTCTCCACAATTATGCCTTTAACATCTCTTATTATGTCTCTCTTAGTGGCCAATGGCGTATAGTGATTTTCCTGGAAGTAGTTATTTCATAGGAAGTAGTTATCATGTAATAGAAAGCCCCTGCTGGTGGGTGAGCACGGTCTGATTCAGGCTTTCTGAGTACCAAGAGCAGCACTTTTATAATCCAAAGTGCTATTGTTTTTTTTTCCCTCCCCAATCTCTTACTTTTCTCTCTCATCTCCCTCTCTTTTCTTCTGATGTATAACCACGTCCACACAACATGCAGGGAGAGCACATCAGCACACAATGACAGTACTCTCTTAACATATGCGTCACATGCTAACAGCGGCTGACTGCAGTTGGAGGACATGATGGTCACAATGCAGCACAGTGAAGAATTACTGGGTATCATCACAATTCAGGTTTTAAGAAAAAAAAAACATTATTCCCATATATATGAAAGCAAGATGGACTAAAAGAGAAAGAGGAGTAGTCCTTGTAAACATCGAGCCAGGTGAACAGCTCAACAACTACTGTGCTTTTGGGATTTAAATGCAGTTCACGGCTGAGTGCCTCTCCTTACGCTTATATTCTCCTTGCCTCGCTTTTAACTCCATCCCCAGGTGCCGCATGCTGCATCTTTAATCAGGGCATGTCTGCCTTGACACCTTCATGTCACCAGAACATGCTTTTCTGCAGCTGTGTGGAGAATAGTCATCAGGAGGTGATATGATGGAAGCTGTTACAGTCTCAATCAGATTGCGGGACCGACCCCGGCTTTTTTTTTTTTTTAACGCGTGTGTATTTGGCAATGCATGCATTTTAGTGGCACACATAGCACCAGCTGTCTTTTATGTGATTGAGGACTTCCAACTTTACTGTATATATCTGTCCCTGTGTTGATTGCCAAGGATAAACCTATTGCTGCTAACAAGCGTGGAGTCAAGCTGCCAGAAAGAGAAAAAGTCATTTTCCCCTCCTCTTGTCCTCATCTCTCAGAAAACCTTGACATTTTCCAGCACAGAAATGTGAAGTATTTCTTAAGTCCTTTCACGCCTCAGTAGACAAATTGGATCAACCTATCGGTTAACCTTCACAAGAAGAGGAGATAATACTTGAGCACATTTCTTAAAAATAAAACATAAGCATGGTCGTCTTTTCCGTGTTTGACAACCTTTCATGTGTAACTCATTAACTGTTTGCTTAGATACTCCTGCATGTTTGATTCTTCCAAAGAGCAACGGTGGCGGCACCGAAGGAAAAAAAAAACACAACATAAATTTAATATTATTATGTGTATAACTAATTAACTTATAACTTTCTTTCTGCATCACCAGTTATACAACAGCCTAAAGTTGCACAAGCCAGTCAGTCAGTTAAAGAATTAGAAAATACTGCAAGAATTAAAGTGCACAAAACCATAATGGCTGTAAATGTCGTGAGACAGAATGAAAATCAAAACAAAATTTTCCTTACTTTTTTACCATCCCATTCATTTCATCTTGAAATAATGGCAAAACAATCAGAAAAAAAGAGAGGAACTGGGCTGCTCATGAAAGAGGGAGAGAGGCTAAAGGAATAACTGTGCTTTATAAAAGATAGAGAGAGAGGGTAGATCATGTTCTGTCAGCTGACAAATGTACAAAATGCAACCCTGTCGAATATACTCGAAAGTAGGACAGCCACTGCACCAACAAACCCCAAGTAGTTTTTCTGTAGTGCTCAGTATAAATGACATCCAGATCATGTTTTGTCCTATTTTAGCTCTGTGTGAAAAACATTTGGTATTTAAAAAAAAAAAAAGCAAATTAGTCATTGTTATAAGGCCCTTTTTGCTTTCTCATTACAGGTTGCATGACAGTCTACTAATAAACTATCTACTAGAGACTGAACCATAGTGTCTTTAATGGTATCATACTCCAAAGTATCTAAGAAATGGAAACAGCAAGCCTCATTTAGGCAAAATGAAAAATTACACTTGGTTTAAATGCTTGCTAGATGGCTTGTTAAAAAATTTTTCATTTTGTATGTCTGCACATGTAGAATACGCTGAACACAACATGTGGAAATTATAGTTTATACATTATTCCAAGGCCTGCTTTAGTCTAGAAAGTCTCTCTCCTGTTGCTTCCAGTCTTCCATCTCTGAAAATGTCCTGAGCCAGTTTCTCTCTGAAAGCACAGGGGTGAAGCTGATATCGATGTTCTTATGTAACTCCAGGTAAGAAAGACCACAAACGCATCTTCTAATATCTCCCATGAAGGTGACCGGCAGCACAGGTGCACACTTTAAAATCTCCACCTGTTCCAACCTCTTTCACTACACTCTGGAGTCCCGCTCTCCGAGCTTGGTCCTATCTAGCATGGTGGCTGGGAGAGGTAATAGAGACCGCAGGGGCATCAGTAATCCTGCCAGCTGCCCAAGGAACAGCCTTAGTCTCAAATCTCTGTTCTTCATCCCCTCATAGTGACACGGGCCCAGCTTCAGCATTGTCTACTGAATGCTTAACGTTGGAAGGCATGGCGGGGTCTTAACAGACGCCAGGGGCAGCCGTTTGGACCATCAGCCAGTGCCTTCCCACCAGCGCTCGAGCGCATTGGGTCACAACGAGCTGCCTTGGCACCACCAGAGAATGGTTTCCTAGAACTGATTGGCTGTCAGGCTCAATCCATTCGCTGCCCCCAGGAGCATGTCTCCATGACCAATTTAAGAGGCAGAGTCAGAGCCTTCCCACACTCCCTGCCTGAGAGAGAGAACAACAGTCATGTGTAGATGTGGGCAGATTAAATATATACTTGTTAAAAGGCTGGAGCAAGCCCCCCAGGTCATTGACAATGCTCAGAGTTATTGATTTGAGGGTTTTTTATTTGTTCAGCATTGTTGTGTTTTCTCTTTTAAGTTCATTTTCACAGTCTGTTTTGAACAATTTTGTTCGAACGTGTTGTTCAGGCAAATTTCTCACCTGAGAGGTACTGCGGCATCATCGCTGCTCCTCATAGACATAAACCATGAATGTATTAAATTATCTACCCACTTTGCTAAAATCTGCGGTAGTAGTTCCAGTTAGATTTAGACATTAATCTCATCAACAGTAAGTGTCTGAAAATTTATATTTTCTTTTTATCTGCTAATCTTAATAAGCTAGAAATTAAGCAAGTCGTGACACGCCTGACATTACTGCACTCATTCTACACTTTGACAGAAACAGACCGTAGGAAACTAATCATTTTTCAGGAGTCCTCCACATCTCCTCTTGGAATAGAAACAGGGAAGGGGAGTCACTAAGGGAGATCTGTGTTGTCTCAATTAGAAGAGGAGGCGTTTTTCTCGCTGGGCCCTGCTCCAGGCCCAGCTGTGTACCTCCACCGTGGGCTGAGCCTCTCCCTGCATACTGAAAACATTACTGGCCACAGGTCAGAGTGTCGCTCTGTGGGGCTCCCTAGACACACACCTTTTATTTAGAGATCTTGGATAACCAGAACCAGATGGTTTTAGATGGGAGGACGGATAACTGGTTAGCTTTAAAAACTCACATAGGCATACCCAGTTGAAAGGGTATTTTTTTTTTTTTTGGAAGTGTGCTTCGACACACACGGGCGCGCGTGCACTCACACTTACCACACTATCCACAGTTTCCATCATCATTATCATTATCAGCCACTTCCCCCACTCCCTGTTATCATTAGGCATGATGATGATTGCATGGTTGAGAGCTCCACCCCTCCTTCTTCCCCAACTGCAGCTCGACTTTAAGGGTTCACCTTGAGCTGAGGAGTATTTCTAAAAACAAAACTGCTTCAACACTCTTGTTGTGTCAAGGTTAAAGCCTGGCAAAGGAGGAGAAAGGGGGAAAAAACAACAAAAAAACCCTTTAAACAAATAAGTTGAAGTTGTGCTTGTGTGAAGTCTTGTTGCTAAGAGAGCCCAGGCGCTGTGAAAATAAGACTTGGAGAATAATTAAGGATCCCAGCCAACGTCATTTTCTCCCTTCTGCTGTTGGAAAGAACTGGCATGACATCACATAAGATAACATATGACAAATATACTTGATTGATTGATGCATTGATTGAAGAGCTAATTAAAGCAAAAAAATGTATTCAACAAAGAAAACTTTCAGTCCAATACAAAGTGTTATTATCGGGTCCTTATCTTGTTGTCACAGACTATATTATGTGTCATTCATGATGAATTTGTAAATGTCTTGTAATCTGTTTTAGCAAGTAAAATGAATGCACATTTGCCAAGCTGAAAGTAAAAGAAGTTATTTAAAGTCTCAAGGGGAGAGGGATTGTCTTTTTGTGAGTGAGAACATGCTTTTGAGATCCAAAATAGCGAGAGGAGTGGACAAAAAAATATTGTGTCGGGGTCGAGAGAGAAGCCTCTGTTTGCCTTCGTCAATGGGAGAAATTGGTCACAGCTGGATTTCACCGGTCAATTGGTACGTTTGAATCTTGAGCGTCTGTTCATTATTCCAGCTACGAGTGGGCGAGGTCCTTTTTCCGACCTCTTCCAAGTCTTTATCTTGCCAGCAGACATATGGCAAAGCGTTTATTATTGTGTTTTGCCCCCCCCTTTATACCTTTAATACTTCTCATTTATTCACTCATGTTTCCCCATCACATCTGTTTTGTCTTTGTCTTTTTTCCTCATTACATCCAACATGTTTTATGAACATTTTAAGAGATCAGTATATCTAAATTGGTAGCGACATTGACCTTCTGTAGATTTAGTCTATATTCACTGGTCAGTTGGTGTGTGTGTATGTGCGTGTCTGTGTCTATATGTTTGTTTTTTTTTAACTTGGTATTTTTTGGAATTGTTATTTCTGTGGATCAGTCATGGCTGAGGCCTGTGACTTTTCCTCAGAATCCATCTCCTTTAGACAGGCTGGCAGCTCTCCAGCAGCTCAATCCTCAGTGTGAGTCCCTGAGATGGAGGACAGGGCACATGTTTGCAGGCAGATTGCACATTTGAGGGAATAAATTGCCTCGTCGAGGACCAGACTCCGCATTGTCTGTTCCACTCTGTGTTCCTCTGCTTTTACTGTAAATATGTTTGTTGAAAACCTGTCATCTGCAGTTTCTTTTATTTCTTTTCAAGTCCTGCTCATTTTACGGTGCCTAGTGGTGGGGCTCAGCCGGATGGTCTGCGTCCGGAAGTGAACATGTGGTAGTGTTTAGCTTTGTAATGCCCTGGGTTTTATGTACGTCTTGAGGGAGATATCGCATGGAAGGCAACCAGGATGGTGATTCCGGGCCAGCAAACAGAGTGGATGTCCAAGTGTTGGAGAACTCTTGTTATCACAGAGCTTCCCAGGGGTATACCTCAGTCCAAGGCCCACAGAGAAGGCTTAACTTGCGTGCCAAGTCATCTTTAATAAGCCAAATCTGTCTTTGCTCAAACATTCATGTATTTCGTCTGTGGAACCTCTATCAATTTGGTGACTCCTTTTGGCACGGAGCGAGCTTAAACTCCCCCTCAGTTAATGGAATGTGTAACAGTCATGCTCACCAGAGACTTTTCTTCATTCGGTTTAGTTGGCTCCAGTGAATCTTTCATGTGTTTTGTTAAAACACGATTTTGAACACTTCCTCCCCGACATGCTTCTCAAAGCTATTCACCCCTGTAAGTTGATATATTACAACAAATCAGTGTGAAGTACTTACTCTTTATAATCCACTGGTACGTTTCTCTTCTCAAACTTGCATGACCGATGTCAAGTCAAAAGCATTTAACCCTCTTGTTTCCCTGTGAGGACCATCTGGCCCAAAGATCAACACAGCCAAAGTTGAGCTCTGTTTCACACAGTGGGTGCAAAGCTTGGATAGCATTGTTCATATTTCAAAAGTTTTCTTCTCCAGTCTTTCATAGACTCACTTGTCCTGATAAAAACACATTCTTATCCCAGCCCCTTACCTTATTTCACTCAACATCAGTGAATAAATGATTGTGTTACTGATATTAGCTTGTAATTTACATTTTATTATGCCTGTGTATTGATCTGACAGCTTCACACAGAAATGATATACCTCTAAATGAAATGTCATGATGGTGACCATCATGCTTTACGCTCTTAAGGAAAACTGTGATGTGCCAAGAAAACCTTCCCACCCTGTGCCCATCACAAATGGATCTTTACTCAGTCATTGTTTGGGAGATTCCACCAGCAAATATAAGTCTTTGCTAGAGGGATGGCGATGTTGTCAGAGTATTAGACTTTAGCCACTGGGCAACTAGTGAAACACGTTTAAATGTTGGCAAGGACTCTGATCAGCTGTTATGGACCTACATTGTTGGCCAGGTTAAGCTTTCTTGGCAGAAAAAACAGTTAGATGGACTTTAATTCCCAAAGTTGGACATTAATAAAAAGAAAAACAAAAACTTCTGTCAAAATTTAACTCAACCTAAATATGGTGACAGTGTGATTTTAGTAACTACCTGAAAACTTTACTATTTCTGAGCCATTAAAAAAACAACTTTTTGCTGTGGCCAACCATCTGGTTGAAATATGCCACCTATAGCCAGCCTCTCTACACACCTGGGACACTGACGAGTGTGTCAGCTCAAAAGTGTGCGAGCCCTCCAGGGCCCATCAGTCCACATGCAGTGCTCAGAGGAAACATGTGACATGTGGCATAATTGAGTCAGCCAGCAAATACTGCAGCAGAACTCAGCCAACTGATGCCACTACTCAGAGCCCAGCAGGAGAGCTCTGAGCTGTATAGGATGGCATCAGAAAGGAATGTGCCTGTTTCAGATTATTAAAGGCACTGTTTTTCTGTTTAATTTGAGATAGCATGGGGCCCTCGGGGTAAGGGCGAAGACAGCTGCGGCACTGATGAATGGGCCAACAGCACCCTGCTGAGAGTGTAAGGTACCTCGGTGAGAGATTCGACTCATAGTAGAGAAAATAGAATGAAGCTTTAAGAGAACAATTTAGTACCAAAAGCAGCAAAATTTCCCTTCGCAGTGTAATTTGCCCTTTGTCTGTGGGCTATTCTCTAAGGGAGGTCATATTTTTGCTGGCTCTCAAGTTTCTTTTTCTAAGGCTCTTGCCACATAAGAAATCCAGCATCATTCCTTTAGCCTCACTGAGTCAGGATATTGTGGCTGTAATGTTGTCATTGGATTTATTTATGAAGTGATTCATATTTATTTTGTCTCATCTGTTGGGTTTGGGAGAATCCTGGCTGAAAATTGCTGAAACTGAAATGTGAAAATGCACATATCAGCCAGTCTTGTGAAATTAAGGACATTTAAAAAAAGGAAAAATTGTGTGTATGTTTATTTTCATTTGAAAGCAGACAAACACATTGACATGACAACAGACAGCAACTGAGGGCCAATGTTGATGCCTCATTTCACCCCCCTCTACCCCCACTGAGTTGGCAAATAAACCTTTGTAATTATCTTGGAAAACTAACTGCCAGCGTAATTGAAAATTAACTGGACTTGGGTCTTTCTCAGGTCAAAACAGATGTATTACACTTCTCCACCTGCAGATCAGTAATCAAGAATTTGTTTATCTAAAGAATCATTAAAGATTGTAAGTAAAATTTAAGTCCTGATCCTGACAAAGATTTAGGAAAAAAACACTGTCAAAATGGTTTCACAAACCACTAGCAACTCCTACTTCAATACTTTAAGACATGTGAGTGGCCTACCTCTCACCATGTTGCTTTTCTTAACATAACAAAAAAAATGTTTAAGCCAGAGAAGAGTCAAAGTAGAGTAAAATAAAGTGAAGAGTCTCGTCAGCCTCTGAGGAACATCCTCAGATGTTGACAGAAAATCGAAACATAATACTTTATGTAGCATTGGTGTGTACTTGCACCCTTTTTAGCTGTACTTAATAGAGGAAACAACTGCATCCCTGATGTCATGTGTCAACAGCAAGCGCCGGAGTTTGGCTGGTGCCTCCAGCATTGCTTCTTCTGGCTGCCCAGGAGATGTTGCCTCTTTGATTGTTTCTTCAAATATGCAAGCCAGCGCTAGGGGAGCAGATTGTTTGTTCAAGATTTCCTGGGAGACTCCCACCTTGGGCTTAAACAGTGCAGTTGTGATGATTAGCAACAACATGTGCTGCCTCTCCCATAAACCATCGGGAGGAGAAGGAAGGGTCTGAGGAACCTTGTTTTCTGCTTCCTTATCCTGCATAAATGTCATCCACCCCATGTCAGTATTGTCATTCTAGTGTAAAATGCTGACCTTTCGTTCTCTATGTGGACACGTATGTTTTTAGAGCTTGCTATTACTGAAGTGTAAGTGAGGAGTAATATCCACTGACATGTGGTGTTTCCCCAGAGTGTTGCCTCAGTAATGTCTCTGTCATTATGAAACGAAAGGTCTCTTCATTCTCAGACCAATTTGTCTATTGTGTTCAGTCATGTAACAGAGACTTAATGCCATTTTCAGAGATTGTAGGGGTAACTCAATTATCTCCTTGGCTCTAGCGTGTTGACAGACAGGGCCTAAGGAAAGGAGCTGTGCTTATCAAGCATCTACCCACTGTCACAATGACAGAAATGATGGCACACGCAAACAAATGAAGAGGGAGGAAGTTGTCCACAGGGCTGTGCTCTCTGATGCTACAGCCAATGATAATACATTATGTAGTTCCAATGTAATGTTAAATGGGGATTTATCAACAGTCACATCCTCCTTAAAGTGAATCAGTGATGTAATGTATATACAGTGTCTCTACAAATGCTACAAATTTAGCTTGTTTTAGAATTGCGGTATTGTGTGTTATATATTTGATAAAGTTCAAGTGGTAGCTGGTTTTTGTTATCCTTTTGTGTGAGAGGGGTGATGTGGAACCAAAATGCAGAAGGTTTCTGTATTAAAACTGTCTTTTTAATTAGTTTATGCCATCTGTTGCCATCGTACCCATGTTGGCCTGTCAGCTAATGTTTTAATATATATAAATTTATTTGCATTTTAATATATGTAAATTGTTTATTTCACTTTGTTGTGGGAAATATTGGAGAAAAAAAAGTCTAGAATCAGTGATTCAGTGAACATTTTGATTGAATATTATGCTGTACTGTCTTATTACATTACATATAATTTCTAAAATGTTGACATAGTAATTCTGAAAATATTTTTTTTTGTCCTGCAGTGAGAAAAGATTTAAAAGACGAGACTGATGACAGGATGCAGCAATTCAAGAAAAAGGCAAAAGAGCTTCGCATCTTGGACGCCAAAACGGCTCAGAATCTTTGTAAGTATATGCTCTTGTGTTTTTACAGTAGTACTTTACAGCCAATAATACACGTTTCACACTGTTAGCTCACAAAGCACTATCTCCCTTTAAAGCATGACCTTTTTTGTCACAGCTATTTCCATGACACCCCAGGCATTTTCATACCCCCATGAGCAGCTTCGTGGAAAACAAACAATGAAAAGCCCTCAACAGTGATAGTGTTTTACCGAGCCCTCTGGGGAAATGCTTTCTTGGCAGTTCTTTAGCGGTCACCAGGAGTGTATATAGATTTTGTCCAAGCTGCCTCTCGGTAATCATGTATAAAGAAAATTCCTACCAGACCTGAGCAGACCTTTTTTTTTGTTGTATGCCTACAACAACAAAATGTCAAGTTGATACTGGTGTAAAATATTTACCACACCCTTAAAGTGTGTTTATTTTGGTGTGGTGGAGAGAAAGGATTTTATGTTGGGGATCTTTTCAGGTCTTTTGCAAATAAAAGATTTTGTTTTAGAACTTCACTAACAGATACACCTTGTGTCTTCCATATGAACTTTTCTTATCCCTAATTCATAGAATACATAAATAAATTCATTACACAGCAAGAAGGGGAGGTTAAAACCCAGGATATGGCTGAACCATGTAAGGTCAATTTGATATTTTTTTGCTTGTGGGTGCCAGATGGACCCAGTGAGGCATGGACCACATCCCACAAAAAATTAGTGACTGCCGGCAGTGTTGTCTTGATTGGTTGGGAGAGGATGTCTTATTGTTTCCCCAGCTCTTTGGTATTTTCATCTGCAGCCTTAATATCCCTTATCTCTGAGACAGATTGTAGATGATAACATCTCATGAAATATGCATGTCAAATGCTAAGATTAAAGGTGACCCTTGTTGCGACCCTCTTTGTTTATCTGTTATTTTTCCCATATTTCTTCTTTTAAAGTACAAGTACATGAGTGTGCAATGGCATACTGCAGACAGGGATGAGTTAAGTTTAGAGTGGATGAATTCCTGTACACTTTTGATGACGACTGGTAGCAAACTAGAATGTCGAAATAGGAAATAAAATATTAAAAATATTCTGTATCTCTGAACTGATTCCCCTGCTGTTTGCTGGTGATGTCTTCCATGTGTCTTTGCAGTGAAAGGTCACATGAATGAGTTCATCAGGCAAAATATTGGGGTTTGAAAGAGCACGTGGCAACATAAGGATGACACCTCTGCGTGTGTATGTGTGTGCATGTCGGAGTATGTGCCGGGGTGCACATGTAATTGCGCTTGTGTATGGGCTGTGACAACGTTGATAGGTGTCACTGCCATCTTTGATTACAGCCTAAGCAGATGGGCTTGGAATTTGGCAGGAAGCAAAAATAAGTGTAGAAAATCTCACCTCCAGGATGGCAACTGGTGGGAGGCATGTGGTCCTACACAGCTTCCCCCGAGTTGCCTTGACACATGCTACGTAGATCATATTCACCGCTATTCCTGCTGCGGAAGCCCTCTAAGCTCCCTTTTCAGTTCTGATGTGTGTTAGGATTGAAGGTTCGCTAACTGGGATAGCGGAAGAAAGAGAACGATTGCGATGTCAGTGCCAGTTTACGTATGCTGGTGAAATGATTATGCCTTCCACCATGTCTGATAAATTGTGTCTGCGGCTAAAAACCTACTTGCAGCTTTCACAATAGGCTGCCTATTGAGAGTGTTTTACTTGTGGTTGAGCCTTGAATGAAGATCACTGCAATTATTGCACTTTAAGTTATTAAAAGAAAAACATTTAGACGATGATCCTTTTTTGGGGAGGATTGTTTTACCCTTTATATTAGTTTTCTTTATATTAGTTCACAATCCATCGAGTTATGAGGGAAAGGAACCTGAAGAGCAAGTACAGTAGATTAAGTAAAATGAAAAGATCTGAAAACTGGTGTGTGAATACATCCAGCACTTTAAAACTGAGAGATTCAGGTTAATTTATCAACACTATAGAGTAGCATAGATCTTGGTGTGAGAGCCCAGTTCTGACCTTTATTTCAATTGTAGAATTCAATTAGAGTGGGCCATTGGGTTAACAAAGTAAATTCCAAATCAAGAACAGCTATAATTAAGAATAATACATTTAAATAATCACATCAGTACTTCATATGTAACCTTGAGAAGAGACAGCAGCAGAGGCCAGATTGAACATTTTCAGAGCTGTTTATCGTAGAGTATAAGTATTGTTATTTTTTTCTGCAGTCTTTAATACCAACAGTCACTTTGACATGCTGTAGGCTTAAAATGTTTAAAAATCAATGAGTTCAGAAACTTCATAAGTTCAGCCCTGTGAAAGCAAACTTCACTAGAACTTGTAAGATGCAAAATGTCTAAAAAGTTGAAAAATTTTCCTCAGTTGAAATTTGACAAGAATTTACTTAGAATATGTTAACATGAGTTTGTAGAAAATTTCAAAATGCAAATATACGTGGTGTGTATAGGTTTTTGTCAAATTTGGTTGTTGAATTTATGTCAAAAGTATAAAACTTAAAATCAAATATAGAGTACATTTGTCTGCCAAATCTGACCAAATGAAGATTCAGATTCTCACACTGTTAACTAAGTGATTATATGGCCAGTGACTTCCCAAGGTAGCTTATTACTAACAGTGTAAACACTAATTAATTGTGTTATTTCAAGCGGTATCCATAACAAAAGTAGCAGGTATCCCACTCCTCCTCAATTTGACAAGCATGTCGGACTTTCAGCTGCAGAGAACCACTGCGTAACACAGCTTGTGTGCAGAGCTGTTTATAAAAGCGCAGTGCCTTCCTCCCCTCAATAACTACATAAAGAAACGTCCCACGGCATACAGCACAACACAATCTTTGTGTTTGCAGATGACACTTGATACATCAAATGTTAAGTATGGCAACTTTAAAGATGAAAACAGGCATAATAGCACCCTATGAAGGCCAGCTGAATTTCTTCGCAGCAAGTAGTGATCACCGCCAGCAAGTAAAGCCACAAATAAAGCTCAGAGCACCGCCTGAGCAACATCTAACAACTGATCCTGCCAGGTGAATGTGCAAGAGCTGCATTAACACACCTCCACCTGCACCATTTTGCTCATTTTGGCACAGTTAGGTCAGCGTGCAGCCAGTAAATAACCAAACAGGTGCAGGTTGACCACACCCATCACTGCCACGAGCACACAGCAAGGTAGAAATTCAACTGCTCGATGGCAGCAAAAGTTGAACTTTCAGTCTCTCACACTGCTTCATCTGTACATTATCTACTAAAGTTTTTAATTTACATTATATGCCAGTGTTATTTATGACAAGCTACCCTCAAGAGAACCTTGTGTCCAGCTGTTTCCCATAAAGGCACATAAAACATATTGAAGAGACAGTAATAAATGTACAACATTTAGACAACAAACAAGGATGACACATTGCCTTTGATAAAAAAAAAGCAGCCTAATCAGGAAAACGGCATACTCATGAGGAAGAAAAAAAAAAAAAAAAAAACTATATAGCAATTGAATTTTCTCTTCTGTTCTGCAGTGTTGAGTCATCAGAAACCTGAAGCAGTGAATCCAGAAATGTTAAGTGAATCAACTTCTAGTTGTGATTTTCCCTGACTGTTTAGGAAGTAAATGCGGGAAATAGCCTGTGTAATAAATAGCAAAAGACTGGGGAAGGAGGAAAAAAAAAGAAAAATAAGGACGTGCTGCCTCGCCGTTTGTTGCGCGTCAAATACAGACATCAGGTCCCAGTGCTGCTGCAGTATAGCAGCTGTTGAGTGACTCTCCTCCAACTCATTACCAAACCTCCACCTGTGACTTCCACCTGGATACACCATCAGCTCCAATTTCCACTGTAGGCACCCCACCTGGAGAGTGAAACACCCACTAGGCTGTCCCCCGAGGCAAATTTTGTGTACTTCTTTGTATCCACCCAAACAAAACCATTTAGCCCTCCCAGATAACACCATTAGTGCTATCACAAGTAACTATAATACCTCTGTTTTTTATTCCAGTTACTACAATCATTATGGCTAGAAAATAAACATTATTATAACATCAATACTAACACCAATAATGATATTGATACTAATAATAATGATAATAATGGCTCACATTTCACTGTCACTGTTAAATCTTGATGTTTTCCTACCTAGTTTTTGTCAGGGTGACACAAACTATCCAGTTGAGGGGCAAAAAGTGTATTAGTTTTTCCAAGTGACAAGTTAGGTCTGTGGTCATTTTGTCTGAGGAGCGATGAGTGCTGAAATGTCTCTTTGAACCCCGTGGCCTAATAAAAAAAGGAGAGGAAATGACTCTCTTCTCTCTCCATCACAACAGCAATTTTCTTGGGCTCGTTCCGCCTGCCTTATGAAGAGATCCGGGACATTGTGCTGGAGGTAGACGAGGAAAGACTGAGCGAATCACTCATCCAGGTAAGACTGATGTTCAGTGTGGTGTGTTAGTTTTTTCTCTCGTACACGCACAGACGCCCTCACACGCGCTCATTTTTACCGTCTGAAAAATGTGCGCACTTGTGTGTGTCTGAGAGAAAGGGAGGGAGAGCTGGGGGAGGCTTTCTCCACATGTTCACGTGAAAAGATGATTTTTAAATTTCAGCGTCTGGCTGAGAGCTCGGTGACCCCATTTTAAACCTGGTATGGTCTGTTTTTGGCACAAGTCAGTCTCCCAATTCTCATCCGGACCACAGAGACCCCCCCATTCATCTTCTTATAATGGATGATGAAGGACAAGGCTTGGCAAAGTCTCCCCAACTCCACCCTCCTCTCCTTTTGCCTTTGTCTTAAACCATAATTGATGAGCTTCCTAAAGGCTACTTGTTTTTTTGCTCCCATTTTATTTCTAGTTTTCTTGTCTTCTTGCATTAATTGAAAGTGGGGCAGGTGCATCTGAGGTGAAAATGCACGACAAGGCAGCGTGAACATTTCCTGCACTGTCCGTGTGTTAACTACTAAAGCAGTCCTGCTGTCTTTTGTTTCTCTTTTATTTCAGGAGTAAGACCTCTGGAGTGAGCAACAAATAGATTTGATTTCAGTATAATCTTTGTAGCGATACTCAGTGTTCTTTTTTTTCCAAGCAGCAGTGGGTATCGTTCAAGTACAGCCTTTAAACTACACAGATCTTTCCTACCTTGGAGAAATAAAAACATTACCTTTACCTGATATATATATATGTGTGTGTGTGTGTGTGTGTGTCTATATATATATATGTAGGTATGTCCTTTCCCACATGGCTTATCAACAAACACCTCTTGCACAAGAGGTAGTCTGCTTCCTCCCCACTGCTTGGATCCCACACTCTAGTAAAAGGTGGTGAGGCAATATATATTTAGATGGGGCCTATCTAGAGAGCTGCCCTGCAGGACTATTATTTTGAGCTCTGATAACCTTTAATTGGCTGGCAATCTGGCAGAAAGTACAGAGTGTACGTTATGAGATGGCAGACCCCCTCATGCTTTGGGAAGGGGAAAGGAAGTTAAGGTGTTGACCTTTTCTAACCTTCAGCCTTTCTGTAGCGAAGTAGAAATAGTCTATTTGCCAGCGGGGCAGCTGTGTGTCCCCAACACATCCCCACCACCACATCTTGCTGAACACAGCGGCAGAAAAATGGCCGTTCTGGTTTTTAGTAGTCTGGTTGGCTTAAAGGGGAAATAACCATTCACCATCCACTATTAATCTGACATTTCTAATTCTTCTCATTTGTGAACATCCTACACTTGAATTATTTAAAATCTTTGTCCAGTTTCTAAATCCTGTTGGGTAATCTCAAGGTCTGTGACACTCGACAGGTTATAATACTGATAAAGACAGTGATAAACAAATAATGGCCAAACCTGACAAACAAACATAGAAAACAATACAAAGTCCAATTTCATAAACTAGTACAGTGCCCGCTGTTTGGGCTGGTTTGGGCTCCAGTATTGCTGCTCGCAGTTTTCTTGATCAACGCTCATCCAAACAGCTTCACCCTTAACACCGCGCTTCCTTGGGTCCTCAGCAACACACCTGCCAAGCGTGAAGTCGATCACAGGAACGGTTGTCGATATAATCAAGGGACAGACAGGCAGAAAGACGAGAAAGATAGACGGAGATTCCCTCCAGCAGAACTGAGGATGCTAAAAAAGCGAAAGGCTCAACAAGGCTCGAGAGAGCGAGCGTGTGACTCAGCATAAGCATCTGGGAACTGAGCTAATGTCACGAAATCCAGGGGGAGGCGGGAAGACCAACTGAGTTAACTTATCGGTGCAGAAGGAGCCCACATCTGGCAAACGTGTCAGTGCCTGTTAAATAACGATCCTAAAGACCGAGTATAGACTGAACTGGACAATTAAGACAGCGCTCTAAGAAAAATGTTTATTTGCTTCCAATATATGGTATTATTCCATCCTTTGTGTGTATCTTTTTACATTCAATGACATATTGTAGTTTATTTTATGTCATATTGTAGGTTTACATAATTGTATATTTTTTGCAGATAGAATTTCACTGGAGGCCATGGATGCAATGCATATTTAGTTAGAATTTAAAACACATTTTCGTTTAACTAGATAAATAATTTAATTGAAATTCCATTAAATCTATAGTTTTTAACTCAGACAGATTATGGGCTTCTTTTAATCTTTATGTCACATTATGTGTAGTGTTTCCAAACATATTCAGGTGACACTGGGAAGAACAGATCTTATAAGGAGACAGTTCCTCTTTTTTAAAGGACATTTGCCTTTTTCCCAGCAGCATCTGTCAAAGCTAAACTCTATATTCGATCTATTAAATGTTATCTTTCAGAAGTGATCTTTAATCTCAATTTTTATGCCACACAGTTGCAAAGGAGGCTTTTTTTCTTATGAAAAAAATTGAAAAATCTGTTCTTGTATTTGCGTTTGACTGACAGCACAATATGCTGCAAGGTTTTTTTATAACAGCATTAACATTTTTTTCTGAATGTGCACAAAATCGCGAGGTACTATTTGGCAAGGTAAGAAAACTAACACAGGGCTAATATTTATTTGTATCATATCACTGACTGTATACTGGTAGACGACATTACTGATGAAATAAGAGAGCCGTGAGCTCAGAAATTAAACAATGGAGCAAGTGACACACGACTAAGAAATACAGTTGGAGCTATACAGAGGCACTGAAGGGGAGCAAAGAGACTTCCTGCTGGGTGACATAGTCCTGAGTGTGGGCTCCATCTGCACAGTGCTCATCTACACTCATTATGCTGATTAATCACTCTACACCACCCACTTTCAGCCACACGCCAATCACCATTTATCCACATGGACAACTGCACACACATACAGAGCAGGAAGATGTGTCAGCGTGGCTCAGGCGATGCTAAAAGGAAATGCATTTACTGTCTTGCTAATGTCGCTAAGAGGGGGCTTGTGTGTGCAGCTAAAAAAAGAAAAAGTAAATAAATAATGCAGCTGAAGGGTTGAAAGAACAATAAGAAATAACAAAAGACACTTATTTGAATAAGATTAAAGATGATGCAAAATGACACCTATACTGCCCTTCATCAGCCGGTTTTTAAGCATTCCTGTGCTTTCCTCATTTTTACTTTTCATAGTTTTGATAGCTTGCTGCCACCTGTTGCTTTTGGACTTTATGATTAGAATATTCTTTAAAAAAAAAAGTTGTTTCCAAGCAAAGATGACTTATTATTAGCATATTAAAAATCCAATACCTGATGATAAGATGCTAATTAGTATTTGATTAAAGGCCTTTACAGACAGAGGTACCACTATTAGTAGTTAGAAATTGCTCCTCCTATTTTATAACCAAGGTGATTAGAATCCTGTTTGATATTTTTTTTTTCTGATTGATTGGGCATTTTTATAGGTTTATACAAATTGTGAGGCATTAATGAACACTCCAACCTGGAAGTGATGTACTCTACTGTACCTGCCAGCTCTCCTGTGTTCGTTTACGCTGTTGAAGAGCTTTAAAGAACAATGGTTCTCTAGGCTTGTGATACTTGATAGGGGAAAAAAAACGAAACACCACAAAAATTCAGCTCAGTTTAAAATGATGCCTTGGTTTTATTTTGCAAAGACGAATGACAAGCAAGCGGGGAATTGATACATGGAAGGAATAGTGAAAATGGAAGGAATCAAGGAAGCAAGAGGTGTTCATAATGCATCTAAAACTCTGTAACTCAATCTTATTATCTTCCTTCTCCGTCGACATGTCTAATGTAATGATTTGTCAGCACAATGTGGCAGTGCGCTGGCCTTGAAGTACCCCCACAATGTGTCACCCTGGCAGAGTGGATAGATAGGACTTGATTGGCTCTCCTTATTCTGCATTAGGGCCCATCAACGCCTCGGAGATGATGTACACATCCCTGAATGCTAGCAGACAGTCCTGGCTCTCGCCATTCATCCAGGCTTCATATGAATCTTTGCAATTCCGCATTCTCCATGCTGCCGGTGTACCAGCGTACGCACAGTACATGCACATGGACTGACAGTGAATGAATGAATGTGTGTGAGGTCTATGCACATGTGCAAACGCACACGTTGGCATGCAGTCCGTCTCCCACTCTGTCTCTCTCCAACTCATTTGCCCCGCAATATTAATGGCGCCGGTGGACAGAGGGAAGTCACTTTTTGTCTATCAGGTCGGCTTCATCGAATTCAAAAAGACATCAGAGCCACCACACTACCATACCCTGTGTGACAATGAGATGAAGAGGACAATGAAAGACAATAATGAACGTTGGCTCAGTGAAAGCAGATTGAGCCTCAGAAAGCTTGGCAAAGGTCTGCCTTTAAAGAGCTGACAGCCTGACAAAGCTATTCATTGCTATTGTTGGCTGGCAACAGACGCAGCAAGGGAAGGTTGTGTAGACCTTGTTTGTGTGGGAAAGAGTCGGGCACGTGCGGCCTGGGCTTCAGGGTCCCGGTTGCATTGTGTTCCTGTTTAGTTTGGCACTGTCGGACATCCAGCGCCCCTCGGCCTTTTTAGCAGCACGCTGCCTAAATGCATATTCTGCCTCCCCCGCGTTGTTTAAATCATGACGTGGCTATGCCAGTGACCTTGCTCTTGTTGACTTAGGTTGGCTCTTCTTTTGTTTTTTAATTTCTCCAAAAGTCCCTCACAGCCTCTTTGCCCCTGTGAGAAGGCTTAACTGGCATAATGATGGTACTTGGTCTCCTGCCCTTACAGTTCCTGCCAGTGGAACACAAGGAGGCCAAACAATGGCCAGATTATTAAAAAGCACTTGTAAACTTGAATGGTTTACGGTGTAATCAACTGGTATGGTACGAGGTTGCTCATAATAGTTCATTGGCAAGATTACTATGGTGTAATAGTCTGAGAGCTTGATTGTACAGTGGCTTATTATGTTTATTCATTATCATATTACTTTTGTTATTGCAGGTCACAAATTTAGTTGTTGTTGTAATGATCATGTTATATGTTGTTTTAAATATTCGTTTCACCAATAAAGGTGTATCTCATCTTCTCAGAGAGAAATAGTTATTTAAATGATTTCTGCACTGAAAATGATCTTCACTGTTTGGTTGGTAGATTTGTCATAATAAATTACTGTATGCGACTAAATTTCTTCAGTCAGTTCAGTGACAAAATATTTAGATGGGAATTCCTTTACAACTTGATGAAAAATGTGAACTAAACAGGCACATTTTAACTGTATAACTCTGTGGGATGCACTTTTCTATTGTGGCAGTTGTCCCTGGAAAGTAGTTAAATTAGTTCAAGTGGCTGACAATGTTGTTATTGTTGTATTACACATGGTTTGCAATCACTGGCAGGAACTGTGTCCAAAGGCATCGTTAGGAAGATTTCTTACTTACAGTAGGCGGGATTAAGTGGTATTGGTTTCCAGGAATTTAGATTAATGCTTACCAAGTGTACTCTCCAAGCTCTCAATGTTTTTTTTGTCTTGCCACTTTCTCTTTTTTTCTTGTACAACATTTCTGCTGGACTACCTTGGGTTCCCTAGCTGCTTAATTGGCACATCTCAGGGAATTGTTATTTGTTATTTCAGTTTATAAATTCTTAAATTTCCTACAATACATGCTTGCCATCTTCTACTGTCCCCAGGCAAGCTTTTTTTTTAAGGTCTAATCAGCTTTTCTACCTCCATCATGCAAAAGCAGGCTGTGGTTCATCATGCACTATATATAGTTTAGTATTTGCAGAGTCCCTGTGATGGCCAATTATGGCCCATTTCTAAGTTAACCATGTCACATCAAAGCTCATGCCTACACTGACCTCAGTGAATCAAAGCTAATGCATAATCACAAAGGGCTGTACTCGGTGTTGCCAACTTAAGCCAGCCAAGATTCAAAAGTTACATGAAAATATAAGCTGTAAAGTTAGATAAATTTCTGTTGTACAGGTACATTACTTGATTTGTAAGTTGCCCACATCCAGGTCATGCATTTGGGTTCTTTGAACAAGGTTTCCCAATACCTAACCTGCAGTATCTGTTTAAAACAAGATCTTGTCTTTAAACCTCAAAAACTGTTTGACATTAAGACGATCATGTTAAGCGGGTGTAGAAATGTTTAAACAATTTACAAATCTTGTACTGTAACTCACTTGCACTAGTGTGCTTAATGTTATAGGTACATGACAAGCTGTGCAACCAAACGATGAATGAATGATATTGGCACTAATGCAAACGGAGTCCATGATGTTTTTTTTGTGAACTGTGAAAAGTTGCATTTCTAACACTAAGAATGAGATCATTCACAAAGTCAGGCCCACAGGGCAAAGATAGCCTGAATCATTTTCAGGTAGCTAAAGAAAGACAAAGAGAGGAGAGCAGAGTATTGACATAGATGGACATTTACAGTATTCATACACAGACTGAGGATTTATTTCAAAAGAGTACGAATAGTATTGTCTGCTGCTGCTGTTGCTGCTGAGCGCCTCTTTTCCCTCCACCCTGACTCACAAAATGCCATGTGATGTAGCTGCATGAAATGAGGGAGTCATCACTAAATGTTTAAACACGCCCAGTTTTTGGTGTGTGTGGTAAGCTAACTCTCGTCAGCGGGATGATATGGCCCTTGGGGCTTGTTTTGCGGAATATCAGAGTGGCTTCTTAATGTTTAATGTGTGCCAATGTATTTTATATTGCCCCATCTCCTTTTCAAAAGGAAATGCTAATGACTAACGCTGCACCACCGCTATTCATTTGTAATTAGTATTGCCCTATGTTGTGTGCAAATGCAGTAGTAAGAATATCAAAGGGGTGCAGAGAAGTGTCCAGCATCTCTTGTATTTAAACTCAGCATGTCTTAATGAGTAAATGTGTGCACATCATTTCGGGCACTTATTGGTTGACATTACCAGGGCTTTTAAGTATACAGTTGGAAACATTCAGTCATTTTATGATTCAGGATGTGCAGTAGAATATTAGGCATATTAAATCAATATATGCACACCCTGATTTAGCATGGAAATCTATGTCAAAGTCAGAATAATACACTCATGTTGTAAAAGTAATTTGAACAGGAAATAATGTCACAGCATGTTGCACATTTGTATACTCATGTTACACCACATGCGAGGATATATTAATGAGTCAGACTGACACAAGGTTGTTTATTATTTCAAGTGGCGATATGAAAAAGCCTCAGCTGTCTATATCTTATCTTATCTTACTTCACAGCATATCTGATGTTCCTCTTTATCTCGGTGCACACTGCTGTCGATTGACTACATATTTTCAAATACGGTGGAAATGCTGGAGCTTTTAACTATCCATATTCTGATACTAATGTGAGCAGCAGCTATATTATTGTTTCCTATGGCCCCAATAACACAGCCCACAATTTTTCCAGATGTTTGTGAAAAGCATTAGAATCCACACTCCTTTAGATTACATTTCTTTCATTTAGATTTATCCTTCTGAAATGTTAATCTCCTCATGATCATGTCACTGTGTTTTACACTATGTGAGTTCCCACTATAAACTGACACCAGACGAATGCCAACATGAAAAAACAGGAATTCTGCAGTGACTACATTTTTTAAAAGCACATATAAGTAATGGCTAAGAGACATGCACGTCATATTATTAACATAAACTTTATATATCTGATTATCATCTGCTGCATCCACCCAACTGGCTGTAACCTTTTTGTTTAAGAAGCTCCAAACAGATTGACCCTTCAGGAAATATATATATGGATATTCTCTCCAATTATTTCTATATATGTATATATATACAAAAAATACTGTTCCCTTCCTTTTAAATTGTAGCAAATTACATAACGTGTCACATAAAGTCCTAATGCACACTGACTGGGCTGTCTCGCAGTAAACACCAGCATTGTCAGCTTTCGGCTCTGCACTACTTCTCCTTCACCTCGCCATGGCAACAACCTTTCCGCCAGGTCTCACAAGAGTCTTTCGTACTAGCCTTGCTTGTTATTATTGTTTATCTCTCTTGTCAATCACCCAGATCACCACGATGCTCATCCATATGCATGGAGCCATCATTACACGTGGTAGCCTATTGGCTGCAGGGCCTGGCAGTGCCCATTGCCAGCCTTTGTTCTCTGCTGTAACAACAGGTGATTGTAGCAGCCTGGCACATTGTTCGGCATCATTTGCATGATGTAAAAGTGCACATGTGGGGCAAGGCGATAAGTATGGCTGCGCATTGGGCCTGTTGGATTAGAGCTTAAGCAGGAGAAACGGGCTCCCCCTTGGGCTTAATTGTGGTGTATTTTGGCACCCAGCACATAACTTTCTTCTGCATCAAATGCTAATTTAACAATGAAATGTGAAATACATTATGCTGATTTGGGAGGGCTGGAAAAATAAGACAGAAAAGGAGGAGAAGTATTGAATAAACAAAGTACAGGCAGGGGAAAGAGAGGCAAAGCTCGGCTTGGTGCAGTATCAAATGCGCTTCAGAAATTGATGGCCAGGACCCAAGGTACTACATGTACTTTCCACTGATCATCACCACGCTGCTGATCTCCAGCCACGGGGTCCAGGCCAGGTACTCTGTCCTCAGGTTGAATATCGATTGAAAGCACACACATTCACAGACATTCGCACACACACACACACGCAAATGCATACACACAGACAGGTTCATGCACAATACAGCACAACAGTTAAATTTTGATCAGGTGGAGTCCATGCGGCTTCTCCTCAGGCACACTGGGTGCTGTATTTTCTTAACCGAGTTTAAAAAAAAAAAGAAGAAAAAAATGCATTTTCTGTTTTCACTCTCCAATTCAGTGTCTTTGTTTCTGTGACAGATGGCACATCACTCACAGAGACGCTTTCAGACAGCAGACTCTGCAAACAAATTAATTTCTATTACTGTTTTGCATGCTAGCTCTCTTCTTATTTGATTGACAGTCTCATCATATACAAGCCCTGTATTAGGATGCCTGTATGAGGCATTTTAAATGAAAAATATTCCCAAATGAGAGAAAATTTCTGTTCAGCTCAGTAAAGTTCATCCCTCTTTCTTTCACCTTGACAAGTTTAGTTTGTTTTGAACTATTTTTTTCTGAATATAGATTGTCTTAGTGTGTTTGCTAAAAAAAAAAAAAGAAGTATCACAGTTGATATCATTAAATGATCAAATTATATATGAGTAAATATATAAAAGTTAGTTTCATATGTAAGTCCTGAGGGTTCACAGCAGATGAAGGTGAGGGCGGAATAAGCTTTTGCAAACATTTTTTAATCTCTCGCTTTCTAATTTGTTTGTTACTTTTGTGACTCTGCTCCTCTTGTCTATCCTCGTCTCTTTCTTTACCAAATTCTATCTTTCTGTTTATCTCTTTCCGTTCTTTGTGCGAATGCTCTTATTTGCCTTGTTAATTTCCCACTTAATCCTTCTTCACACCTTTCATGGTAAATGTAAGTGCTCAGGTGTGCACATAAAAAAAGTCCTCCATATTTCCCTCTGAAAAGACAAATTTAATGTCACAGTAAGTCTGTCAGGTTCTCCAGCCCCAACACTCAAATTAATCCCTCCCCCCTCAATCTCTCCCTCAACCTTTTTTTCCCCTCTCTCACTGCGTTTGTGTCTTTCTGTCAGGCTGCACTTCTCATTTAGTTTAATGCGATTTTAGAATCTGTCACACTCAGTTTGTTGCCTGTCAGCCTGTCACTGTAGCTTTGCTCATCGTGAGATTTGAGGTGTTTGTGTGCTTTGGCAGGGTGTAGATTCAGTAAGACTACAACAGCCCGTATCACTGATGTTCATTGTTTAACACGTTCACCTGCTTGATGACGTCGTTTGTTCTCATTTTCCCTCTCCTAAGCTCCCCTCTAATCTCGGGGTCGAATATTGAAGACATCTGTGTTTAATTAATTAACATTTTTTATATAATCCACGTCTTGTAATTATAAATGTTTCGAGTATAATTTTCGAACAAATCTGTTTTGGTGGTGGTTTTTTTTGTGAAACTGAAGAAATCAAGAAATCTTCAATTTGCAAGGCACCACACTGAAATTTTTTTTTACTGAGTCTTATCTGTCAAAACGGTCCCTGTTCTTGTACACGAAAACATTACTTGATAGCCTTTGTTCCACATATTCGGTTTCCAGCTCTGTGGTAGTAACCTTTTGTTTGAGATGGCTGCTGTGTACACCCACAAACTGTTGTGCAGAGTTACTTTTTTTTCTCTTTTGACTCTTAAGCTTAGTTTGGAAAAAAAACAACAAAAAACAAAAACAAACAAAAAAAAAACTTGAAATCCCACATAATGTCTTTTTGGAACTGTCAAGTGCTGGTTTGAGAAGTAAGGCTTGGAGAGTACTGAGAAGTCTTCTTGTCTGTCTATTATTTTGTTATTGATTCAAACTGAAGTCTTCACTGATTTGCCATGAGCCAGGTAGGGAGCCCGCTGAGGTGTCACGGCAGGGAGATGGCAGTCCCATGTTGCTCTTCATCACAGAGCATGGGCAAAGTACCGCATGCTTCTCTGTCTCCCAAAATTGAGAAGAAAATCAATTAAAAGGAGAAAATCACATCTGTCAAGCACATGGCAGACATGGCGCCTCTTCTGTCTTTGTTGTAGACCTCCCATCGACCTAGTAGAGAAGAACACAGTTTACTCAGATCATCTTTTAGACATCAGGTGATTCTCCTTCTCCTCTCTTTTATTTAACCCAGCTTAATAAAGACTTTATTGCTCTGAGAACAGAGTTATCGATTGACACGTCTCAGGCTACATCTTAAGGTTTCTTGGTTTTCTTTATCATTTTGATATTACTGTTGGGAATATGCGTCTCTTTGCTCTAAGTACATTTCACCAGGTAGGGCTCATAAAGTAGGCGCGGCAGATGTTACGAGTTCTGCTTCACACAAGAAAGTAAGAAAGGCAGGCACTCAAAAAAAGGTTCAATCATATTGATGTACATTTTTAGCACTATATAAAATTCAAACATATTTTCATAATTAATGGCCAAAAATTCTTCTTGGTTCCATCTGTTGAACGGTGCACCAACATTTACTGACACACATTGTATTCTGAATATCAAAGCTTTTGAGCATTTTTACTTTGCACGTCAGCACCTGCTGTTTTTAACAGCATGCCGCGCTGTAAAATGTGTGATTAAGGTTATGCCTAATACAGGGCTAATACCTCCCCTCTTTAAACTGTATTAACTTGGCATGGGTTTACAGATGCTGCAAAACTGTGAACTTGATTCACTGGAAGCTAGCTGACAGCAGCAGAGATCAAAGTAGAGGAGTGAAAGCCCTACAGATACCGTCATCCTCTACAAATGTTTAGTGAACCGTAACCTGTATCTCATTACTTTTACACTCTCCTTTACCCTCGCAACTGCTTCCGTTCCTCAAGTACAGACCTTTCACAGTCTGGGGAGCTAAAGTGGAATTTATCTTACCAATATTTACTATACTGTTCTTCTTTTTTCTTATGTGTATATATATATATTCTGTGTATGTACTGAAAGTATACAATTCCAAGTTGGTGTGAGGCAGAAACACCAATGAGTCCTTGAGTTGAGATGCAAATCTATAATAAATTGATTAAATATTGTGTGCAATAATATCCTGATCTGTTTCAGAATAAGATAAGAATGGCAAACAATTCTACGCACATTAACATGTCTCTGTTCTTTACATTGAATTTTAACACTTGTTGACATGTTGGCAGGGATGCCGCTGTCACGTCTTATCACACTGATGGAAATAAATTGTGCTGATTTATGTCCTATTTGACGCTTATGCTGACCTTGACAGAGATTCATTCATTCTGATTTGTCAGACTGAGAAACATTTATGTTTTAATGATTGCACCAAATATTTAAAAAAGAAAGTTTTTTGGAGCGAAACAAAGATATTCATGAATATATATGCTTGTTATCCTCTGAAAAGTTGTGATGATCAACAGAGGAATAATACATCTAGAAGTGAAGGCCAGAAATGAACGATAGAGGCATCTGAAATGCCCTTTTAAAAGGGTCACAACACTGACAAGGAATTCATGTATGTTTGTTGCACATTTTGACTTTGGGCAGGAGTGCACACAATTAAATCATTCATTTTTTCTGGAGGTTTCCTCACGTATATACACTGTTCCTTTGTTAGCGAAACTAAACCAGGCTAATACACACACATACATTAATCATAATATTTCAAAAAGTCTGGACTCGCAGGAGGTTCTCAAAGTTGTTTCACCCCTTATCCAAGACCTCTGAAACTGAAGAAGCCTCTCATGCAACATCTTTGAGAACCTCAAGCAAATCCTTTGTTCTAACTCTAAGAAATTACCATGAAAGGGCTAATCTTCACCCATTTTCATTTTCTCCTGCCTTCACCTTACTTTGCCATCAAACTTACTTGCATTTTCAGGCAAATGTGCAGTATGGATCTCCCAATTACAG
>JBAJHX010000053.1:8806212-8816493 GCA_037176925.1 Amniataba percoides
TCAACCCCACTGTGGACAAAGCTGTATCTAAAAGTAGGAATTTGTAGTAGGACAGTTGTTTTAAAATGTTGGGAAAAGGACGTTTTGTGATTGTGGCGATTTTTTTTTCAGACAAAATTCATGAATATAAAAACACATTTTTAGTATCTATTATAGATTTTTTTTTAAATTTATTTGAACATCCCTTCAAGATTCCTTTCATCTACATGTTATGGAAAACAAGAAATCTCTCTAAAAAAAAAACTCTTTGAATGCTGGCCACACGCAGAACGCTTCAAAACTCAAGTCAAATCAGCCAAGCTGCCCTAAATGTTCAACTTTCTCTCATGCCAACTGCTTACAGGATAAAGATCCAGGAAAACAGGTATATCTACAAAAATCAACAGCATGAGAACAAATTAGGATTTTACTGAGAGCCAAAATTTCTCTTTGTTGTCTTGTTCCTTTAAAGTAGCGTTGGCACTGTGGTGCTGCAAAGGCAACACTATTCGGTATCTCATCTAACGGATGATAAAACTGATGAGGGTATTTATTGGGCTGCCGACAGAGTGCTTTGAGAACTTGTGGGGGTGCTGAAGCAGGGTCAAGCCTCTTCCAGCGCTTCCTAAGGTTGGCAATCAAGCTGTGAGGATAAACAAGCAAGTAAAGTTTCAAAATCCATCTTTTATGGAGTCTGTGTGAGACTTTACAACACTTTTTTTATGTCAGCCTTCTTAAACTTTCTGTGCAGCAACCGAAATGAGTAGAAAAAAGCTGACTTGACCTCAGTTATCATGTAAAATGGATCAGTCATGTCATGTGAAAACACTCAACATGAGATTTTTCAATCTGTGAGACCTAAGTGTGAAAGCCAAAAGCCACCGCCTTACATGTATATTTGAAGCCAGTCTTCTTGCAGGTGTGAAAAGGGTTTTAGTAATCCAGTGCGCCTTTCGTATTCCTGCAAGCTGACTGAATCAGTGTGGAGTGTCAGTGTAGAGCCTGGTAATGCCTCAGGGGGCTGATTGGGCCATTATAGATGGACAAGGAAAAAAGTCTGCTTTCTCACTTTAGTCAATCAAGTAAATGGCCCCCTGGGTGGCAGGTCTAGGGTACCTAATGGGCTCATCAGGGAGGAGGAGGTTGATGATGGGAATGAGCAGCAAGGGGAAGGGCACAGGCTGACCCACCTTCGCCTTCCACCTCCAGCCCGCCACCACAGCCCCTCGTCCTCCCAAGGACACACAAATCTCCCGGGAGCCAGCCCGTTCACATATATTCAGCGAGCCGAACATCCACCCGGGCTTTACAAGGACAGATGTGAAATGTGGATTTCATGTCACTATAGGTTAGTGTGAACAACGTGTGATCAAAATACAAGACTGGAAAGTTCTTAGCTCTGTATTTGTTTAACAGAATACCTGTAGTGTCAAAAAATACTTAAAATACATAAAACTTTGTTTGATAGTTAGGAATGTTTAAGAGGCTGTTGTCCATAATAAAACATATTGAGTAAATGGACTAAGCCATCTGCTGTATGACTCAAAAAACAAAGAAATGTTATTTCTCCTGGGTTTTGTCCCCGTCTTGCTGAGGGGAAATAAACACTTTCACAGGCTCTGCTTAATAATTAAAGATCACATGGCAATGATTTGTGTTCAATTTAAGTTGAACAGAACAGGCTACCTATTAGGCACTTGACTTGGTATCTCCACTGTCACTGTGACCTTGTGTCCTGATCTTAAAATATAGCATTTTTCAGAGCTGAAAGTACTACTAGTGTTGTCACACTATTCATATCCACAGCACACGCATGACTTTAAATCACTGTGTTCCTTATACATATATAAATATATATACTCTTCTTCGAACATGACATGTAATTATATGACAAAATATACAATAGCTTGCCTTGTGCTGCAGCTCCATCTGCAAATCCTAAATTGATGAATCAAGGGCCGACAACCCTTCTGTTAGTGTGCAGGTTGTATATTCCCACTGCCACTTCTTCTGTTATTAGTTAATTATTGTGTTATTTATTTATTTTTGATCTAGATATTTAAGTGAAAGCTTGTTTGCTTGTAATATCCCTCGCTTCTCCGAATGCTCAATGTATTGGAATGTATTGTGCTAACTAGTGAGGGAATTGGAGGAGTGCTACCTCAAGGCAATCTACGTTATGAAAGATTGAATGATATCACTGCTCAGAATTTGTTTTCAGCAACAGAGTAATGAGGCAGCATTTTTCCATCTACTTCAAATGAACAGATTTGTTTGAAGGAGTAGCGTTTATACACACTCCATCCCGTCGCACCATTAAAACATAATGGGGTAAGACACATTGTAAGCAGCTAGTGTAAAAAATGGCAGCTGTAAAAAAAGGTGTTTTTTAAAGGTGGTGTTAAAGGGAAGATTTGAGGTAAAACTCCAGGTTGCCTGAGCTCTTCAAGGAGAGTATTCAAACACTTAGGTTTTTTTCACTTCTGGCTTTTAGCACAAACTTTGAGGAAGTGTTGGACTGGGATTATAAACGGCCCTGGACTTTGACCAAGACCTGCTCACTACAACCGGTGCACAGATACTCCACAGCCCTCGGCACAGTTCTCACGATACCTTAAAGCTGCATTGACTGAATTTCCTGATGTAAAATTGTGTGGAAATAACATCAGTATCTTGGGATTTATGCAGGAATCCCCTCGCTGCTCTTATAGAGGCCCCCAGCAGAATACCACTGCCAAACACAACTCGTTTCTCTAAAATATCTCAGCTCCATTTAAAAATAGAGTAATTTTTGCTATGGCCATATAAACTAGTATCTTTGTCAAAATCAGTAACTACCTTGGCCATCTAAATTACATGTCTCAGTTACATAAATGTAGATTAAAGTGTCCAGTGTTTCTGGACTTTGGCATTCACACATATTTTGTACCAGCCTTACAGTATTTGATATGACAATTAAGACTCAGGTACAGTTATTCTGGTTATGGTTAAGACCACATTAAAGCTTACACACTCCTGATATTCAGCCAATAAAACCCATCTGTGTAACTTTTTTCTGCCAACTGAACAGTTATACTACTTTTTTTTTTTTTTACTGTAAAATATCCGTTTTTTTAAGGAGTAGCTCAATTTAAAATTGTTTTGACAGAGGTTGTCCATCCCCACACATCTAAAAGATTTGTTTTCTTCTGGGCTATGACCCTATTCACCGCAGCCTGCAGTGTTCTGTAGATTCTCCTGCCACAAGGACAGATCGGGGAATGCTTTCAGTAAGACGAGGTACATGGTTGTAAAGGAGGAAAACAGAATAAGCTGCGCAGAGACGGCATTAAAGTCTCTCAAAATAATACAAAAACAGCTTTTATTCTAAATGAGCTAAAGGTACCCGACTTTCTTTCAAATTAAAATAATAAACACAAGTCACTGCATACTGTACAAATGATTTCATTAGAGTTTTACGTATTTTGTAAAAGCACAGGTTTGGGAAGAACAATACGAGCTGTCTGTTTATGAATTAGGGAATATGCATGCTCTGTGGATTTGGAGCTGTCTAATTACATGAATGATATTCACCTCACTGTGCTAATATGTCTTCAATTTCGTCAGATAATTTTAATGTCTGCCTTATTACCTGCAACCACATGGTTTCTCCACTTACACCCACCGCACTCAATAAAACTCCGCAGTATGCCCATTCCCCTCCCGGTATGGGCACGAGCTAAATTCAGGTTAAAGATAACCACTGTAAACCATGAACACGTTGAGGCTATGGCTAATATCTTACAGTCGAGAGACGTATATTGTTACTCTACAACAATACTTAAAATAACTGTTTTGGTACATGAATGCTTGGTTGCATACAAATCCTTAAATAATTTTGTTTTTTTTTTTATTTTGTTTTTCTTATACCTGTCCCAGTTTACCCTCTCTTTATTACATATTACTAATATTAGTCAGCAGATGAAATCAGCATACCAGAGATGCACTTTTTTGTGCGGTAATGACAGTTTGGGGTATAACAATAAACAAATTAAAATTTAAAATCCATGAAATTAAATTGTGATTACCCAACGTGAGCAAATGATTGATCTTCATCTAATGAAAGTGTTTGTGTCTGTGTGTGTGTGTATGTGAGTAAGAGAGACAGAGAGAGAGAGAAAGAGAGAGTATGTCTCTGACTGCATGTAATTATTTCATTCAGTATTGCCTAAATGTGTTTGTGCGTACATTTGTGTTTGTGTGTAAGCACACGTGTGTTTGCATGCGCACATGTGTGGGCATGTCCGACTGCAGGCTGTTTACAGCGCGGATATTATCAGTATGAGTACACCGAGGTGGGTTGTGCTAATTAGTTTTCCCAGCATGCCATTCGAACAGCATGGCAATCACGATGGGGAATGAATATGGAACAAGCTCCCGATGCACTGATGTGGAGACTCTGGCTTCTTTGTGTGAACACAAGCACACACACACACATATACTTGGCAAACACTCTGCAATGCATCCATTCAAACTTTCCTTCCTTACTGCTGTATAATCACAAGTGTGGCACCATTATTGTGTGTGTAGGAACTGTATGAACTGTGTGTGTGTGTGTGGTTTTTTTTTGTTTGTTTGTTTGTTTTGTAGTTTTTGTACATGTCTGTAAGTGGATGCAAAAGTATGTTATTCTTCATGACAATGTATTTTATTATATCTTCTCATGAGCTGGGCCACTGTTGTGTTCCTCATTTGATACAACTACACTTGCAGTCCCTTATTATCTTTATGGCCATGTTCTGTAAGAGAGCAGAGATATATTTTCTGCTTGTGTCTTAAATGTGTTTGCAAATATCACATAGAGAAATATGGATTTCGTTGGTTTGTCATGCACTAAAATCATGTTAAATTGTTGTAAACATCTGTCGAAAAAAATTTCACATTTAAAGTAAGAAATAATTTAAATAATCAAAATTGCTTGCATTTTTGTGTATTTATGATTACTGTGGGGCATTTTACCTTTATTTTGACAGTCAGTGTAGAGATTATGGGAACATAAAGATCCTCATTCAAGAGATGTGTTGTGGAGGAATGTGACATGCACCTTAACTATTACGTCGTGTAGTACATTTGACAAGTGAATTAGTGTTAAAAAAAAAAAAATCTTAAAAAATGTTAAAAAAAAAAATCCCATATTAATAATAATTTTCTTTTTTATTTCTTTTTTTTTTTAAGCTCCGTGACACTAAATCCATTGGTCACAATACGACACTTCTTCATTTCCTGGCTGAGAGGTGTGAAGAGAATCACGAAGCGATTTTGAGGTTTCCAGACGAACTGGAGCATGTGGAGAGTGCCAGCAAAGGTATGTGTCTACGTTTTGTGTCAGCATCACCTACAACAATGCATCTGCTAAACAATATCCCTGAATTCATTATAACTTTGAGCACTGTGCCATATTCATCATATTACTTTATATTACTTTTCAACACATTTTCACCCCTTCTATTCTATCTGTTGCATCCCTCAACAACAGTTAGCGCTCTCTTTGTGACAGGGAAAGAGTTGTTTGTCTGACCACGCTGTCAATCAGCCTGTCAATAAACTAATTCCACTCTAATTCTATTCTCAAGCATTTGGTGGATTCCCTGCAGGCTTATTTACTTTGTTAGACTCGTAATTGGTTATTTAATCTAATTCAACTAATTATGCACTTGACTGAGGCTGCCAGCCATTGTGTAAGTGGACTGAATAGTCTCCATGCGCTGTATATATTTAGATGTCTATATGCACAAATTTTGAATGATATCAACTCTGTCATTTCATTGGAATGAATCATTCAAGGAGATGCCAGTTAATTGACTGAGACCATAAATACATGTCTCTCGCACAAAAACCCTCAGGACCTATTTAAGGAGTAGGGATGCAAAAAATCTGTTTACTCTGGGCACGCCATGCTTTTGTTGTTTCATTGGCCGTCACATACAATTAAACAGTTTCATTTGATGAGATACTATAACAGTGAAGGAAACACTGTGAGATACTAGAAGTGCTAACTCGCCCACAGATCTGCTCGAGTCGAACTACAGGAAGGGTTACCATTTTTGAGTAGGCCACTGATCTTATTATAAAGATTTCTGCGCCATTTCAAATCTTCTCTCAGGTAAATGAGAAAAGCTCTGCTGACGAGCCTCCAAAAATCAATTTAATTAGATTTACTTTGAGGCAGGCACAAAGGAACAGAGTGATCAGAGGCCATGCAGTGTCTTTGAAAAGCTCCCACTGCCTTTAGTGTAGCATTGCCAAATTATTTACCACCATCTCCACATCTTTTACAAGCTTCCTGGTGTCCATTCAGATACACTGCTTAAGGAAAAAATAAATTAAGCTGCTTTTTCACCTCAACACACTACATATTCTACTACAAAGAACGATGTAACAGTGTTAGGGTCAAGGTTAGTCAGGTTATTTTTATTTCTACCTTACCTCAACTCCTTTTGTCTTTGTTTTTACTTAGTGTGGAACAATTTTGCTCCAACTTAGTACGAGCAATTTCAATAACCATGAGGTTATTTTCCCAATTCAAACCAGTGTCGGTTTGATTGCAAATTGAAAATAGTGTATTCAGTTTTTTTATTATTCATTCATATGACCAACTACAACGATATGAAATATATATTTAAAAAATGTATATGAATATATACACACACACACACACATCATATCATTATTAACACATTATCAGTCACTCTTCCTGGGCTTCTTGTTAAAACTACACAGTATAGTTAGTGTTAAAATGTGGACTGCAACACGATGAAACTACCATCAAATCATCACATAGAATTTCACAGTAAAACCTTCATCTTCTTATCGGTTAACAGAAAGAAAAACCCACCTTGTTGCATAATAACTCTCATGTGAACAAGCCTCTGCAAATGCTGCTGCCAATGAATGTGATTCCTGATTGTTGATTGCCAGAGGCTTTTGGGGGAGGGGTAGAGTTGGAGCGACACTGACAGTGATGTGGGGATACAGATGTAATCACATGGCCATCGACAATTGTTGGAAGATGTACAATTAATGTACCTCGTGGATAAGTGCAATCAGGCCTGGATAATTTCCTGAGAAAATCACAATTTTCCCTGCCTTGATTGTGAAAGTTCTCTAAGAAATTGGATTGTCACCTTGCTATTGTCTTGATACATTTTTTTCCCCCACCACTTTCACTACAATCAAAATGGTGCATATCATTTTCCTACAGTAACTCAACATTTTTGCGTGTTTAACAGCAGGCCTATTAATATTTAAATGAAGGATGATTGGTAATTATCGTTAATTGCATCATTGATTATTATTTTTTTGGCCTACTGCAGCATTTAGTGATAATGGCTACATGTAGCAATAAAAGCCTGTTTAAGTACTTTTAGTCTGAATTAATGCAGATATCTATTACCACCTTACTATGTACCTGTTTGCAATACATTTATCACCGAACAGTTTAACTGCAGTGATATAACAACAGCTGAAGCTCAAGCCATGAAAATGGTGAAACTTATTTTTAACCAGAATGTTGTCTATGTCTTAACTGTACTGCTTGGAGTAATATACGTCACTGCAGTGGATGGAAGAACTGTCATTACTCTCTTTTACTGACTCTTACCATGCCACCTCTTTGTCTTTTAACTTGGTGATAGATACATGTGTACAAATACTATTCAAGGTTTGGAGGCATCTTTTTTTGTCATTTAAAAACCAAACCGAAGCCAAAAACAGATCATTTTAAATCTAATTATATCAGAAATCAGTATGCCTGTAGACTGGCTTGGGAGCAGAGAAGAGTGAGTGTCCTAATGGAAGCTAGAGGCTAACATGTTCCTTTGGGAGACTCTTCCCCTCTCCAAGGATTCAGCTATTATCAAAGCCTACCTGTATAATGGTCGCTTTTGATTAAAATTCTCATGATTATGTAAGGAGATAGGCGCAGCAAGCAGAGGAAGTTTCAGATAGGACCTGGGCACAGTGAAGGGCAATGCTTTTAGCAGTGCACTGCAAACACCTGACTTTCGTTAGCAGTTGCAAATCCAATGTTTGTAAAAGAAACAGGATTTATTACCCATTAAACTTTTAGCAGCTCAAAATGTTCTTGCACTTCAAATGGAATTTAATTAAAAACCTGTAATGTGTTTCTAAAAATGTTTTTCACTTTAAGCAATTAAACTGATCACTGAAATAGTTATTTGAGCCAATGCCTGTTTTTCTCTGAAAACTCTTCGCATAAAGAGCGTTTCTTGACCGCTAAAATAGATTTTAGGTGATAATTAACTTCATGTCTGATCAGTGTTGTTTTACTCTGTGTAATTAGGCTCACATGCTCTGAAATACATTTTTAATACTCCCACTTCCATACTGTACTAACCTGGAACATGCTTAAAAGCTGCATTGAAAATCATCCTGCCGCCGTCAGTACATCAGCCATTGGTCATGAAATCACAAAATGACAATAATAATTCTCGTAATGAACAACTCTTTTGTTGCAGTGCAAGTCGCAGAGTTTTAGATTTTCTGCAAAATTCTAACAACTAATATGGAGGTAAACATTTTAGGAGTTACCTTGGTGCTATTATACAGTAATCCTCCCATTTTATAAATCTCTATGGACACATTTTCTGCTGAATAAAGGTAATATATTGTAATGAAGTCCTGGTCAGTTTAACATAGAGCAGCACTTTGCCTTTGCTTTCTTTGATCTGGTCTTCTTGGCAGCGATGGTGCTTTCCCATTTTAATTACCCCCATCAAGAGGTTATTATTTCTGTCTTGTTAGTTGGTTTATTTATTGTTGTTAAGCATATTGAAAGAAATTTGGTGAAAAGTCTGGCCATGGGCACGTCATGGGCCAATGGAAATGATTATTTTTCAGTGCAAATAGAGGCTCTATTATTGCTGTTGACAAAGCATTTTGTTTTTGGTGATTAATCCTATACTGTATTTATCTTTATTTATATTAGGATAAAAGCAATTTAAAAAAAGGCCCTTACTGAAAGAACAAACAGTGTACTTACCTGTACTATGAAGCTCTCTTTTTTCTTATAATATGAGTGTTTTTATCCTTCAAGTAAACACAGATTTGACAAACGCTAAATAAAACCCAGCAGCAGCATCAGTTCCCTTTAAAAACATGTAAAGCTGTGTTCATGTTCTGAGTTTAGGTTCATCATTAGTCATAAGTCATAGACCTTTATCAGTGAGTCATATCCTCCGGATAGCATGGCAAGCACATAAATGCTCGGCCTGTCTTGTCTTTTGCTCTGGGACAGTGAGGATGGGAAATGCTGCCCCATTTTCTTTTTTCTTCCAAAAGCACTGATTGAAGAATGCTGGTAAAATCATAACAATCTGAAGACCAGACAAGGACAGGATCTTGACAGCATTTTTCACTAGCGTCTAGAGTAACACTTTTCTTCAGAGAGTGAAGAGCTGCTAAAGAGACACTACTGTCATTCAGGGACTCAAAATCCTTTTTTAAAAGGATGGAGCTCACAGAGAGACATATCACATTTAGGTTCTTGAATTATATCTGTTGTCAAAGTACAATCTTTAACCTTGATACCAAGTACTGTATCAAAGCAACCAGTTTGTACCATTGTTAAGATGAGAAACCGTCTACTGACAGCATGTCTTTTTAAAAGCTCTACATAGTGATGTTTAATAAAAGATATGAAAATGGTCAAGTAGTACTACTCAGTATAATTCTACAATATACTGAGACCTACTCAGTATATTGAAAAATTACTGGGGTCTTAAAATAGTAGGGACCAGTTCAGATTTTTTTATCACTGGCTTTGTCTCTGCACTACTACCACATTTCACCGTGAGCTCCATCTCTGTCTGAGCAAAGGATCGGTAGCCCCTCCCGCCATCATGCCATCGTGGATCTTTACTGATAAATCACTCTGAGGGCTGAAAGATTTGAAAGAGGTCTGGGTAGCTCAGAGGGGCTGAAAATGCTACTCCGATGTCCTTCCCTGCTTGTCTTTGTCCTTATTTTGCCGCTTCAGTCTACATTCATTTTAACACTTGTTTTTTTTTTTTTTTGTTTTGTTTTTTTTTTACTTTTATGATCATAAGTCAGTTTTATTTTTTTTTGCTGCGCTCCAGTTTCAAGCTCCAACACTGATCAGGAGTCAAGGTCTTGCACAATTTCCAGATTATTTTCCTTTCCACGGCCTTTCTGTGAGTTATTTCAGCATGAGTACCCTGCTGATATATATATATATATATATATATATATATATATGTATATATATATATATATATATATATA
>JBAJHX010000053.1:8833221-8845882 GCA_037176925.1 Amniataba percoides
TTATATTATTCTGCCTTAACAGATAAAACATTTTACAATTTGCCTCTCATTCACCAATTCACACAACACTCACAAACTGTTAATACATTGTCAATTTCAAGTTCAAATATGCCTTAGCTATAAAAAAATAAAAAAAATCTCCCAGGTGGTCTCCCGTCCAAATAGTCACCAAGGCCAGTGCTTAGTTTCTGAAACCAAATGAGATCTGGTGTTCTCAGGGTGGTATGCCCCTAAGGTTTTGAGAGCGTGATGATCCCACCCCTCTCTGCAGAGACACCTAGACTAACAAGTAGAAGCCACCCCAATGAAATGATCTCTCACCGGGTTCCCACCTACGGCCCTGCCTGTTGTATTTATTAAAGCACCAAGGCAGTCTAGGAATATGACACACAGATGGTTGCAGTATTGAGTTTTCATATCGTTTTAATATTAAGTAGTTTCCCTGCAGTGCGTGACATGTTTTCTTTTTTTCTTTGCAGTTGTGTTTTAAAGACATAAATGTTAAATTAACTAAAGTATCCCTGTTTTTATTTATTTTTCCACTAGTTTTTATGTATTTGTATGTAGATATGGATATCAATACATCACAGCTTTAACTGCCAAAGTGCCTTTCAGCGTGCTTTTTTTTTTCCCCATATATTGATTAATGTGAGAGCCGGATTGTCTCATACTGTTTCAGTAAAAGCCAATCAATTCCTCTGTTTTTCACACATCTATGTTTCTATGCGTCTTGGTCATGCCACATACATCACACTCCCGGGCTACTCTAAATACTATATTCAACTACTCTGTATGGCGAGGGGGTAAAAACAAGAAAATCAGCCAGTTAATTCATCTCCCAGCTCGAAAGTCTCATTACACTGCTGATGAGTTTAAGGATTGCCTGAGGTGGAAAAAGGGGCTGTGTTTATGGCTCGGCAATCGTGCGTGCCGAGTCTCCTTGTCTCTTGTGGATGGAAAACAAAAGACATGCCGGCACTCCAACCAAATTAATACTGAACACATCCCTTCTTAAATACTTCATGATTGTACACTTATTTAAACATATGTTTCTAAGGAGATATTATTGTCCAATGACGTCTCTATACGGTAGCTGCTAAATGAAGACAGATATGGTTGGTGGGAGAATTGATCTGACCTTTCTAGCCGTGTAAGGGATATGAATCTCTCCGCATCTACTATATTAATGTGATATAGGGACACTGGAAATCCTAATTTAGATGGTTATATGTAGGTCAAAGCACAGCTACGAGCAGAAGTGGAACACGTATATGTAACCTCTTTGTCCAAAATATAGAATTTGTAGCATCTATTTTAGCAAATAGTGGAAACACATTATACACATTCTTACTAAAAGTACATTTAAATAATAAGAGACATAACATAACAATCACAAGAGGCTTTTTTTAATTGTTGTGTTATAGAGGTTAGCATGCTGTGAATCAGGCACCACTCAGACAGTGATGCATGTAAAATTGAGTTCGCGTCACGGGGTTACAGGTCGACTTGCGCTGATTGCTGCAGAGGCTGCTGGATCATGTCTGTAAAGAAAATATAAATATTTTACTGGAGTCTTTTGCAGTGGGTTACTACCAAGAAATTGTCAAAATCTGATGTTTGACAGCAGTTGCCATAGCCTTGATGTGCAGGTGCTACAGGCTCATGCAACTGCTATAAAAAAGAAACATCCATGTCTAGAAATGTACCTGAACACTGAGGAACAACGCAATGATGTAATATAAATGTATAAACACTAACATGGACTCGCAGTGAAAATTAAGTTTTAGATTAGCAGAATCATGTTAGTTAGTAGTATGTGGAGTATATAGCACACAATATCATTAATCATTTCTGTTATTTAAAAAAATAAAGTTAAGGTTATTGTGGGGTCAGTGTGTTTATCATCCAGTGCTCTTGTCAGATTGGCTCCTTGCTTCAACGCTGCAAACGTTAGCGTGACGGTTCTAATATACCTTTGCTGCATTTATATCGAGGACCGCCTTTAACTAAATGAATCTAAATGTATTCCTCCCGCCCACTGGCAAATACCTTGTACCCAGTTCCACATCTTCCAGTCAGTGAGCCTATTTAATGCATTCGGTTACCATCCCATCCCCTGCTCCGCTTCTGCTGTTAGGGAACCACCATAACCAGTCATCTGCACTGGAAGATAAAACCAGTATGCTGAGGGGATGTGACCTACCATCTGACAGATGCCTCTTCAGTACGACTGCTCAGCTTAAAGCCAATCAAGAGGAGGCTGGCTGTCTTTTCTCCTCCAGTGAATACATAATTTCCATCCAAATCTCATCAATAATCAGGGATGGCAATGGCAGCAATTGGCATGATTGCCAGAGTTCACGGAGCAATACTTTGGAAACGTAAAGGATTGCTGTCTCCGTGGATGGATGGTGTAAATCACACAGAGTGATTAAGGGCCAACATTCCTCGCTGTTGAACCACCGGACTGCTGGGTAGCGTGGTCGCCTGGGGCTGCGTGACGCGAGACGTACTGTCAGCAGAATGGATAGGAATTGTAATTTTCCTTTAGATGTAAGCAGGGGCCAAGCGTATATTTAAAACAAAACAAAACAAGTGTCAGCTCTTTGAAGCCGCCGTATATTGGCGGCGTAGTAATTTTGCTTTTAGTGTCGGAGCCACATTGTCTGTGACTGAAGACGCGCATTTAAAGGAATAGACTGACATTTTGGGAAACATGCTTGTTCAAAGAGATTTAGAAGAGAATATCGATACCACTCTCATATCTGTCTTGTTCAATATGAAGCTGGAGCCAGGAGACAGTTGGCTTAAATACTCAAAATGGGGGCGGGTAAACATCTAATCCTGGCTCTGTCTCAAAGTACAACAAAATACCTATGAGCAGGGCTAAAATTCAATAATTCAAGTGTCTTATTTAGTTTGATTAATCTGTACAAACCACCATCTTTTAGGATTAAATTATATGTACAGAAAAAAGCAAAGGATCATAACCAACAAAACACTGCAACTTGTAGTTTTTACATGCTGTTTAAAGTGAATAAATACATGGACAATGAATAATAATGAAAGTTTTAGAGCTTCCTTTGACCAGAGTCAGGGTAATGATTTCATTGTTTAAGATAGTGGTCTCCTGGTACCAGTTTTAGATATGACACATCTATCTGTGACACATTTCCCAGCATACTGAGAAATTCTTTCTTTATTCTTTCAAAATCAACATCACAAAAACCAGATGTAGACCGACAATAAGTCATATTTATCAAACTGTTCAGTATCAACAGAATCCCAGAAAAGCCTTCACCATGATGTATCAGTTGCAAATGCTGAGTAATAATTCATTCATGTTCTTGTGTTGTTTTTTTTTTTAAATGATGGACAGAATAGGTATGCAACTGTAGGTTTTATTCGAATCATACGCGGTGACTGGTGGAACAAATGTCTCTACATTGCTTCATCAACAAAAGGAAGAGGGGGAGGCAAACAGAGTCCTTGAGTCATCACCCACCCTCACACTCTTCTCATGAGTCATGCAACACCACACACAATTCTAATTTCTGAAATATGCTCACTGTCTAAGTGATAATTCGAACAGACACACATATTGGCAAGTAAAGAAATATATATTCTGACAGATAGCTTTTAAGGTAGAACTAATTTTAATATATGCATCACCTTTCCTCGAAGATCTCTGTGTCCTTTCAAGGTCAGAAGTTATGTTTGCTACATATTTGACATTGTGATAAGTAATAATGGACCTCATCGTGTAGAGCCCACATAGGACATTGAACTATAAACATTTACTTCAACTAATTGTATTACTGAATAGTTTTACTGAAATTACAAAGTTATGTTTCAGTTAGTTAAGCAATTCAATCAAGATTTTTTTTTGTATATATTTCATTATATTCGACCACCATATTGCATTCACGATTTATTTAGCCATTCTCAAAACTCATTTTCTTCATCACAAGAAAAATATTGCAGAAACAAACCATCTCATTGTTCATTTAGTTGAAACAAGTGTTTGCAATTTCTATCTGTCAAGTTCTGGGTGAGCAATTTTGTTGAAGAACTGTATAGAAAGAGTCAAAGTCATCCATCTCAACCAAAGAAAAAAAATGTCATGTTTAAATGAGTTCACTTTGGGAAGATTTGAGATTTGCGTAAATATGCCCATGGAATGACTTTCCTCTGTCTGTCAACTGTATCTCTCACAGAGGGAGCTCTTGAGCTACAAATGGGAACATAACAGAAACCCAAATGACAGTAAGGGGGAAGGAGAGCGCCTGAGAAAAGAAGAGAACAAAGGGTGACTAAGATACTGGATGAGGGAGAGACTGGAAAAACCAAAGTGAGATATTTGGGAGGTGAATGTGTAACAGTGCAAAAAAAGCAACAAAGGGCTTACAATCGAGCCGTCTACTGCACCTCACTTAACTCCAGCCTTGACCTTGCTGCTGCTGTTAATGAAAACTCGCTGTCAGTGTGTCTCTGAGATGACAAAAATGTTCTGTTTTTCTGCACAAGTATGACAAATAATGCTGTTGTTACTGAATAATTAACTTAATTAATTAGTTAAAAAATAAAGATATTTGGGATTAAAAATAGCAGTATTTGGGAATGCAAAAAGTTTTAAATCTCCACTGCTAAGGCACACAAGATAATAAAATAATCAATAATTAACCTGCATGTTAATTGAAATTAAAATATTATATAAATGAAGTTTCTATCTTCCTTTTTCAAGTAAAAACCTAATAATCACACTTTCCACCACCTTCCTAGCACCAGATGAGCCTGGAACAGCTTCTGACAAGGTTCAGGGCCATTATTTATATTTTCCCCAGATGAAACAAGAGTTTATAGAGACCAAAGTACTGCTTAAAGAAGAATTCAAATTAATGCTGGTGTCTGTGTTTGCCAGAGGCATACATGAATAGTTTTCTACTAAGTTAGCCACAGAAACTGAATAAGGTAATAAATAATATGTCAAATGTTGTGATTACAACTTTTTTGCTGCTTTCTCCAGTGGCAAATACATTAATTAATTTAGATTTAAGAAGAAATACATTTTACCAGCGATATTCTTGGCTGAAATAAAACTTTGATGCATCACACTTAGATAATGTAGAATTTAGGCGATGGCACACAATATATCAGTTTTAAAGTCCAGGTTTTAGAGTCCAGCTGTATAACAATCTTTACTTTGCCTTTAATGTCAGACCAAACATATTTATATGGATATTTGAAATTGAATTCCAAAGTGTGTTAGATTAAACCGGTCGTGTGTGTAAGGCGAAAAAGAGTGTGAGTGCTCAGGTATCTGTGTGTGTCTGTGCATGCATGTGTGCATGTGTGCCCTTGGGCTTAAACCCTGGTAATGGCTGCTTGCAGCTACTGAATATTAATTGCTGTTATTATACAGGATTTTAAATATTTAAAAGGTGGGATTTTGTTTTTGTCATATTTAGTAGGTGCTTTTATAATGGTAAATTGCAGTTTAAGACAATTGCTTCAAATGTTCTTCGCACAATTACTGTTGGACTTTAGCTTATTTTTACCTCGTCAGACTCGGTACTCCATGATTGTTCCATTTCTTGGCTCCGCGTTTTGCAGATCTCACACCAGTCAATAAGTCAAGTACGGTTTTGGGTGTCTTGGATCTAGAAATGTCAAGTGAAGTGGGTCCCTTAGAGGTGTCTGGTGAAATAGCCTCAGCTATGTGATAAGGTGCAACTTTGAAGTCGTGAATGAGGTTAGAGGCATGAGTCAACCTCTGCGGGCTATTATGAACGCCACAGCCCCATCGCCGAGCATCTCTCATGTCTGCTACACTCCCACAAGTCATCTCCTCTCCTGCCTCCGGAATCTCCTTGTTCCTGTGAATGCAGCCTGGTGTGAAGTACCTGATGGTAAAAGTCAGTTAAATACCTGTTTCATAAGTTGAAATTATAACAGACAGAGCTGATGTTTGCTAGACTGTGAGCATAAAGATGAAGTACTTGTAGATGAAGATATGAAATAGTTTCATCAACCGTTAAGGCCCTGATCAGTCATTTACAAACTGTAATTTAATTAGTTCTTTTACTACACCGTGTGTGGCTTTCGCAAAGATTCTTCACATATACTGCAATAAGAATCTGTTATTTTACCTTGATGAGGATTTTCTTCCTCAAAAATATCCTCCAACTCAGCCGTCTACTTCATTTTACAGCTCACTGATTTCAGCAACCCATCTAGCACTGACAACAGCACTAAGACGCACGAAAACAGACAACACACACTTAGCACCTCAGGCTGTGGTCACTCATCTCCCATAGATATCTTTCATGCACCGAATGCCTTGCAAAAAAAAAAAAAAAGGGGGGGGGGAGTACACTCCTAACTCACACCTTTCTGCTGTGTGTGTGACAACACAAACGTATCATAACAATATCACAGACAAATATGTCTTGGGTAAGAGCAATGACCGTCTTCAAGTAAGTGCATGACAAGCATTTAGGTGGTTGATTGTTGGGAGACAGGAGGTAAACCATTGCGCCCCTGTGAGTCCCTTGTTCTTTTTATTGCAGAGGGCAGAGACTCACATATAGCTCCAGCACATCGCCCTGACTGATTTCCTCAGCACTTCCTGGGGAATTGTCATCACCCCAGGTCAATGTCTAAACTTTCCCATGCATCAAAATATATTGTAATTGACTCCATTTGTAATTCCTCCAGAGATCTGGCACTGGGCTGTAGCTCTGATGGCTGCCGAAAGCAATAAAGTCTTGCAGACATGACCCCCATTGTAAACAAGGCTTCCTTCCAGAGTGTGGGGTGTAGTAAAGTGTGTGGTTTTTTCGGTGTCTGGCTGTACTTTTGCTTCTCTTGGCTCAAGCCCATACTTCCATTCAAATGTTGTAATTTCAAAATTATGCTTATGTCCGCTCCTTTCCAATATAGATCTTGCAATTTTACAATATTGGATGACCACATAGAGTTATTTTTTTTCTCCCAACTCTCTCCCTCTCTCCCCATAGTTTTTATAGGTACCTGTAGAAGATACCATGGAAGAAGAGTAATAACTGAACACTGCACACTGCATTATAGATATGCTATAATGCACTGTGCTGTAGCTGTAATGTAATAGCATTGCTAATGTGCTGTAAGTAATGTATGCATTCTGTTTTTTGTATAAACCTTTTTATCTGTATAACACTAAATTATATGTTTAGCTTAATGATTTTATCATATTAAAAAGTAATTCCTCAACCCCCCCCAATATTATTTGCATCTTGATTCATTGAAAAATACTGGACTCTGATCATTGCTGCAGAAGGCATTTGCAGATTATCCATTACATAGTTTAAACCTTATGATTTTGCTCTTGGGGGGGCCATCAGTTATAATTACAAAACAAATCCTTCATTACGATAACGGTTCTGTTACAAGGGGGGGGTTAAGGAAAATGCAAATTAAAAGAGGAAATAGAGCAAAAGTAAAAAGGATTTACCCTTTTATATGCATGCAATTAGTGCAACACTGACGGGAAAGCACAATTGTGATTTGTGTCCTCTGAGTGAAATTAATTGCATAGTCTACCAACGACATTGTCTATTTTCTGATGTGATGTAACACTGTAATTCCTCCATATGTGTTTGATTATTTATGAGACAACATAACTAGTGTATTTAATCATTTACAAAGAGCGTAAGTTGAATTATTTTTCAGGCTGATAGAATTTTCTTGTTCCTTGATTACTGAAAATCGTACCCTAATGTTTACAGTTAATACTGTGCCACTAGTTTTCCTCCATCCCCTTTGTTTATGCTGTCCATTAAATTTCCTCATTTGCCACTTTCCCCTGCCTGCTGTTTTTAACATCACATGAGCCGAGGTAATCAGAAAGATGTGACTGCTTTGTCACAGCAACAATATCACTTTCACTCCCGGACTGGAGCTGCTTTGATTCCTGCTGAAAGGGGAACACATAGAGTTGTGTTTATGCTTTTGTCTCTTTTCTCTGCTGTATTCTAGTCTGCCTCCCACTTCATCTCCTATTCACTTTCAGGTGCCACCAACAGCAAAATGAAAAAAGACAAAGCTTGATTTTTATTGGGAAAAAAATATAATTATAGTTGGGTCTCGTTTTAATGCGTGTGTGTTGGCAGGGAGGTGGAGGTGGGGGTGGGAGGGGGGTGATTAAAATAACTCTCATTTATACAAAATGATCTTAAACAGACATAACATTCATCATTGTCTCGGTATCATCCCGCCGATCAATAACCAGTTTTACCCTGATGTGATGAATATGTCCTTGTGTAGACATTATGTGCATCTGGTCTTGTGTATCGTGCCCTCAAGGTCGTCCTCCCCTTACACCCCGTGTTGTATATGCACAGCGGCTGTGGGAGGAGGTTTGAGGAGAAGATAACAAGCCAGGTAAGATTACTTCTCCAAGGCTCAGAAAGGTTTTAGCATCCACACTCTCTAAAGCTTTAAAGACCTTTTACATATGATTGAAGTGCCGATATCATCGTGGGCTCGCCCCTCTCAGCTAAACAGACTTTTATCTGTAGACAAATAGTGTATAGGAAAAAAAAAAAATATATATATATATAGGTTTATTTAACTAATAATGATATGTTCATTTATTGTAGCAGAGATTTGGTTTTGAATTGCGTATACATATGTTCATTATGCAAGCGGAAATAATTCCAGCCATCGCAACATCAATTTCCAGCAATAAATCCAAGCCCCAATAAATCAACCGATCGACTTTCTCCTTCCACGCCCTCCCCCGACAATATTAACTGCCCAATTTCATGTTTGTGTGGAACACAAAGTTTTTAGGTGGTCCCCCGCCACGTTTAGTTACAGTATGTTAACTTCATTATTATTACTCAGCAGACCATCCTGAAACAAGATGCGCAAATATTAAATGTGAATACGCACAAATAAGCACATTTCTGCCGTCTGTTTGTGGGTCTCTTCTGTGTGTCTGTCGTTCTCTCCTCCTCGTCTCTTCTTGCACACCCACAAACATACACTTAGCTAAGGTGATGAATGCATTTATGAACGACCTTCTTCTTTGGTTTTATGTTGCATTCGTCTTTGTTTTCACAAGTGTGCAGATTATTTAAAACTTGATCTTTTATTCTACGTTGGCAGCAGCGCTCAAAATAAATCTCAATTTCCTTTGTAACCTTTGGCGGCATTGCAAGAGCACTGGATGAAAGATTGGTATTATTTGTCTATAAATCAAAATGAAAATTGCCCCCTTCTACAAATGACTGAATATAAAGTTGACATCTTCACATTATAGCGGTTGATTTGGTGTTGTGAGCTACACAGTATTTTTCCCTGGCAGTTTATTTGAAGGAAACAGGGCAAAGCTTAATGAAATACTTTCTGTCTGTCTTTTGTTTGTGGGAATGAGTAATGCATCACAGGCCAGTATTATAGTGCTCATATCAATAAGTGAAGGATGTTGACCACAGAGGAGTTTGTTTTATGCTGTCTGTTTTTTTTTTCACGCAAGTTAACTTGTTGTCTTTCAAATGGCTTTTGTCTTTCTTGTACTCCTCCGTGTCCCCCATGCATCACTCGGCCTTGGCAGTTATTCCTTCTGCTTGACAGGAACGTAGCCAAGTAAAGCATAGAGCAGGCAACTTAAAGGAAAGGCATGTTTTTTTCTTGCGTACAAAATTACCTAAGAAGAAATTGTGTGCATGCGCTGGCTGGCTTAGAAACCTGGAGACAGAGATATTTTCTGTGTCATTGAAAGACACTCGGAGGCCTTGCTGACAGCAGTCATTAGAATAATTTTACATGTTTCAGAATTCCTCTCTGTCTGGAAAGACAGAATACACAACCGCCTCTATCCCCTCTGTTCCTCCTCTGATCCACTTGAAATGTGTATTCAGAAGATACCAGTGTTGCCATTTCTTGTACCCTGAAAATAGCAGCATTATTTTTGTGGTAATTTTACTAATGATATCCCAAAAGAATCCATGCAGGATTCTGCAGACACTAGATTATTAGAGCGTGGAGCGGTAGTGATGTTAATGTACTGTATATGTATTTTTTAAAATGCATAAACTCACCCATACCATCAAACATGTACACGTTGAGCTACCGCATTCACTCGTGCCAGTTTGTCCCGGCGTTAAGTAATTCCCATGTAAACAATAGTCTGTATTGTAGTCCCATGGCTTCACTCTGATCTGGTAAATGGCTCCCCTGAAACATCATTGCAGTTAGCTTGAGCCACTGTTTCTTGGCTACCGTGCTTACTACAATCAGTGTTACAGCCAAATTATCACCCAATACTATCAATCGTGCCGCAAGCAGCCATCAAAAGCCACAACAAATGACGAGACCTTCCCATGATACATTCACGCGAACGTAATTGTTTCTTTTCTTGCATCCATCTGGGCGCCGACCGTGCTGTTCATTTTCCTCTTCCACCATTAGTGAGGCTGAGATCATAGTGACAAGACCATGTGCATCTCAGAGGCCCCATCAGTTGGGGAAACCGGCTATGTGATAGTGTGATTTTCTCACTGTCATCCCCAGGAGTCAGTTCTGTGAGAAGTGAAGAGGAGGCATTGTGAAACTCGCAGTCGCCGGATCTGTCCAGCCAGTCAGCTGCCTGCAAAGTCTAATAATGACAGTGACCTCACCCCTTACTTACTTTCCTTCTGTAGCTTCCAGGCAGTTTTTGTGCATCTGTGAACGTGTCGGTGTTTGCTTTCCAGTGAGAGTGCTCTCTAGACACCTTTTGTTTTTCTGTTGAAGGTTTTTTTTTTTCTCACTGTGCCGGGAGTGCATGAGATCCACAATCTCACCATCCAATCTTACTACTGAAAATGAGTAAAAACGAGCAAGTCCAAGCTATGGAATTGATGTAAAGCAAGACAAGGCTGACCCTTATACCGCGGAGGTCACATCTCTTGACAGCTTGTCCATTATCCCACTCCTCATTCCCCCAGCACTTCCATTACAGCCAAGTGGGCAGGCTAACCTTGCTCGTGTTGAGGTAGTGTAGGTTAAATGATGTAAGTTATTGAAGAGGGCTGTCCTCATCGGTGCCTGTTTTGATTATCAATCAGTGATTGAAGTAAATCACGGTGACTAGCTGCAAAATAGGACAGGCCACTCGCTGCGCATGCATAATACAAACTTCTTTCTCTTGATGAGTGGCCAAAGGTCAGGACAGTCATCATTTTTTGAGTCATATGTCACTTACAAATGACATGATAGATAACTCATTACCGTCACTAATCAATGGATGTTTTTTTTTTTGTTTGTCTGAAGGCAGTGTGTTGAAACCCAAGGTTGGAGGGTTGAAATTCGCTCTGCACGTTAACACTCACAATAGCAAGAATTTCATTGGTTTTGTGATGTTGTGACCTCTCCTGTTGCACAGGCCCAACCCTCGAGTTTGAACTGAATGTAGCTCCTGATTCACATAGTCTCAACGAGAGAAATGAAATTGAGTTATTTTAGTCACCCCATAACCTTTTACCTTGCTTTTCATCTCTCTTTGTCAACCTGACGATCTGAGTAGGTTGGAAATGTTGTTTGTTTAAATATGTATAAATATATTCTCTGTTCATCTGTCAACCAGCATCACCATCAGGCTAAACTGTAGTTACTCTTACATAACTGATTATCTTAACAAAGGAGTTTATTAAGCTTTGGAAATGGTCTAAATATTCAGTTTTGTGCCTCAAAGGTCAAGGGCTTTTGCTCTCAAAGAATATCAAAAGCAATTTAGAATGATAATAAATTTTATGTTTTATAAAAGCCAAAAAAAACCCAGAAGACTATTCTGTCAAGTTTTTCACATAATATTTTAGCGATCTGATTGAGAAATTTAATATGTGGCTGTAATTCAAATATTTAGATGATGAAGGCTTATTTGTTTTGGTGACTGACTTTCTGCATAGAACTTTTAATTTATTTTATTTTTTTCTTTTCTTAGATAAGTTGTTTTGAACAACATATATACATGACGGGATATACGCAAGGGAGTGTTTGTGTGTGTTTTTTGTCAATATGACTAAACCCTTAACAGCAACCTAAACATGGCACTGCATCCATGCTCCTGTCCCGCCTGATCCCATAAGACTCTGCTTGCTGTTTGAAGTCTCCACTTGAAAGGCCTGATCTGAATACTGTGGATTCCACAGCAACTCTACAAACAGTGATTACAGACTGATTAATGAGCCAGGCACACCCTGTACACACACATTTACACATGCTTGCTTTCTAGGCCACACACAAATGGATTATGAAGGAGTCAGTATGTCACAACATACAGTGCGGCTCAGTCGTAGCTGGTTCCTGCTTAAACTTCAACAAAGTTAACAGAGATCTGTGTGTGCGTCATGCACCGCTACTGGAAATCTGTTAACGAGCATTAATTGTTGTTTCTCATCAATTTATTATCTGTCTTCTTGTTGTTTCATTTTTCTGCAGTGTCTGCTGAGATCTTAAAAAGCAGTCTGACCACCATGGAACGTCACATTCAGAGGCTCGAGAGCGACATCGAGAACTTCCCCAAAACGGATGACAAACAAGATAAGTTTGTGGAAAAGATGTCGATATCCTTTTAACTGTGGTCATTTTCACACCTTGCTTAGTTATAACTTTCATGTACATTTATTTATATATA
>JBAJHX010000053.1:8845982-8865366 GCA_037176925.1 Amniataba percoides
TTATATATATATATATATATATATATATATATATATATATATACATATATATATACACTTATGTATTCCAGCATATTAGGAAATTGCATGTACTTTTTGTCGACAACAGCGGCAAAGGAGTGTGCTGTTTGTGTTCTGCCTGGCAGTGGTAAGCAGTTTAAGTCACTTGGTGTGATAGGTGGCACCCAGGGGAACTTAGGGAATGGATCTGGCTGCCTTGCTGTGAGATGTTGATCACATCTCCCTCTTCACTCCTCCCTGTGTCCCAAGAGTGAAATCATGCCTGTGGCTATTTTTACTGCACTCTGCCACCGCTGCCTGTCCCCTGGGGGACTCTAATAGGGCCTGTAGCCCCTCACACCAACTTATCGCCTATCCCTGATTTCATCTCCTGACCGGCCACGAGCCTCTCCACACAACCAGCCGCTCACTATCTTCTCTCATGGCACCTCTCCTGTTCCGATAACAGAGTGTTTCACTTAAACCCGAGCATCTCTGCTCCCAAATTGAATTAGCCATGTCTCTGCACTTTCTTGAATGCCCTTTCTGAGAGGAAAGGTCCTTACTGTATAGGTTTGATCAATGGTGGAAATCAAGTCTGTTGTCAATTGCCTTTCATGAAAAAAGAACAGTAAAGCAGTCAGCAGTGTCGTTTTTGTTTGTCTGCAGCACTATTAAGAAAACAAAGAATTGCTGAGGAGTAATTTAACAAGTGAGTAGGTGTTTCCATATGCTAAGCGCTCACATGTAAGACAGCATTTAACCTGTTTTTTGCTTCCTTTTGTCTGAGATTTATTAAGGCTGACTTCGCACATTGGGTGGTATAAGAGTAATAGCCTCCTAACACATTACCAATCTGCTCCCAGTCAAAGAAGGGCACTTAAATTTGTGTAATTAAAAAAACTGAAGCAGAGACCTCCCCAGCAGCAGCGGCTCGGAGGCAGAGCAGGCAGGCAAGAAAGCTACTCTGCCCCCCGATGTCAGTATTGATTCCCCGGCTCCTTCGAGAACTACAGGCTTGAGTGAGAGGAAATGGAGAAGTGTAGATATACTGCAGCAAGGCTCTCCCTCACTGTCTGGAGTTCCTCCCCAGAGTGTGGCAGGGAGAAGCTGGCCGGCCATGACCTGAAACACCCCACTTCCTCCTCTCTTCGCCTTTTCTCCATCCCCCCTGATCGAGTTTTGGTGCCAGGAAGGAGGCTTAGTAGGATTTAATAAGGTCTATTTTTGTTCTCGCCTTATTCAAAGTAGCCACCAGTAGGAAAGCTATGACAAGCTTATATTTCATTCTCCATCTGTACTGCGCTCCATTTTTTCATAATGGTAAATTGTATAACAGTTTCCCTTCCCTTGATTTTACAAGTGGCATAATTGCTAGTTATGCGTATTTGTTAATCATAAATCTAATTCTCTTTTGTACCATCTTGTAGAAAATGCAATTGTTTTCTCCTTTCTTTTTGTCTTAATTTTCATAGTACATAATAATATGGACACGAGAAGCACACCATCACAGTTTGCTCAGTGCCTTTAGAGTAGCTGTCCCACCACTTTATATATACTTTATATTAGATGTTGGGCTGTTTTTTTTGGCCTGAACCAAGCATGGCAATGGAAATGAAACCACATACACATGGAGCAAACAGAGAGATAAAGAGATAGAAGTCGGAGGCTGTGCTTGATTTGCTGAGGGTTTTCAGTACCAGTGTTTGCAATGAGCTTAGGTAGCGCACTAATCTGTGTTGTGCAGCTAAGTGTTGGAACAATGACAGAGTGAAATACAGTGCTGTATATTTTGGGTTGACATTTCCTTTGGTACACATAAGATAGCAGAGTCAAGGCAAACATACCTTTTTAAACTTTTCCCTGGGATTAAAAAAAAAAAAAAAGGGATGTTGGTTCCTTGAAGCATGACAGATGGAAGAACAACAACAGCTAAAAGTCATGCATTTGATGCTTGAGCAACCCTGAAAAAGTTAAGTGAATCTCCGTTGTCTTGACTGTTGGGCACTGTGATGAATGAGTCAGACTGTGTGTGCGTGTGTGTGTGTGTGTTTGCTTGTGTGTGTACTGTGTGTGTATTACAGAGAGAGAGAGAGACAGAGAAATAGAGAGAGTAATTCACATTGCATGTGTAGGTGATGTGCCTCCGTTTTCGCCGTGACTTGTCAGCTTTTTTTTCACTGAGATTAATTTCGGGATGCTATGGTCACTGCAAGGTATTTTAAATGTAATATGTGCCCCAAAGCAGCATAATTTTAATTAAACATTCAGCAGTAAATTATGTTTAGCCTTTTTTCACCATATGATTAGTGTCCCTAATTTGTTTAGGTTTCAGAAATGTCAGTTTTACCCATTAAAAAGCCTGATACATTTCTGGCACAAACAATTAGTGGGAATCTGTCATCGTTATCAGTCATCTGATGTGCTTACCTTTCAGAGGAAATCATTCTGCAGAATAGTATGAGAAGAAATTCAAGCCAACAGATCACCAGCAGTTATATATGCAGATATAAAGAAACATTGAATGAAAGAAAGAAGAAAAGAAAGAAAGAGAGAAAGTAGAGATCAGAGGAAGCACTTCATTTGGCTTTATTGATACATTTTTCTCTTTCCATTACTGTAATGTATGCAAATGACTGAATGGGGTGTTTGTTCAGCAGTTTAGTGATCTCTATCTGTCAGAAGTAATGGGAACCCACAAAGGCTGTAGAGTTGAGGCACAAGCCCCCAGAGAGCCCTTTTTCACCAGAGAGGCTGTGGCTATCAAACACACACACACGCACATACACACACTTTCCAGTTCCTGGTGGATATGATAGAGTAGAGCTGGGGGCTTAGAGCAGGACTCTGCATACTGGAATATTAATGGCAACGAGGTGGCTCGATGGGGATGATGAGAGACCAGACTGAACCTTGATGGGTGCCTGGACATGTCCAATACATCTCCCCCACCTGCTGTACTCAATGCCTTAACCCAGCCCACTGATATTTAGCTTAACCTTTTATTTCCCAGAAGGCCAGAGTCAGAGCACATCACTCTCTCCCGTCTTCACACATTCAGTGACAAGGAGCTGTCTTCTGGGGCCAGTTTCATTAAGATATGTGAGACTTGGATAACAAATTTAGCCGGTCTTCATTTTTCTCTCCGAATAGTCCAGTGCAAGTGAGACAGTTTCACAAAAATTTGAACTTAGCCGTCATTGCCAAGAGGTGTTTCCAAAGTAATTTTCAGTGACACCTGCTAAAAAATTTGCACTAACTGACCAAAAAAAGGAAACTTTTGTGATTTGTCAATCATTTTCTTGGTATATTTTCTGACTTCTATACCCATAGGCACTCTTTATGTGTGTGTGGTTTTGTCAAATAGTAAATTGAGTTGCTAACAGGGTTGGCAGTATTTTGCTTAATTACTTGAGATCATTCAGATTTCCACTGTTTTTATCATATGGACGCCTCCCATGACAGTTTTGTGCCAACATGAAGAAGCAGCTGTTCGAGCAGCAATAAAGATCTGCAGCAGTTATGGGTACCTGAATGGGAGGCCTCGAGATCAGGGATCCTACAAAGCCCACGCATCGAAACCGCGCCGGTTTCTCACACCAGCTTCGTCCACCCACGCGGGGCCAGCCGCACACACTTTTCGCCGGCCTTGGGGCTAGCCTGCAATACCACCTTTGTAGCTTAAAAATCGACAGATGCATTTACACAGGTACCACCTTTTTGTTGTTCTCAGAGACTTCAGCCTGATTTAGTTCACACTTCAAAGGAAGAGGTTCACTACAATGTCTTTATGGATGGACTTTGTCAAACTGAAACAGTCGGAGCCTCTCTTGGCTTCAGGCTAGGTTTGTGTACATGTGTATGCAGCACTCGCTCGTATCGACACTAGGTACTTAAGGTTAAATAAATGGTTGTTAGTGAAACAATTGTTCTATTTAGCAGGCTGCTGAGTTTCAACCGCAGAAACATCCCCCATTAAATGCTTGTTTTGTCTGGAGAAGCACAGCGTTGTTTGGAGGAGTTATCCCACTTTAGCGCACCTTTACACGTTTGAATGAAAAGTAAGTCAGATTATTTACAGAATCGTTATGTTTATTTCTGCATGTTTGTATATAAGAAAACTAGGTTAAAGGATGCTGGTGGCACTTTCAGCAGCTACTTATAATTTTTAAAGCAGAAATACACAAACACCCTCCTCCCTTGCCACACACACACATGCACACATAAGCTCTCTCTCTTAATCACCACCTTCCTTTGAGCCCCCACCAACCCCAACCCGAGTGTTTTCCTTCGCTAATGAAATTCACTGTAAACTGTGTGGCCAATTAACTGAAGCACAGATAAACCATGGAGCCTTTTAATTATCCAAAATTCAGTGGAATCCAGTGTAAATAAGTAGAGGTGCTTAAAACAGATACTTTCTTTTCTTGAGTTATGTTTCTGTGTTTTTCACCTCAGTGCGATTGTCCAGACTCCTGAAAATTGCAATCACTGGAACAAATAGTCACCTTTCATGTTGCATTGCACACATCAGAGGAGATATTAAGATTTTAATTAACACATTTTACTAGGTGTGTGTCTGAAAGGAGCTAAAATTGAAATTCTAGTTATGATTACTGCTAAGAAAAAGCACAAAATGTAAATGAAAACAGGCTGTGGTGATTATGCTGCACTCTCACCAAGGATTTCTTTTTCGTTATTTAGTGAGCACTGTCTTATTACCTATGATGACAAATATAAAATGCACCACTTTTTTATAGAGTTTTTAATTACCTTAAGTAAGTCATGAACTGGCGTTATTGCAGAGTGAATCAATTAAATTGACTTTCAAAAGTACAAATGCCAGGAGTAGTGTTTGTATTTATAGCTTTAGACTTTTTGTGTTGCCCACTGAACCTACTGTATATCCTGTCATGCTATATAATACAGTACTATGCTCGTACTGCTCTGCCAAGAGCCATCCAGCACAAAACCCTTGGACTAAACTGTGCAGACTAAGTCACTTTTCTTAATTACTCTTGTAATATCATCAGTTAACCAATTCAATGGGGTTGCACTAATGGTTATTTTCATTGTTTATTTTGTAAAGATAATGAATCCATTAATTCAATTCCATCCAATTGTTAAGTCTATAAAATGTCTGAAGATAGTTAAAAGTCCCCACCACAGTTTGCCAGAATTTAAGATGATGTCTTTTAATTGCTTTCTGTGTCTCGCCAACAGTCCAAAAAAAAAAACAAGCTCTGTTTACTTAGCTTTTATTTTCTGGTGCTGCTACTTAATCTGTGCAACGTCAGTAAACTTGAATGATCGAAGGCAAGGAAAGACATTTAAGAAGGTGGAGCCATCTTATGTTGTCTTGTTTTGATAAATGACTTTTAATTGATTATTCATTTAGTTGCCAATTGATCCATTGACTAATCATCCCAGCTCTACAACACAAGGTGTAAAATATGACCTTACATTCATCCATCCCTTTTCTATAGCTATTAATTTAGAACTAAGTAAATGAATTGTCAGAACAAACAACATATAGGTATCGATTTGAACTCATAAAAAATGCACTGTATTGCAGTTTCAGTGCATAATGCCTCCACATTTGACATATTCAAACTACAGCCCTGCACACGCATCTTTTTGAATGTGGCTCAGACAGCTCTGCAAAATCTGAACCAGGAGACACACATCAGCCAGACATTAAACTCTGATGAAACCCAAAAAAAAAAAACAAAAAAAAAAAAAACAAATGATAGTTTTCAGTAGAGTACACATCTGTCTGCAAAAAATATCATGTTGCCGTCACCCTGTGCGTCAACCGCCGCGTTCGCTGATAGACAGAGGACCGTCTTGGTGCCCTCTGGTCATACAAGCGAATTCCCCAGAAGTTCGCCAATCAGTATCTTGTTAGGCTGTGACACTCGGCCTGATGTGGCAGCTCCATTAACCAGTAGAGTAAGCTTGCTGACAGGCTGCCTGGACTAGAACTCCCAGGGGCAGGGAGGGGGGTGTGGCGTCGGAGCGCAGCAGGGTACACCCATGATGTGCACTGGATCTACCCCCTTTTGCTCCTGAGTGAACAACTGTCATAGTCCACTGATACAGCCTCTTTGCCCTGCCAGTTTCTGGAGGGTGTCCTTTGGGATCTACTGCATCCTGTTGGGATTCAGGGCTGCTCTCCTGCAATAGAAAACACTTCTTTACAGGCCTACTGTATACACTTGTAGGCTTTCTCTTATAGAGGGTGAAGCACCAGTAGACAACACACGCTACATACTAATAAGAAGAGGAGCCCCGTGTTTGTAAAAGGCTGTAGTGTTCTAAACTGGAAAGTATTTGTTTATTTAATCTGTTTTATCTTCATGTATCCATGTGTTGCTCGGCTGCTCTATAGCTTTGCCCCCAATGGCCCAGGTCTCCACTGATTATTTCTGCTCTACACAAAAGTCGGGCTAAGGACCCAGTGGCAGCAGTACCAATCTGCACCTCATTACTTCCCCAAAAGGCCTGAGCTTAGTGCAGGGTAATAGACAGAGGCCCAGCCGCCCTCATTTGTCATGGGCTCCTGGGTTTGATGCAAAGCCCCCCTTGAGCACTTGTTGCTGAGCTCTAATCCTGCAGTAGACACCAGCCACGCTTCTCTGCTTAGCCATCCCCACTCTCCACCGTCATGGCTCATGATTTCACTTTCATTTGATGTTTTAATGAAATCCCTGAGACTCAGTTGAATGGCAGGCCCATTGTTGGCAAATTATTCTATCAAATGCAAGTGGAAGGGAAACGTGACTGGAGTTATTTGTCTAGTAAATATGAGCCACTGAGGGTTCACGGTGTTTCTCAAGCAAGGGAATCCACAATAGAAGGTGACTGGAGTGGGATGACACAGGTTGCCTTGGAAAAAAAAAACGCATGTAGACACAAACCAAAAGCAACCAAACCAACCAAAAGTTGCTCAGTAAAATGAGCAGGGTGTATTTAATTTTGGTAGGTAGTGTACAAGGCAGACATTTGGACAATGGCTGACATTTATTCCCACGCAGACCAGTTTATTACCTGGTAGCGCAATTTGTCGGGCCTTGCTGCAAATAAGCACTATGGGGCAGCGCCCAAAAGGCTGGGGAAAGCTCCTTGATGAAAAGGCCTGAGTATCATTAGCTGAAGTTGCTGTGTGTGCCAGTTGAAAGCCTCTCTAAAATGTAAATCAAACTAATGCCCAAACACTTCCTCTCCTTTCCCCACAGTGATGTTATTCCTTTCTTGCCGATGCTGTCGAGGGAATACGCCGTTGTTCTGCTGTTTGCTACCGGGCTCTCTGTTGATTTCTAACTTTGCTCCATGGTGGCGATCCTTCCTCCCCGCTGACAGGACCCAGGGATCACTGTGTCTGCATGATTGCAGGCCATCTCTCCTGCAAGCCCGCTCACATACGTAGTCCCACAAGCGATTAGCCGAACTTATTGACTGCAATTGCACACTTTGGAGCAATTAGGCGCTTCATTATGCAAATAAAGTGCACTAATTACCTCACGTTTGCTAATTGATTATAAGATACGGTATATGGTCAACATTAGGGTTGACTCCTTCAAAAAAGATTTGGAGTTTAAGCTGTGCACTTTGTGAATAAATTAATGATGGCAAATAACACAGTGGGCCATTTCCCTGACATGTCACTGTGCACTCAGCTCTGCAAATTTGAGGCACAATAGAAAAGTCGGAGGAGAAAGAGATCTCTAATTAAAATGAATCTGTGACAGTCAGAAACACTAACAGTTACAAACGGCAATCTGATGGTAGTCAACAGGGGATTCTCCATTAATTGGCAAAATGAGGCTCATCAATCACACAGAGGGGGAATGCTGCACAGACAGTATCCTGTCAGAGTCACCCACTGTGGGGGGAGCAGCATGACGTGTGTCTCAGGGACAGAGTCATGTAGAGAAGGAACAGTTTCCTGCTCTCTCTCTCTCCCTCTCTCTCTCCCTCTCCCTGACTCTGTTTCTCACCACATGTGGCTCTCAGTAGACATCTCTCCAACTCATTCTGACAGGCTTTGTTTTTCCTTGTCGCATTTCAAATGGGGATTGGCTGGCATTCTCTGCCAGTCAAGGCCGAGACAGAATTGTCAAAACACACTGTTGAATTCCAGCTTTTAGAGGATATTCTTTGCTGATGACATGTGCTGAGAGGCTTGTAACTCCATACTCTTCATTCAGGCACTCCCAAAAATACTGGCACTGCTTTTTTTTTTTAAATTTATTTGTTTATTTCCATTCAGGAGACCTTGATAATTTTATTGGATTAAAAATAACTTGTGTTTTTTTTTTCTTTTCTTTTTTTTTCAGTTTGATACTGACAACCATCTCTGGAGTCGTAATTGGCAGGAGCTTTTGTTTTCTTCTTGTATGTTATGAAACAATTACAAAAACTGGCATAGTATGCGAGCAACATATGAACTTTTTATGTACACAACAACGATTTTTCATGGTGAGCAATGTGTTGCAGTGATTGAGTAAGCCAACAAATGCTAGAGCACAGAACATACTACCTCTGCCTGCGGGTCAATAAATATACCCAGGCAATAATTGATTGTTTCATCAATTGAACCAATCAATGGACGGCTCCTAGTCTCGGTAACTCACTGGGCGTAAGGCAGTCACAGGAAAAGCAAGACTGGAAATAGCTACTGGTGTCCATTGCTTCATCAGTGCATCTTATTCTGTCTGCGTGTGTCTATATAGTCCATATTACCATAACTGACTTGGCATAGGGGCTATAATGGTAGCTGATATGTGCACACACATGTCACATTAGTGCACGTGTTGTATGGTGATATCCTCATTGTCAGGCATGTCATGGCAAATGGAGTATTCACAGTCTTTATGGCTTTCACCGACAGGGCTGATATACCGCAAGTCAAAACAACAGTCATGCCTGTGTGGGTTTTTATTGACAATTAACCTCCAATTAGCAGCATGGATGGATAGGGTGACCTCCAGAAGTGCTAGTGTTTGTGTTGATGGCTCCTCCATGAACACGATTACACGAGATGAGCCAGTTTGCCGTGAAGAGGGACCTCTGGCTGGTGCACTGACACTTGCGGTGGCAGACAGAGAGGGGCATTTAACACATTGCTGTTAGCTGTAATCGCAACAAACAGCAACATAAAAAACAAAAATGGATTAATAACAATGTCTGTCATCCATTTTTCCCCTCTTTGTTTTCTCTCTTTTTTCTCACTGCCCCATACATACACACACATACACAGTATATACTGCTGGTGGGTCTAAGCCCTGTCACTTAACAGCGACAGGGATCTGTGAGGCACATCTGCTACCCAAACCAGCAACTGACCTTGAATTGACTTTCTCTGGTGAAGACTTATGGCTGATCCCTGAGCTTTTTGCCTTGGTGCCTTGCAGCCTTCCATCGTAACTTAAGAACATAGGAAGAAACCACAGAGACCATATATCTCTCTCAGTGTTGCTCACCTTTTTTTCCTATACCACAACTTTCAAGGATATACATCATGATATAGAGTTGCAAAAATGTAATTTTTTTTGCACATTTTCTTGTGCTTGCAAAATTACATGATAATACACTTGAGTGGGATTTTCTTTTTATCCAAAAATCTTTGCAGACTGGAGCACTTTAAAGTGCCAAAGTCACTTTTGTGCTTTCATACAGACAGTGTGTATGAAAGCATACATTTTGAGAAATAGAAATTTATTTTGAAAAAAGTATTGACTACTCAATTGGGCTGTCTTGTCATTGGCTTGTGATTCCATCTGGCAAGAAAAAAGAAAAGAATAATCCTCTCTTCTGTAAATCAAAGTGCAATTTTCGGTACTTATTTGCACCAGTGTGCGAGGTATAAGGTATAACAGTCATTTTGAAGTAGAAGCGGCCCTTAAATTCATGCTTAAGCCTCCCTCGTGGTATAGTTGTGGGCTCCATGGCAACAGCCACTGTGGGTATGTAATATTTAGAGCCACAACTGATTTAAAAAACATGACTTCTAATGAATAACACTGAAATGCGTACAATGGATGGTCAGAACATGGATCTATAACATTGTCTTGGAAAGTCCCATTCTGCTGCTGCACTCAATATCGACGTGTTAATGTAACAAAATCTTTTAAATGCTAATTTACAGTGGTGGGGGAATGCTGCTGGATCCAGCAGCTCCTCCTACTTCACAACTCTACACCAGAAATGCTGCGTGATAATGAGATAGTTTGCAAAAATGTGTTTTTTTTGGCTTTTGTTTTTTTCAAAAACACATGCACACCTCCTTCCTTACAAGCCCTCAGTGCACATATTTCTTAACACACTGACAACGGTGCTAACTGTATTCCAGATTCCAGCATATTTCTGTCCAACCGCGTCATGACGTCACAGAGCGGGCGCAGGTGTGAAAACACACATCCAGAGGTGTAGGTAGGGACAGGTGATAACTGGAGGGACATGATGGTTTGGCGCCGCCACAGCTCGGTGGTGATGAGGTGTTTTTGCACTGTATGTTTGCCATCATCAAAGCACCAACCTGCGGGAGATGTGTATGTTTTTTGCAGTCAAATAATATTCTCAGCACAGCACAGCGGAACAGATCATGGCACCTATCATTGTGATTGAAAACTGATTGGAAAGATTTCCACTTGTTTTCCAGAGGTGATGTAGCAAAATAAAGAATAACTTAGGCAATTGAAATGACTGACTGCAGTTTTTATGCGCTCTGTGGGCTGAACGTGCTCTTGAGGCATGTTTGTGATGGATAGCACAGCAAGGGTTATGATGCCTCAGGCTTGTTTGATCCAGTGGTCATATTCTTAAACCTCTATGTGCAAGGTCATGACGCTCCATCTGAAATATAATTCTATTTGCATGTGCTCCATTGCCCTACTCCTACAGTTTTCATATACAAATCAGATTTCTAAAGACTGGTTAACATGAAATTTTCGTAAGGTGAGACTTATTTTTATGTTGTCTATGCCTTTAATGCCAATAGTGACAGGTTTAAAGAGTAACAGTGTTTTTTCTATAGCACCTGGCTCACAGCTTTTATTCAGCTCCAAATGTGTGATAAAGACTTCTAATTGGCTTGACAAACAAGATAATAATGTTCATTTTTGCACACAGTCAGGAAGACTCCTTTCAGTTCTACAATGTCTGTTTATCATTCACTAACAAAAAAAAAAAAGAAAGACTTGTATCTCTTCATTTACTGCATCATGCATAACATTGTGCTGCCGCTGTGTGTTTGAAAAAAGCTTGTATTTATCTTTGAGCTACGAACACAGCCCTCACCTTGACTCCTTAGGCTATAACATAATTATGATTATGCCCCTTTAGTACTAGACTATAGGCATGCACTGAATACTCGCTATACATGTTGGTTGGTAACAGCAGGGTTCATAGAAACTTACATTGTAGGAATAGCCATGAAACATGCATTGAGTGGCACTGAAATAATATGAAGATAAGACTTTACTGAGAAATAGCAAGAATGTGGTTTGTATGTCAATGCTGAAAAGGTGTTCATAAATAAAATAACATTTATCTAATCTGTGACCTTAGCAAGTGTAAGCCACAAGCCACAAACATTGTACATCAATAGAAAATCATCTTTGCTTGGGCATCCTCTTAATGTACAAACTCAAATGACAAAACAGCCAGCAGGCACCCTGCTAAGAGGGGAATGCTCTTCACAAACACTCTTAACAAATCTCACGTTACAGTTTTACGTTCAGTGACAATAATCAGTCGTACCATCCTCACACCTTTTTTTGTGTGTGCCATGGAGAGTACCTTAAAAAAACTAAATAAGTACAAATCTGGGGGGGGGTCATTTGAATTATTCTAATTTTATCATTGCCATGGCTTGAATTGCCATGGCTACAAACGAAGCCCCTGTACTTTAAAAACATGCAGGTCAACTTTAGTTTAAGCCTCACAGCAATATTAGCATCATTAATATTAATTACAGGACTGAGTGTTGCTTTTTGTAACAGTTTAATTATTTGAAATACAAACTGTTATAGGACGCTGCCAGTACCTTCATATTTAGGGTTATTTACAAACCATTATTGTTTGACCTCTGATTGAAGAGAATGTTAATGAGGTGAAGAGTCCTGCTTTGTTATGTGAGCATCCTATACTTGGCTAAGATAGCTGAAATGTTAAAATCACTCCAAAGTAATACAGATTTAAATTCCTCCACACAGCATTTTTAGAAAAATATGTGGTGCACAGTGAACATACTGGTGTGCTATAAATACCATAAAATGTTTCTTTTGTTTGAGAGGGAAACTGCGGATGAAATTAGCCACTGAAGTAGATTATTTTTCTGCTTCACAGATGTGCGTGTATATGTATGTGTATATATGTCACGAGCATTTGTACTATCAGAGAAAGACTTTTTTTTTTGGTCTGTGCATATGTGTGTGTAAGGGGAGTGTTTCAGGGAGTGCAGGAACGTGTATACACGAGATAGCTGCAAGGCAGTACAGAATGATAGCCGTGAATGAGGCATTTTCCACTGAAGTGATTAAAATGATTGAGGACAGTGGCGAACTCATTCATCTCTGAGCAAGGTGATGAGGGACAGTCTGTATGTGCGAGCGTCTGAGAGAAAAAGCGCCCCGGTGCACTCATGTTTATGTGAGAGCGTCGATGTGCGTGCGCGCGTGTGTGTGTTTATGTGTCACAGATGTAGAACAAGTTGTGAAATGGGACTGGCATGGAGGCGGCCAGAGAGATGTGGAGCGATGCCCACAGGAGGGCCATGTCTTTTCACTGTACATCTGAACAGACAGCCAAATATTTATCATCACCCCACCACAGCCTACATTCCACATTTTAATTTGACCTTCATCAGAACAAAGTAAACAATTTCTCATTGCCGACCTCGGCGCCTGTTTTTCTTATCATTATTATTTTTATGTCTGTTTTTGTCTTCTTCTAAAATGGTTAAAAAACAGGAGTCGCTATAGTCAAATGAAAGTTCCTTCAGGTTTCCATGGATGTGATTAACCTGGACAGTAATCAGTTTGTCTCCTCTGTTCAGCAGATTCTCTTTAATTACCTCAGTGAGGGGAGAGGGCGGGTGGTGCAGAGTGTCTTGCGCGAGTGCCTGACTGTGTGTGTGTTTTTCATCTTGCAGTGTTTGATAGGTAGCCGGTAGAGTAGTTTTTTTTATACTATTAACATTTCTGTTCTATCTCTACTTGACACAAAGGTTAAACCACACCCTGTACTTTAAATGTAAGTAGAGCTAGCCTCAACGGCCTTGTTGGCTACACATAACCACTCTCAAGCACATTAAGTGTGTGTCTAAACCCACTTAGCATTGGCAGCCTTGTGAAAGTGTTGATTTGAGGTCTATGGGTTCATGTTTCCCTCCTCTTTCTCCCTCGCTCACTCTCTCTCTCTCTCTCTCACTCTCGCTACCTCTGCCTCTCCCATCAACCGCTCTAATCTCCTGAATGCCATCCACACTCACCGTTCATCCCCTGCCTTCAGGATTGGTTTCACACAGTGATCCCCTCACTGACCAGACAGACGACTCAACAATTAACCTCCAAGGCTGACCTGAAATATCTCAGACCTTCTCCCTTCAGCATCCTTATTGGCCTCTAATAGATTTCTAACAGGTAGAAAAAGAGGGGATTGAATTTCACCCGTCCAACCCTTAGGCTCTGTGCAGGAATACTGTTCAGTTTGTTGTGGTCTTTTTTTTCTTTTTTTTTTTTTGCCTCGCTAAATATCACAGTCGTGACTGTGTTACAGGATGCTGTCTGAGCTGGATGTGTAATAATGAGGCCAGGCTGGTGATACAACATAGTGCCAATGTGTTAATAACGGCATTAGACTTTGTGGCATTCTTCACAGAATTATTCTACCGATTGCTTCTCCATTTCCATCCTGTTAAAGCCCTTTTTTTTTTGTTATTGTGCTAATAGCCAAAAAGCACTCTGCTGGAGCCAGTTTGACTGAAACTGTATTCCCCATGAAGAAGATTAGTCCCTGTGTTATTTAATGTCACTTTAGCCATTAGCGCAGGATTTACAGCTGCTGCGGCGTCTGTTCCCTACCTTTCTGCTTATCATCTCACACTGGGCTATGGCTACACCCTGCTGTGGGACGGACACATGTAGGCACGCCACCGATTCCCGCCTCTCTTTCCTTTTCACTAAAGCTGAATGACGCCCTAAGTGTTCTTTAGGTTTATCACTGGATGGCGGCTTTCTGTTGTGACGCTGTGTGTCTTCAAAATGCATCCGCCCGCTGTCAGACGTAAGCGCTTAAGTCATAATGTGTGTACGTGTGCTTTGCTTGGGCGCGGGTGCATGTATGTGTGGTCATTGCGTTGGTTAGTTGAGGGCGAGCATGTGTAGATCAGATTGTAACCAGTAAGGTAATGATTCATAAGACAGCCAGTAGGACTTATCCACTAATAGATCTCCTGGGAGATAACCTAATCCCCCAACAATATCTCCTTATCATATTACAAGTGAACTATGTACAGAATGGGCTTCTCTATCCACAAATGAATACTAAGCCCTATACTTACCTTTAAGCTTATTAGATTTGATCTGAAACAGAGCAGTATCAAGTATTCTCCCTGATGCAAGGCTGATCAGAGATAATAATCCTTTCTGAGATTAGTTTTAATTTCACAGTCTACCGATTGCCGTGACTTTATAGAAAATAATGTATGTTTTTTTTCCACCCCCAAAGCTGTGTTATTTAAAAAAACATTCATGAAGTAATTCAGATTGGGTTCATTATAGTCAATGAAGTGGATTCTGTACTGGAGATTCACCACATATGGTCGGACAGTAAATACGCTATGTAATCCGTTCATTGAGTGCTTTTGTCAGCCGCACAGATCACAAGACGGAGCGCGTCAGTGGCGAATGAAAGTTAGACTTCTTTTCAAGGTGCGGATTGGAGATTAGTAGTAATGCATGCTCATCTCTATCTTTCTGTCCGCTTTCACAGAGATGATACGATTTGCAAAAGATGAGCAACCCTCCACCCCCCCTCCCTCCTCTTTCCTTTCTCTGTCTCACTTACTCTCTCTGTCTTCTGTCACCCTCACCCATCTATTACTTCCTTGTCCTCACTCTCTCATGTTCTCCATCTCCTTTCTTCTCTTTATCCCTTTCTCTCAGATTGACTAAGCTCGAAAGTGGGTTGCTAACTCTTTTCAGGATTCTAAGAGGAAGGGATTGTATGAGTGAGTAGATATTCTGAACAGAGATCCAAATGGCTTTGTGTTGCCACACAGACTCCCAGGGCAACCACTAGATTTTCTTTTTTTTCTGCTCTTTACACATGTGAGAGCTTCCTCATGTCAGTTCTTGTGATGCTGTTGTCTATACCACCTGTTGACCAAAAAAGAATAAAAAGTGATTCCGTGCTAAAAGTCAAGTTGCATCCTTTGTACCATCTAATTAATTTATGATTAAAATACATTGCTAAACTAAAACCGTGAGGAAGCAGTTGCAGCTACTGGCTCCAATATTTACCCTGAATATATCAAACAGTCCATTATATGGGGTATAAAATGCACCTACATCATTAACATGCAGTCATCATAACCTGTTTTTTTTCACAAATAATTATCAAATCTAAGAGCTCCATTTGTTTCTCATTCTCCTTTTGTTCTCTTTATGTGGCTGCCGTCTCATCTAAACACTGGTTTCTCTAATTGGCCCTGTGTAGAGGGAGGGCCCGAACCTGCCTGTGCTGTTCTGTGCTCATCTGGAGCTTATCTATTTAGGTCTGGGTGTTTTTGCTCAATAGTTATCCACATGTTCACAGATCACTAGTCAATAAGGGAAGGGAGACGTCACGGTCAATTAGGTGCTTAATGAGAGATCACAGATGAATGTATTCATTCAAGGTATTTTCCCTGAGACTGACTTTTTTTTCTGTCCATCATAATGGCATTTTATATAGTGGAGACACTTAATATTCTTCAAAGCTTTGCTGTTTCTGTGTGTCTTTTTAAGTCATAATGAAACGCATGAAAAACAGTTAGGAGAGGTAGCGAGCTCATAATCTATTTTCATTCCCAGCCGTATGTGTATGATAGCATTCAGAACTGGCTAGCAAGATTAAAAAGTGCTTTTTTTTTCATTTTAAATGAGTGGGTCAACCGTTAAACTAGCAGCCGCAGTGCATCAGATCAGCGGGGTTGAAAAATAAATATAAGCGATTATGAGATAAAAACGAGAAAACATCCCCATGCCAGAGTTTTTTTTTTCTCTGAACCCAGTTATTTTCATACATATACAAGCTTTGATGAGCGATCACAAGTTGACTGTTTTTAATTTTTTTTAGGGGTTAGAAGCCAAAATCGGTCGGGAACCGCTGGGTAAAAGGGAAAGCCTTGAATTGCACAAACATCCTTATGAGAATCCTGGAGTGTCATTATCTGTAAAACTTGCTTGACAAAGTCTGACAGAGACCCTACACGGTGCTACCTGCAAAGTCCATCCAGCTGCATTGGATTACAGTGCATAAACAGGTGCTGCTTTTCAGCCATGTTTGTTTACAGAGCGTGCCAGTGTTCCCTATCTGTCTCACTTGCAATCGTCTTTAATTTAGGGCATGGAATCTAGGTTTCCTTTGAAATGCAGCCTTGGACTTGTGCCAGCGTCATCTCTCGCTGCTTAATTTTCTGTTGCACGTTCTCAGATAATGACAGGATTTTGTATTGACTGTCGAAACTGCTCTTATTTCAGCTCTTGTTTCATTACATGGCGTCGGCGTGCGTTCAATAGGTCGCTACACAAGTTTGATTCATGATTGTTCCCCACTGCTTGTTATTAGTGCGGCATCAAAGCCAGACTTGGTAAACTCATTTGCATTTTAATGACTGATATAGATTGTTCTCCTGCTCAATACCACCACCAACCCACAACCTTACCCCAGCCCGCACAGTTAAAAGGTGGGCTGCATCTGGTCTAGTGAAAAACACCTACAGTACCAAACACACATCATAACTCACATGCAGCACTGTAAGTGATAATTGGAACAAAGATGTACGATGCTGTAGCTTTATTTTGAAAAGGTACCACAGTGGCCTTGGGGTGACAGCAGGCCAATAATATAAAAATAAAAAAAAAACACTTCAGATATGATAATTAAGAAAATAACTGGGTTAATGTGTCCACGTTGTGGAGTGTTGCAGTTAATGTTAATGAAGAGAGATTGAGCGGTTGAAAATGATATCTCGGAGCACAAATAGATGTCATCAGAGCGGCAATCAGCCAATGACGAGTGAGCACTTGAGGAGGCAGATCACTTTTGTGTCCCCAACTCACGTTTTCTTCCCCGCGCCACCTGCAGAGGATGATGCTTCCCATTAAGGAGAGTTTGCCTCTGTGGGTATGTAATCTGATGCAAATTAGTGCAACAGACTGCCAAATGAGTGCAGTCATGATTCTGCGGAGCGGTTGTAACAGGTAACAAAGCCCAGCCACATACCTGTAGCACATGCGGTGCGCTTGTGTGTTACTCAGATACCTGTTTTGATAAAGACTGTGTGAAACCGATGAGTCCCGACATTGATCTTATTACTTACGCGTGCCACTCGCCAAGAAGCGGAGCGCGCTGCAGCAGTGAGTTGATGCTACACGTCCAAAAGAGACATTCAGGCGTCAATGTTCGGCTTTTTTCACCGACGCAACTTCCAGTGCCGGCTGGTTTGAAAATGCCCAAAGCAAAGCGCCTCTAAATATTTGCCCAGAGAACAGTCTATGGAGGCTCCTTCCTCAAGGTGCGAGACAAAAAGACAATGCAAGACGATAAGTTATGTCTGTTTGCTCTGCTAACTACCTGCTTTTCTTCCCCTTACTACATTGCTCTCACTTCTTTTTGTTCATGTTGTGATGATATTTATTTCTTGGTGTATTTTCCTGGGAGAACAATTTAAGGATCTGAGCGGAGATAATGTGAGCAAATGTTTTCTTCGGCGGTCCACTCACTGTTACGATCCTGTTCTTGGATGTGTACAAAGCCCCGAAAAACGTTTTGCTATGTCACCCATCGACAACCAATCAAGCCAATAACAATGATTTTCACAGATAGCGCTGTGTTTCTGTGGAGAAAACAAAATATAATTGGCTGAAGAAAGTGAAGTTTAAATGCAGGGGTTCTTGTTTCAATGAAAGAATTGTTTGACTTTTTTTTTTTATTACTGACAGTACTGTTGTCACTTCACAATAGTAGACAGGCTGGAGGCTCTAATTTATCTGTTTGTCTCTGTTTTCCTCCCCACAGTAGAAGGGGAAGGAGGCTGTAACAGGGCCCAGCTCCACAGGGGAGAGTTGTGTTTAGTGGTGGCATTGATTTTATAAAAGGTTGCGCAGTGGGGAGGCTAGGTAGACCTGTCAGCCTCTGCTCTCACCAAAGCACGTCACACCGTCAAGCTAATTGTGCCCTCTCTGTAATCCCAAAAACCCCCAAAAAGGACACAGTATGCAAACATATGCCCGCATAGCCTACCTGACAAACGCATGACTATTATCTTTTCACAGGAGAAAGCCAATTTTCTTCCAACGAATGGTTGTTAGTGGCCCTCAAACAATCAACTCCTGTCAGCTGAGGATTTCTTTTTTTTGAGGGGGGATATTAAAATCAGCTGTCAGATGAGCAAGGCAGAGTTACATTCATTTTCCCTATTCATCTCTTCTCAGCACCGCTACACTGTTTTACAATTACAGTAAAACTTCCTAAAAAAAAAATGGTAAAAAGAAAGATTGATTGACGTGTTTTTGGTACATACATAGCCAGGAAATTCTACACACCTCTGTGCTGGTCAGTTGTGGGTGGACTGAGATGTGGGAGTAAGGGGGATTGGGAGAGCAGAAGTGAAATATGAGAGGGTCAGAGAGATGAAGACAAAAAGGGAGAGCGAAGACTTGGTAAGAAGGACATGAACTGGCAATGAATGTACTCTTATTTTTACAGGTTGGAGGACACACACACATAGCCAGAGGCAGTTCATCAACTGCTTGTCAAAGCTCTCTCCTCCCTCTTCTCATCTCTTTAGAGGGAATCTTGTCAGGTTCGGGTTGTGAGGTAGCCTAACTTCGATGAAAAACGTCCGCTACCACTCCGCCGAACTCTCAACCTAAGCTGCTGAGCCTCTCTCCATTTTGGCTTAGTCACACTGTCGGGCAAAATCTCCAGAACTTGAGCCACATTTGTAAAGATTGAGGAGAAATGCTCTACGTGACATCATTGCAGTTTATCGTGCTTTTTTTTCTGCAAGGTAACGTCTCAAGAATTTGTGTCACCCGTGCCTTCTGTATCTGTTTGTATTGACATATTTATGCGCGTGTGCGTGCATAAACATGTGACGAAAGACAGCTGC
>JBAJHX010000053.1:8869566-8892950 GCA_037176925.1 Amniataba percoides
ATAGATAGATAGATAGATAGATAGATAGATAGATAGATAGATAGATAGATAGATAGATAGATAGATAGATACATACACTGCAAAGTGACTTAAGGAAACACTGGAGATTTAGGGAGGCAGTAGAAAACATTGAAGGTTAAGAGGTTATGGTAGAATGGGAGCACAGCAGCGTCACACTGAAGTATTACATTAATTACATTTTGTGAAGGGGAGGGAGATGGCATCGAATAATCACCACCCTGTTGGCACCTTCTGTAATCCAACAGAGAGACACAGAGAAAGGAGGGGGGAAGAGATACAGTTTGTGACGTGTGTGTGTCTGTGTGTGTGTGTGTGTGTCTGCGTGCGTGTGTGTCGTGACAAAGACGGATCAACAGGATAGAGTTTCTTGATGGCACACTGTTGATTTCTATCCAAGGTGTTGTTTTGATTACTTTGGACAAAGTCCAGCAATTTTCAGAGAGTATTGTTTCACTAAGGCATTCAGTTTGGTACAGATTTAATTATTTTCACTGTGTGAAATGAGCCTGACTTGAATGCTTTATTCTTGTGCACAACAGATAGGCTCCCATTTCACACGAGCTGAGATTGTAAGGGCCTAAAATGCACCCTCTCTTATTATTTTTTTAAATTAAAGTATTAAGTCATTGCTTTATCCAGAGTGCTGTATGATCAGTTAGCAGGTTGGCTGTCTGAGACATTAGACATCTATTGCTGCAGTAAGAGCTACTCCTGCTGGGTTTTTTAGTGACGGTTGCAGCAGGACTCTTGGAATGGCGGTGCTGGCTGGTCTGTGGGTCAGCCAGTCTGTCCACCAGTTTGATCCAGACTGAAATATCACAACAAACAGTGGACAGATGACATTTGAGGCAGACATTCATGGTTCCCAGATGGTGCATATGCGAATGACTTTGGTAATTCCCTGACTTCTCCTTCAACGCCACGGTGAGGTGGACAATTTTAGGTTGGAGTGAAAACTCTTGATAACCATCAGATGGATTGTCTTGATATTTGGCAGCAACATTCGCAATCCCCAGTTGCTCGTAATTTTAATTGATTGTACTAACTCTGGTGATGTCCTGATTTATCATCTAATTTTGCAAATTAGTAGATGTTAATATGCTAAATAAGATGGTGAACATTTTCTGCAAAATTCTGGGACGTTAACATAGTGAAATCGCCGGACATGAACCCCTATGAAATCAGAGCGCAGAGTTTCTTTTCAGCACATTCAGCCTGTGATACAAACCCTTTAAAACATGCAGTATACTGCCTCCTTTAAATTCTGGCAAGTCTTCCCACCCTTCCCTCTCTTCATTATACCCTCCTGTCACACCTCATCCTCTCACACCCCACCCACCTCACCACCAGGTCACATCCTGGTTTCCCAGAACTGGCTGCTCTGCTAATTCCCTCTGAGAGCGTCTGTGTCGGTGCTGCGGCCCAACTCAGGACTCTGTCAGCCTCCTTCCCGCTCGCCCTGCGGACCTTCCTCTGCTTGTATCACCGCACATAACAGAGTGGTCCTGTCCCCCTCACTTAACTTTCACTGTGGAGAGAAATACTGTCCCGGCAGTTCTTGGCTAACAGAGAAGAAGTCATTGTAACACAGTATTAATGAAGCCGTGCCTTCGTTTCTCCATTGCATATTCTACTTTTTTGCATAAAGCTGAGACAGATGATGCCGGCAAAAAAAATGAACATTTTAAATAAAAGGAGCACAAGGAATTTTAGATAGTATTATTTTTATGAAAAAAAAAAAAAAAAAAGATAAGTGCCGTCGTATTCATATATAGATTTGGGTAGCACTTTTACATCTAATATTCTGTCTTCTCTCTCTCTCTCTCTCTCACACTCATTCTCTCTCTGTCGCCCCAACGCCGCACTCCATTCCTTCATCCCTCTCTCATCCCGCTCCCGCTCTCAACATGATGGGTTGTGTCCAGTCAGTGGGCAGCTTTGGTGTAATTTGGCCCACAGGGGCTGTTGGCAGTAGGTGTGGGGATAAAGGGAGCAGGGATGGTGGGGTTTGGAGAAAAGCAGGCTTAGTGTGGGGCCTTGGATGGAGGGGGCCAGCGAGCACATAGGAAAAGCATTAAATAAACATTAATGCAACTAGGTTACAGGAGATTTATTAAGGAGGCTTTTTGGGCCCCCACTGTAGGGTTTTATGCAGCACTTTAATAACTCTCTCATGCGCACAGGTAAACAAACCAGGTAATTTATTGCCGTCCTCATAGGTGGCCATTGTGAAAACTGTTTTAACTTTTTTTTTTTTTGGCTCATACAGTAAATGGATTTTTCTCCTCTTTCTCTGGCTCCAAAAAAGCTTTTTTTACATCTAGGGTAAGTCTGACTTGGATATGATTTTGATGTCACTTTGTGGTGTTAAAAACGAGCGCCCTTAATCGCAGCTTACTGATGTTAAATGTACCCTTTCTGGCACGTCAAACACACAGATAAAAAGTGACTGATTAAACACAGTAATGAGGACACTGTGGCAGGACAAAGAACTAATTCTAGATTTTTACAAGGACGGGGTGGATTTTGGCAACAGCGAGAGATTTGAGAGAGAGAGAGAATTATAAAAACATGAACTCACAGTGCACTGCCACTGACATCACATTTCACATCTGACATTGTCTTTGTAAATCAAGCCTGTCAGATATGACGCTGTCAGAAAGTGGGGTTGTGTAAGTGTGATATGTTTGGTGACATACTACGATTCCACAGGCCCTTTTTGAACTATAATTGTTTATCTTCCAGTTGTGCCAGCTCCACTTATTGAAATAATCTTTTAAGGCAGTAATTCCAAGGCTATGCAGAAATTCAGGAAAGACGAGGCACAAAGCTGTAAAACAAGCGTATTCCCAAAATTAAGTGTTCGTACTTCGCCATTAGAATAAAATCTAATAAGCACTCTGTGGATATCTTTGGTAGGATCCACATTTGCAACATTGAGCCCTCCAGCCCTGGAGCAATTGTCTTGCTCTGCGTTGGTGAGGTTCAGTGCACAGGAAGTGCAGGCGGTAGCACTTCTCTGAGGACAGCTAGAGGAGGAGAGAAGAGACTGACAAACAGAGTCGGGGCAGCCAAAGGCAGCATGATGCTTTACCTTGAGACCCCTCGCCTCTGCTCCCTGCTCTGCTCCGAGCCCAAGTGACGTGAATACCAGACACAGCTCAGACAGCACACTTCTGAAAGTTCACTCCGAGTAGCAGAGAAAGAAGGGAGTTCTTGTTTGAGCAAGAGAATTTAATGGAGAGAATATCAAGGGGGAAATGTAGAAAGAGAATTATAAAGGAAATGTGTTTGAAAGAGACAGTGGTGGACAGGAAGAAAGGAGAAAGAAATAGTAAAAAAGATTTAATTTTGGAGAAGGAGAGACAATAAAGCCTGAAATGACTGTGAGAAACTACAGGAAAGAAAAGAGTAACAGACATCCTGACAGAGAGGCGTTCAAAAAATGGGTGTGTGACAGTGTGCATGTGTACTATATATATATGTGTGAGTGTGTATTTGCCTGTTCGCTCTGTGTCTGTATGTGTGTTTGATGAAGGCTCTACCCATACCGGTTGTGTTGCTGCAGGATAGTGTGCGTCAGGCTCCATCAATATGACATGTCTTTGATGTGGAAATACAAGGAGCAAAAGCCCAGCCAGCCCCAGTCGAGTCCCCAGCGGGACACATCTACCACTGTGCATGTGCATACACGTGTATTTGAGAGTGTGTGTGAGTGTGAGAGTGTGTGTGTATGTCTGTGTGTGTGAGAAAGGGGAGTGGAGAAAAAGAAACAGAGAGAGCCACAAGCCACAACAAGCACCAAAAGTAACCACTGCCTCCATGTTTTTTAACTACCATCCTACCAGGAAGGCAACAGTTGTGGCAGAACATTTCCTGAGCTAAAGGCGTCGTGGACTCTGCTGTAAAGTGGAATCAATATTTTATCTAAATGTCGTTAATAAGAATATCCATGTCAAAAGAATGTCATGTTCTTTGCAGTTAAATTGACACGTTAATGTCTGGCTTGCTTTTTGTTGCCAATCTTTTTTTTTTAGTCAAGCGTTATAAATATTTATGCTCTGCATGATTTCAGAATTATCATGTTATCATTCAGACCAATTAGGCATTGTTGAGAGGGGGCATTTTAAATGAAGCTCAGTCTAACACTCCAAACTGACTGCAGTAGTATTTTTGGTCAAAGTTTCACTGATAAATGACACCGCTCCATATGGGGTTGTACATTAGTAGATTGGTCCCTAGAAAGAGATTTTTCTTTACAAGGATCATTGTAAGACACAGCCAAACAAATACAACTCCCATACAGCACAACTCTGTCAGGAGTTTGGATGTTGAAAAGATATCTTTCTTTGGCAAAGTTTTACTTTTACATCTATCCGTTGGGCCCCTGAGTTTTCACACACAAGTGGAGTGAGGGGGAGGTGGACAAAAGAAGAGATAAAGGCAGCCTGACAGAAGCAACGGGGATAAATCAGGTCCAGGCAGACGAGGAGATGGAGACAGGGAAGAGGAAAGACAGAAAGATGAGTCCATCCATCCGGCTCGTGTGTGGGCTTGCTGCTAACCTGGACTGTGCCATCGCTGCCGTGTTTTAGTAAACACTCGCTCGCAGGGAGGTAATCCAACCAGCCTACCCTGTCAGGGTTTTTATTCCCTCACAGCTACGCAAAGGCCTTTCACCACACACACGCTTACACGTGAGCATGTGTACAGTAAGAGCACACATACATCACTCATATACAGGCACATGCGAATGTTTTATTTATATCCACATGGAAAAAAAGCCAGTTAATAACATGCCATATGACACAGAACAAACCCTGGACCTCAGCGTGGACATCTACCGATTTGACAGAACAAGCATTAAATAAATAAATGGCTTTGAAAAATAAACAAAAACAGTAGCTTTCACATAATAGTGACAGATTGGCCACAAAGAACAATATCTTGATAACGGTTTAGCCCTGACAATCACAGGCCACATGCTGCACCACCAGCCCGTGTATGCTGCCAAGGCGACTGCATATGAGCACTAATTGCCTATAACTGTACCCATGACACAGAGAACAAGAAGCTGCTGCCTTAGTAAGTAAGCAAAGCATGTAGAAGGAGAGTGCAGTCTGACTCATGTCTCTCCATCACCTAACATTAACAACATACGTCAATATCTTTATTATGATCTCAAATGTACAATACGTTAGAGTCTATATGTGTATGTATATATGTGGCTGAATGGATGGATGCATGGATGGATGCATGGATGGATGGATGGATAGATAGACTGAAGTAGTTGTGCACACTGACAGGTTATATGTGCAAAAAGTAATTATTACAGACATTAACGGTGTGTTTTTGCTTGTTGTTTTTTGTCCAATTCTACTGTGTAGATGCATGATTACAAGTTCGTGCATATGTGTGTGTGTGTGAAGTTGTGTCTTCCTCATCCCACCCAGAGTGCGTGAGTCCAAGTGTCCAAGCTCAGTCTCCATGAGGTCAGTGGCTGCTGTGATAATGCTTAACTGATGCCGGCTGTCAATAGCCATTCACCAGGAGAAAAGTGCTCCGCCTGTTCAGTAAATTACACAGTGCGACGTGAGCTGTGAGGTTCAAAACAACCTGACCCCACTGTTGTTGGGAGAAACAATAGAACAATGACTGCAATCAGCTTTTCCAGCAACCATCTGTGTCATGCTGCTGACTACAAAACACCTTTCCATTACTCCGGGGCTGCAGCTATTAGCTCACCATGCCATTGACTCCAAAGTGAGTTGGAGAGGTTATTGTAATGGCACATTAGATTGTCTCTGACCCTTCTTTATCCAGCGTTTTGTTTTGGTGACCTTGACATAGGTGGGCTTTTTGAATGCTGTAAAGCTTCTGAAGTGATCATTCCTTACAAAGGTTTGTTTTTTTCTCACAGATAAACATATTTGTGAAGTGTCACTATATTGCTGATGAGAGAAGCTTTTATATTTGTTTTAACTATATTTCAGAAGTGTTTTCCTCATTTTTCCTTGACTCTGTCCTCTCTCACGGCTTCTGCAAGCATGCCCGGGAGCAATATGAAAAACTGTCCACGATGCACAAGAACATGCAAAAGCTCTACGAGAGCATAGGCAGCTATTTTGCCTTTGACCCGCACTCGGTTAGCGTGGAGGATTTCTTCGGAGAACTGGCCAACTTCCGCATCCTGTTTATGGTGAGTATAGACTTTATGGTTTATATAGATGCACATCAAAAGTCTCATGTTTACGGCTGCTTTAACACACACACACACATACACACACCAACAGCCTAACAGAAGCCACCACCCACACATGCACAGTCTTTTGCACACACTTTCACTTGCTTACACACTTTGGGTGTCATTAGAAATGAGAACAGTTTGTGTTAAACATGCACGCATTTTCATCAAACTTTCACTGGGTCCTGACTGCTGGTAAACACATTACACACATCTATGGATGAAACTCATGTGTGTAGGACTGTATTTTCAACAGGGAGGGGGCAGGCACACATGTACATGTGCAAAGATGGCTCACATGCACTTGTGTATTACTTGTTAAAATAAACAGCTGACAAGTGTAGTACATTTTCTATAGTTAAAATTTAAACTTGCATGGAAGTAATCTTATAGCAGGATAAATAAAAGGATCATTGTACTTGAGGATGTTTAAGCCTGCAACAAGCTCAGCTGCTGATTTCTCACAACTGCAAAACTGAAAAGAAAAAAATACTCTTAAACAGAAATACTTACTAAACATGTTACGAACTAACTACTACACAACAATTCTTCAGTTATTAAACATGCATCACGTTTCAGATACTGTAGATGTCCACACCGTCTGTCCTCAGAATAAGCAGATGTCAGTACTTTCTCAGTGCAGAGCGCTAAGTCGATAGCGGATTAGTTGCTGCTCTGTGCTCGGAGGACACCGAGGGTTTTATTTTCGCCAACCAAGCAGCACGACCAGATCGCAATCAAAGTGCCCCCTGCACGGTGTGGCGGGAGCACGCTAAATGCACTTTTGATCATTTTGAGGCCAGATTTCCCTGGCACACCTGTGGCACACTTGGACACGAGGAGGGATCCGAGAGAACGCGTTGTCATAAATTACTGGTGGGTGCATGCGAGGCAGTGACAGTCACAGTTACATTCTCTACTTTCTGTGAATCGTGTTTTTTCCTCAGACAAAAACATATTGTTTTCTGCAGACTTTGACTGAATACAGACGTTTAATATAATACCAAGAGGATGATTCTTTTTAGTTAAATTCACTTTTGTGGACATGCTGAAGATCGACGGGTTATCATGTCCTCATAGAGGCGCGTGATTTCATTCCCTACAGTAATTATCCGCAGTTAAATATCACTGTAGTGCCATAAATACATCTAAAATTAATGTAGGGTTTATTATATAATCTAGTCTAATCTTGAATAGGTTTTGTTTGATTCAGTTTGATGTGACAGGTTTACTTGCAAGAACAATAAACGCCATGCTGATAATGATCCACAAATAATTTGGGGTTTCAAAAGAAAAAAAAAAAAAAAACTGTGTTTTGTTTCTGCTATTAAACCTGTAAAATTCAACCAAAACAATCTGTATCACATCACGTCCCTCATCACAGCCACATGTCCACCTGTATTATAATTAAAAATATTGAGCTCCAGGCGACCCTTTGGCCAGGCTCATTAAAGAAAAAGATGATGCATGCGGCCGTTACCCCGGTTACCCTGTGTGTTGGATGGATTCACGGATGAAGACTGGCGGGATTGGACGGTCCTGAGGGAGTTATTAGCGGAGAGAGAAGTTTTAAGTGATCCACAATTTTTCACGAAACTTTTATGTGTCAATGTGTCAGTCCGCCACATGCCTCTCCTTGATTTGCAACAGAAATTACGCAGAGCAATTAATCAAAATGACAAGTCTGATGTGAACGTAAGCGCAGAGGTTTCAGTGGTTATTTTACAATAGTCTCATGCTTGTTGCACAAAATTTAACCAGTGGATCTGCCATGCTTGACAGTGCGAAACATCACTCCAGTTAGCGACTGCAGATGGAACAGATACCTGCTGCTTTCAGAAGGCTGTAAAGAGAGTCACCAGTGTAAAGAAATGGCTTTTCAGTGCAGGTTACTAACTGTCATGAGAGAGCTGGTGATTAATGAATGACTCATTAATCTTTATTCTGCCTCACTGGCATTAACACAGTTACCAGAGGAAAACCTTTTTGATCACATGTCGGCTTGGTCAGCTTATTAAAAATCCTATAATGAAAGTGTAAAGACAGACAAAATATGAATGAAGGGATTGGTGTGATTCTGTATGGTTTTTTTTTAAATCAAACAAAAGCGACTGACATCTTTTTACTGGCACAAAGATTGCTGTGCACTGGCATTGCCAAAACCCCAACCACACTTCTCCCCACATTTTTGCACATGGCGGATTCCAAAATGGCGTGAGGAAATAACCTCAGCGCACCCAAGCCGACACCAAAATAGAGCCCTGAGATTTCATTTCAGCAGAGTAAACACTTGATTTACAGGATCAAATCTGCCAGGCAGCATAAAAATCTGTGTAAACTCTGCATAAATATGCCAGGGGACATACAGATAACATGCAGCCTCACCCTCACTGCTGGACGCTACGTCACATTTTTTTCATAGGTCCTTTTTTTTTCTGCGCCATAACTTTGCCATAACAAGTTCTGTTGAGCAGCTCCTTTGAACTTTTTTTACTTGTGAAGACATGGAGTCATGTCCAAAACCAAGTATAAAATAATAAATATGTTTATCTTTCAAACATTTTCATACTTTAACCACGACAGAACAGAATGAATCTACAGGCGCTTGAACAGCTGAAATAACCATAATGATGTCACTGTGGCATAAAGTGGATGTTTTTTTCCAGATTTGGCAGATCTCCTCCAGAGCAATAGAAGACATACATCTGTAATCTGGATGTGAGCAACGCGGGTAGAAACATTTCTCTCCCAGTCCATAGGCTTTGTGCTTTTCAGTCAGTCAGCTTCAGTTCAGCTGGTTATTTCACTTTCCTCATCCAAAAATGTCAGTAAGTTTTTTGGTTTCCGAGAGTGCACCGTGTTTTCTGGCCACCTATTTTAGTCTTTATATTCCCTTGGTTGGCCCTGACACGCTCTTCACTCTTTCTTTTAAGTTCTTACACTGTTCCCTGCAAGAATGTAACCACGCTCACCTGCTGTGCGATTTCCTTCCATATGTCATCTTTTAGTAGGTCATAATGCCACTGCATCTGCCAGAGATTTTCTTTCCACTATAAGAGGTTTTTCTTTTTCAATTTCTTCAATGCCATCTTAGTCTGCAAGGTTATGAATATACATCTCTTTCTGATAACACTTATCCCCCCTATCATTTATAATCAGTATATAAACATGAAATAAATTATTTCTATAATGTAGTCATAAGCAGATGTAAGCTCTATTCAAAATATTCCCTCCATCCACAAATGGTTGCTTTAGAAACAGATAATCATGAAAATATTGTAAAATGCAGTCTAAATACAGTATAAACTATGTATTAAATGTCTACATGCTGCGTATATATGCTAAATAGAATGATTTAAAGTAGTCTTACTTGTGTCTTTTGCCAGAAGTCATGTCTCAGAGAGAGCTTTATTGGTATTGTTTTTCAACATCATTTAAGGTGAAGCTAGATTCTGCATGTTTTTTGTTTTTTTTTAATCTGAATAATAATCATACTCAAATTTGTCCACAAAAATTCACAAATGAAGTCTTTGTGTGAATGCAGAAGTACAGAAATAAGTTGATTGTGATATAGGTAGCCTGGATAAAAGCACGCATTACATCTTTTTCCACCTATTATACATTCATTCTACTCTACAACCGAATGTGGAAAAATAAATCACGGTAACTTAATGCCAATTACCTGACTGCTGAGTGTCACATGCTTAAACTTGCACAACATAACTATTAGATACTTAGAAGATACTTAGATACTTATGAACTTTCTCCCTAACCTGTACTGATCTGTGAGAAAGTTATAAAACAGATTAGAATATATTATTGTAGAAATTAAAATAGAAATAGGGGAATTTATAAAGTCACTGTCTTACTGATAGAAGAAGCTCGGGCAAGCTTCTTAACCTATGAAACATAGATTCATTAGCTTGCAGCTGCTTGTGTGTGTGTGTGCGTGTATGCGCATGCCTATGTGCGCATTGCAGATCTTGCTGGATTTGGTTAGGAGTAATGAGTCTAGAGAGGAGGTTAAGATTTTCAAGTCCTGAAGTAGATGAAATTGCATTTCACTTTCCACCAGAGAGTTCAAATTTATTTTGTGTATAGCCGGGAAGATGTCTCTCTGAAATGTGTAATATTTTCTTCTACTAAAATTAGAATTATGAGACAAAAAAAACATTCTTTCAATTTAATCCAGAAAATGACTGTACATAAGTTACTGCGTTGGTTATATAACACATATAACACGCATTCCTACAATAAAATTAGAAGGAGAATATACAAGTGAGAGAGGTCTGCTATGCATTTAAATATAAAATATAAATTTATTTTGGATCGAAGTTAATAAAAAAATTCCCTCTGCTTCTTACCAGTGATATAGATCATTTGTGAGTGAATAAAGCACATAGGGAAAAGCAGATTAGTTATATTTATAGCAAGGTAAACAACAAACAAACCACCAGTTCTTTTTTTCCTAAGTAGACAAGGCGGTTAAACATTTATTCAAATGTCTTTGCTTTTCCATGTTCTACAGTCTATCCATCCCTCCTGGCGCCGCCCCAAAAAGTCCCAGTGTCAGTATGATGACACGGTGTCCAGAAGGCACGCTCTCAGTCTTCACAATCCATTAACGGGAATCGCAAGGTCCCCTTGTCTGAATCCTTCTCCTCTCTTTACTCTGATCCCCATCTGAAACCAACTTTTCATTCCCACTGATCAAAGTGCACCAGCACACAACACAACACTCCCTCAAGGATTCCAGAGTTGCATATCTGTAAAAGAGGCATCCACCCAAGAAAATAAATTATTCTCTCAAGCAAATAGCTGCATATGAATATTTTATTACTGATTTAAACTTCCCTGCTATGGATAAGGGGAGGGAAGTGAGTGGGATAAAGTGTTGTGGTGTGGTTGAAATGTGGGGTGGGGGCTGGTTATAAGTTAATGTATTCATATAAAAACAATCCTTTAATCACCATATTCTTGAGATATTATTTATAGTTTTTGGCTCTTCAGCTCTGCTGACAGAAAGGCTAATCCCATCTGCTTGCAGAGCACAAGGAATCAATGCTTGTTTCTACTTGAATGTTGTTTTTTTATTTCCTTACCCTGTGAAAACAACTGAGCTAGCTCGTTTGCAGCATCCTCCTCAGCTTTTCTTGTCAGTGAAGGGATTTTGGAGAGATGTCTGCTAGTTATTTATCTTTGACAAAGTCGACCTACATCAACCATCACTGATTTGTTCCAAATGGCAAATATAATGAACACCAAGACTTCTTGGCAGCTCATAATTTTAAAAAAGAGCCCTGAATTTAACTTCTTGATATGCCTAGTGTGCCTCAGACTTTTATTTCAATATAGAGACCTTGAGTTGTTTGACTCAGACAAAGCATCCTCACTAACTTCTGTGTTGCATCGCCCTGTGTAATGCATTCACAGCACAAAGCATCTGCAGTATTAAAGAATTTCATTGCAATACAGTCACCCTAAATTGCTTTTACTAAAAAGCAAGGGCTTAATGCACCCGACCGACATGAGGCATTTGAGTAAACGCATTGACAGACAGTCCTCACAGAACTGAATGTAACTGATAAGAGAATCCATTAACTCTATTTTCCTTCTGTTTCATTCTCTTTCTCTCCCTCACTCCCGTCCATTTTTTTTCCCCTCTCGGTGGCCAATGAAATATTATTTGATTTCAGCACATGGAGTGAGTATTCGAAGAGTCCAACAATTTGTTAATTTAATGCTGCTGCCATATTCTGAAATAGAGTATGAGTGAAATGCAATCGCAGGCTCTGTACGTGTAATCCTGACCAGGAGCACAGGGGATGAGGATTTTTCCATTAATGAGTTATCAAAGCACAGCAGATGGGCCGGGATGAGCTAACAGTTTTCCTTCTTAATTGAGTGACTTTCTAGACCAAAAGACCCAGACCAGGGTCACAAAGTAGCAAGATAGAGCATCTACGAGATTAAAGCGATGATTTGTGTTTGTGGGTGGGTGCGTCCATCCTCTTCTGAGCCCATTTGATATTTCTTAAGCTTGCTAATTCCTTCACAATATGACAAATGATCATAATCACGCCGATAATGCCAAGGATGAGTGCCGTTCTCCTCACCTTCTCGCAGAATCACCGTCATGTTTGCGCAATTTTTTTATTTCTTTTTACTTGCAATAGCGCGACAGCCGTAAAAATCATTGCACCAGATTCTGGAGGTCACCTATCAATATGGGAATACATCCATACCACAGAGCAGAAGTCTCACAATCTGTAACCTATAACTTCTTGAAGCCCCCCCCCACACACACACATCCTGGCACACAGTGTAACAGATGGCTAATAAACACATTTGCTGCTTAAAGCCCAGGCGCTGTAGTGTTTGTAAAATTCAAATGAGATATAGCAGTGACACTCTCTGTGTGAGATCACTGGTGCAACTGAGCAGTTGGAGATACTCACTGCTCCCTCATTGGACTGGCAAACTTGTATGCATGGGAGGGGAGCCGTGCTGTGGGAGATGTATTGTGTTGCGCGGGGTCAAGGAAGAACAGCAAACACACTTCATGAATTATTGAAAGAACAGACCTGGAGAGGGAAAATGCTGCCCGGCCCCAGTTCGTAGATTGGACCTGTAGGTTGCACAGCATTCACTTTTACAGCCAGGTATAGATAGAGGAGTACTTATAATCTCTATCTTAGACACACTGGAGGCTACGAGTGTGACACACACTTCACATCTCATGGCCTTCGTGAGCCTGAAAGCAAGAATGTGCTGCTTTGGTGATGTTGCTGACAACCACGCCTGGCATTCAGGCATTCACCTGGCATTATGAAAAACCATCACATTTTGTTTTTTTGTGTGTGTTTTTCTTTTTTTTTATAGAATATTCAACGAAATTTACATTCCCCCCTGAGCAATATGTACACAATACCTGCACCGGATTGTCCCACTTTAGACCAGAAGGGTTCAGGGCAAAGAGCCATGAAAACATCATAAATATGGCATCTGCACTGCAGAGTTTTATTTAAGGATTAATAAGTAGAATGAAAGCCAGATAAGACGCTGTCTATCATGGGAGATCATAATAGGGAAAAAATGACCTTTTGGATTTCCGTGGGTCTTTCTTTTTTCTTTTTGTTGTATCTTTTCTTCACTTCCTCACACTGCACTTTATCCATTTTCTAGGTTAACCTTTTTGATTGAATTATTTTATCTGAATAGAAAATCTTCCCTATCGTGCCTTACCAAATTACAAACTGAAGCACCTAAACAAGTTTAATTTGCTGAAGAAGTCCATGACATACGGTCAAAATCTGTAGAAAAGCTTGATCCTTGTTTTTTTTTATTTTCTTAATGAATTTTCACACTCAAATAAACAAATGTTTCAAAATTGCCAAAAGGCGTCAAATGGAAGTGCACCCCAGGTGTCTCTGACAGTGGGGTTAAATGTGTGTTAGACATTTAAACATTGTTTACCTCAATTAGAGTATCAAAGTTATTGAAGATCGTTTCCATTTGAATAAGTAATTAAGCTCTCACTGGGTGGCACGTTAACTTTAGTGATGATCTTCGCCGAGGGACAGTTGACTCTGTGTGAGAGCCCAAAATAACTTGTTTTAAAGTCACCTGAAAATCATATCGTAAATAGTGTACTTTGATCTCGAGTAGATGAGAGTGCTCAAGAGACAAAACGAGATGCATGGATTCTTCTAAAAATATGATTCAACATTGTTAGAATTCATACAGAATATTTGAACAGATTCAAGAGCAACCAGATCCTTTGTCTTATGTTCCAATGAGGTTTAAATCTGCACTGAAGATTATTTTTGAAAACACATCTCATGGGGATTGTTTATCTCTAGTATGTCCTCCTACAATATACACAGTTGGCAAGAAAATGAGACGTGATACAATCAGTTGTTGCCAATGGCAAAATAGGGGCCGTCAAAGAAAATGGTAAAGGGAAAAAAAAGAGATCAGTGAACATATTTGTTGCTATGGTAATTAGTGGTGCTGCGTGATTAGAGCAACATAATTATGTTGCATAATCATGTTTACAGTCAGAATTAGTTGTTTGTTTAAAATAAGTTTTGCCGGCAGGATTTTATTTGTAATCTGCATAATTTATCTTCCAACTTAGGCTGTAGATGTTGGGCAATGCAGCAACATTACCTCCAAAATGAATTGTGTCCTGTCAGTGGATGGGGACGGAAATCAATTTGATTCGTGCTGCCAGCGCTGCCCATCACTTAAACAAAATGCACAAGTTAACTGTTTCATTACTCAGTATACAGTACCGCTCTCATCCACTCTAATTCAAAACAGCAGCAAAGTGCACACAGTCGATAGCCCTTACCGAGCGTAGCTGTAACATTTACACAACCTTGATGTGGTGATAAAGCACGGGTGGATTTTTGAGTGTTCATCAACTTGTAGCAGCTGACGAAGCGAAACGTCTCTTCTTATGTTTTGCTAATGCACACAATACAAAAACACTCTCACCTCCTATTATTTATCTTTCTCTATATATGATTTTTTTCTATCATCCGAACTTGACTACTGCATTAGCCCAATATCCACTTCCCCCCATCTCTATCTGTCTCTCTCTTTCTCTCCCTTTCTCTCTCATTGCCCTTGTCATCCAACAAGGAGACAGTGACAATGAGGGCTTGTGTCCTTGGACATGGAGCAAAGCTCTGCTATTGACTGGCATGATGAGCTGCTCTTTCCTTGTTCCTTCCCCACAATCCCTGTAATCCCTCTGTCTTAGCTGCCAACACGACACACACATCAGGACCACAGGGGCATTAGATGGGGGGGCCTACTGTCGCCACTTATTATATCAGCGCACAGACAGGGCCATGCCTTCACTTCCTACACACACACACACACACATATGCATACATAAGGGGGGGACACCACAGATGAGATGGCACACAAAAATGCCCATGGACATCATGGCACACAGGCTCATATTGCATGTATTCACATACAGTGTGACCTCTCGCACACATACGCTAACACCTATGATGGGGCCTGTCAAGGGCTGCGCCACAGGCCTGGGATGAGAAAACATTTTGTTGTCTCCAAAGGTCACACGGTTGCATCTTACTCTTTGTTGGCACAAGAACAAACTGACACATTTGTAAAGGCTGAATCCGTACCGTTGATTATCTCTCTTTCTCTGACTCCTTCCTGACATTTCGGCCGGTCACGGAGGAAGAGGAAGAGGAAGAGGAGGAGGGAGGAGGAGGCTGATATCTCTTTCTCCGTCCTCAGAGACTGGCACACTGCTGCTACACTTTCCTTTCCCCCATGCAGTGCCCCCTCCCTCCCCATATTGTCCAAGGAAATATAATAGCACAGTACGCGTAGCATGTGTGATGATCATCCTGTTTCTCCATATGTAAAAAGTGCCATATTGATGCATTATTGACGACAAATCAGCTCTGCCTTATTGAAAATATGTAAAGCACTGCAGAAGCCTTACAGACAAATAATGTGTATTAAAAAAAGCCCATACACAAGGCATGATACATTGTTTATTCCAGCAGCTTATCTCCAACTATCAAACCCTTCTCTGAATAAGAATTTGCTGATGGCATGCTGCTGCCTCTGAACACTATACAGTAGTGAAGACACTAAAAAGAGTGGCGGTGGCAGGAGCCAGATTTTGATTTTATCTGTTTGTGTCTGCGTGTGTGCGTGCCTGCCTGTGTGTGCGTGTGCGTGCGCCTCATCAGGAAGCAGTGAAGGAGAACCACAAGAAGAGGGAGATGGAGGAGAAGATCAAGAGAGCCAAGCTGGCGAAGGAGAAAGCAGAGCGCGAGAAGCAGGAGCGCCAGCAGAAGAAGAAGCAGCTGATTGACATGAACAAAGGTACGCCACTTCTCCCCGCGCCACCACAGAGACGGAGACGGGGAGGCAGGTGGGGAGTTAGGAGGAGGAGGAGAACTGGAGGATGGAGAGGAGGGGCGGGGGGGTTCATGGAATTGTGCTTCACACAGATTTGAACTCTGAAGGACGAGGATAATATGGAGGAGTGGGGGGGAAGTCATCCTTTTTTGTCTTTTTGTCAACTGTGAAGGAACCTTACACTTACTCCCTTAGCTGATACAACACTTCCAACCAACTGGCAGATTAAGCTACTTTTAGCTTGTTTTGTTGTCCATGGTACATTTGCTCCCATTGACAGACACTTTCTGATATATTATGCACAGATGGTTAGCAAATTAGAGGAAAAATGCTTGAATACTTGACCTCTAGAGCGAGGAGGTTTGGTTGCTGCAGGGTCACTGCAAATCAATACAAATTTAGTTCTGAGCGATCACCTTTATCCTGTGATGAAACATTTCTACCCTGACAGTTGTGGTCTCTTCTACAATGTCTCTATCCACAGGGATCAGTTTGAAAGTCTAAAAATGATGTGAATCATAGGCACAGGCCTTTGCAGTCAACAGATCTCAACCCAATTAGATGACAGTGGGAGATTTTGAACTGACATGTTCTCTACCACCATCATCAAAACACCACATGGGGGAATATTTATATTTTTTGGAGGAAGTGCATTCATCCTTCCAGTAGACTTGTCAGAGACTTGTAGGCATACTGAAGCTTCATGTGGTAGCCCAACACCTTACTGACATTTTCTGAATGTTTTTCCTTTAATTTGTCACCCTTCTGTATTTCTAAGCATTTAACACATTTTAAGTGATAGACACTTTGATTCCCTAGCAGTGTGTAATTTTGTCATAAATAAACACGAAGACTTTGTTTCAGGCCTCATAGAAGTGGCAGTGATGACACCGGTCACATGTACAGGGAGGGGCGACTTATGAAAGAGTTGGAAAGTGGCTCTCTAGATTAGACTTCCAACACAATCAGGCTGCTGTTATTCGCTTATCACTTATCATGTGAGAGAAATTTCAACCAAAAAAAAAAAAAAAGTTATTATTCCTGCAGTCTGTTTGGAGGCAGTGTGCTATATTTATTGTTGTGAGTCATTGGAATTACTCTATTGTCCTCCAGCGATGCCAGTAAACCGCGTATTGATCAGTGTAAGTTGCAGTTGTTCAGACGTGAAAAATTAGAGCGACGGAGCTGGATGCCTGTGTCTAGTTATGCCAATGACATTGTGAAGGAATTTCAAGCCTGAAGGGCCTTTTGCGAGCAGTCTGTGTGGTCTTTTGTCCATTTTTTTGACAAACAGACTGGGATTTCCACAATTCACCAGCTTCTAAATGTCAGCGCCAGCCAAGGACCTCTCTGTAGCGCGGCCACATTGGGAAATGTGACAAGACAGTCTTCAGTATGCCACAAACTCTCCAAGATAATTGATGCATGCTACAGTTCCCCCCACCCCCTTTTTTCCCTGAGCAGTGACCTCTTTGAAAGCTTCACTTTTAATAATCCAACATGGCTGAGCTGAAGGAGGCTGTCTACCCCTCTCTCTCATTCTGGCTAACCAGATGGAGAGGGGTAGAGAAGTAGGTATGATATTAAATATTTCTGCCAGAGCAGATTTTGATCTGGGGTTCCTGAATGCCGTAATATGACTTGTATGAATAAAACATGTGGATGACATGGGCAACGTTGCCTGCAGCCTTGGAGATAGTCGGGATTGTCCTCCACACCAACACCTAGTTCGTCGGACTGTCGCATCCACAATGACTTTGGTAGTTATGAAATGCACACTTTTGTAAATTCAAGATGTGCTAAACCCAGCCTGCTGCCTCTCCTTCCCCCTGTCAAGGTTCTAACCTGCACTGACTACACATTTTCATTAAACCTTTTTTTTCCTGCACCAACTTGCCTCTCTATGAAATGTAATCTGAGAAAGGACAATCAAAAGCTGAGCACTTTAAATGGATCCCGTGAATGGAAATGAATTTGAGCCAGAAGCAGGTTGGAGGTTACAGCAGCTTGGTGTTCCGCTCTTGTGTTCTCTCTGTTTCTCTTTAAGCTGTTTGGTTGGAGCGCACAATGCGGCATATTCAGAGTTTTCTCGCGCGTCTTTCTTTTCTCTGCCTCCGCTCCTCTCCAGTTGACAGCCTTGGCTTGAGAGTCTTGGCTCTTCTCTCCCATTCTGTTCTAAAATTCTATGTGCGCTTCAGATATTTTGAGGACTTAAGTTATTTGAGGAGACTTTATACATCAATATTTCATGGTGAGCATCGGCCGTGTTTTCTGTGAAGGTTGATGAAAATAAGGTAGAGTACTGCACAAAGAGGTTGTTTTTAATTCCTCTTACCATTAATTAATCATGTCTGAACATTTTCCACATTAATTTTACATTTTAAAGGTTGAAAGGCTAATTGAAGTGCCGCGATAGAGCCATAGATTAATATAACTTGCTTTTAGTATTTTAATCCTGACCTTAAATAAAAAATAGATAGATGGATGGATGGATGGATAGAATTGTTCCTGATTATGGTACATTTTCATGTTTACAAATCCATTAGTGTGAACAGATGGAGTAAACATATGGCCATTGTATTATGAGAATTATGTGCAGGTCAGTATCTTATCTTTTATGGATTTACTGATTTACTCATTTTATTGCTTCAAAGAGTGTTTGATGGATCATACTATTGTGTTTAATGCAATTTCAAGAGGCTATTTTTGAAAAGGGATAGATTTTATGTCATTTCACAAATTGCGACCTAATCCTCTTCTCTTGCAAATGATTAACAATGGAATGCATATTTAATGAGAATTTAATTCATTTAGCTTTTGCCAGGGTGGCATCGGGATGGGGGAGGGGAAAGCAGACAAATGCTTTTAGGAAACTGAAAAAACAGAAAGCATTTTTCTCCCATTGCCCAGTTGATAAAACTTGAGATTACACCCTCTGAAAGGGCACATGTACATTTCTTCAACAGGCGTGATTGATTGATGAGACGAGTGCAGAGCTAAACGTGTTTTCCTTGTGAAGTATTAGAAATCCTCATGTAGGAAATTGCTTATGAAATCATTACCCGGTCACCCCATTTGTTTTAATTTGCTCTAAGTGGATTTCCACATTCTCTTAAACTGACCAGATGTTCAACATTTACTAAATCGCTTTACTTCACTGGAAATAACTGTTGAACACTCTAGAATAAACCCAAACTAATGCCTCTGTCTAAAATAGGGGAAGATGGTTCATCACAGCAGGATTTTTTTTTTTTTTTTTTTTTCATTGCAGCATATGAAACAATGTCACAAGCATCATGCCGAGTGTGTCAAGAGCCGGAGCATGGTAGAGCATCTGGACTTTGTTTCTCTGAGGCATTTGTGAGCAGTAGCAGGCCCCTCTGGCCGCCTACTCGGCTGGCATCACCGGGGTCAGTGCCCCCGTCTGGGGCAAGTGTCTGCACCCACATGTCAACTGTGTACCCCAGTCAAATTCACTAAGCTTTGAACAGAGCCGGAAAGCGCACATGCCGCTTTGAGCACAATGCAGCTTGGCATAAGGCACATAGGAATAAACAAACAAAGAAAAGAAAAAGTTTTTTTGAACATTTTATTTAGTCCAGGCATTTCTCCCAGGTACCACAAAAAGAAATAGCAGAGAACTTTGTGTTTTACATGTTTTCCGTCGACTTTTCTCAGACCTACTTTATACAGTATGTTTTTTTTTAGTATGTGAAGAGTTGCAGTCCCCTCCACCATGTGAACCTCTGAAAAACATTTTTACTGCCAACCGGTGGAATATCAAGTTCAGAAGCATATTGGTTGTAGCCTGCAGGTCTTTACACCTTTTATCGGTGTACCAACTGTCTGCTGTCTTGACTGCCCACGTTAAATGCAGTCCAACTGGATGCAGTATCAGCCATGGGTTAGGTCTCAAAATATAATCATTTGATGGGAAAACAAACTTTTTGAAAAAAAAATCAATTATTTAAATTGCCCCAGACAGTATTAAAACCCTAAAACACATGCAGCTTCACAGATGTTGTTTTTATGATTAAGTTTTACCTGCAAAGTGATCAGTTTTTACCGTGTGAATTAAAGCCCATTCAGCTGCTTCAATCCATTCTTGCAACAGCTTGCAGACACAAGCCAAATGCAAACCCATACGACAGGTTCCTCTGTGGGAATATTATTGTGGAAAAATAGGTTTTGTACAGGTGTTTGTGTTAATATAACTATTGAGCACATGTTATTATCTTAAATGTAGTTATCTTTGTTCACACAGCAGCTGGAATTTGTGTATACCCCGTAATCTTAATGTTTAAAAAAAAAGCCCATTAGTAGAAAACAAAGGTACCATTATGTTAAACTTCTCAAAGGGACAGATATTAAACAAAATGTCCAATAATTCACGATCCCGCTTGCCGCATATTGTTTATTGTTCATTGTAAGTTAATCCTTAAAGGGTGTTCCCATTATATCTTTTTCATTTAAATACAGATCACAAATATTCTGTGTCCTCCTTCTCTCTCCAAAAACACTTTTTCTTTTTGAGCTGGTGATAGTTGTCTAGGCATTTTCCCGTTCAGCAAAGCCTGCTAGAATGAGGTCTCCATGTCTCTATGATTCTCTGCAGAGAGCAGTTGGCATGTTGACAATGATGGGCCTGCAGCTTCTATTTATGCATCCTCCTTGTCAACCTTTCACACTTTGAAGATGAACTAGTGTATGTTTACATAAATAAAAGTGGGCTCCTCTCAAAAAAGAATCCAATTTGCTAAATACAAACAAAATAAGTTGGTGTAGGCATTGACTGCTTTTCAGACTATAGCTGTATATATGTCAGTATTATTCTTATCCTTTAACAGCGACCCACATATAATATTTGTTACATAATACACATTTAAGATCCACACAAAACTCTGACGGATGTATTATCATCACTTGCACTGATTCTATAAAACTCAAGCTTTTTTTCCTGTATTTTCTCTTTTCTCTCTGCATTTTACTGAAAAGATAAAGATGTGAAAGTAATTTATTTTTTGTCTGTTGTTTACCAAAACACATTTACCAAATTCAAGTGTCTATTAGTGTGGCATGCTAAACTAAATTGACATATTTATGTGCAGCTGGCTGCCTGGTTGTAGCTGGCGGAGCCCTGTCAGCAATGACAGTGTCAGAGATGTGGATTGATGGCTTTGTGTGACACTGACAGCTGCCAGTAGGCCAGTGCATACCTGCGTCGCCGCCATGCCAGCTAGGTGATCATAGACAAGCGCTGACAGGCGGTGGCGGGGTGGACAGGTTAGCTCTCTAAGTTTGCATAGCGTCTCCACAGCACAGCTGACATGGCAAACAATATTACCAGGGGAGATAGCTTGTAGAGACGTGAAGGTCAGAAACCCAGTGAGATAAAGGAAATGTTTCTGAGAGAGATTCTCGCTATTCCTCAGCTTAGCTCGGGAAATGAAGCCAGCGCTGGGGAGCTATAGAATACAACGAACAAGGACAGATTTTTCCACAATGTAATGATGATATATGGCACAATACTTCTGAATTTGCTGCCTGTTTATTCCCCAAAGTGTCATTTCTTTGGCATGCCATTGATGGCTTCCATGTCTGGTTATATATTTGTAGTTTCTGATGAGTTATAAAAATGAAGGATCTTTCACTACATCTGCATACGGATGTCACAGCAGTGTAATGCCAAACTCAGAGTAAATTGCTTTTCTCTTCGTCCTTGCATTTGAGCTGTGTGGAGTGCAGGAAGTGTACGGCGTGCGCTGAAACTCCTCAGTATGGATTGGTGAATTCTGTCATTACCTTGAAAGACGGGAACAAGGGCACCGGGATTATCTGCTGTCATACACCTATTCTAATAAATAACAGCATATTAGATTGTGCTATATCTCCCGTCGAAATCAGAATCTGCCTCAAGGCGACGACGAGCACGCAGAATATGGCTGACTGCATCTCAGCTAAGGCCTATAAGAGCATGCAGCATGAATAGAAAACATGCAGGAAAAAGAGAATTATTCATAAACAAATGACACGCAAGGATTAAATGCTTCTGATCGACTGCAAAATGATGTTTTGTAAGTGAAGGTGATACAATAAAATGCTCCTCCAATTCACATCCTCCCAGATAATAATATTTCCATAAATAAATGTCAGCATGAGGAAAATGAGTCCAGCTTCATAGGAGGCCTTTTAATATTCTATGATAAATACCATAGTTCATTAGCAATTAAAGACAACACCAGGGAATAGTCTCTCCCACATTTTTGTCTATCTGCCTTCTGTATTAAATCATCAAGCTGAATATGTATTTTTCTTTTTCTGTGGCACCCTCCTCTGTATCGAGAGGAAGACAAAGAACACTAATTAAATTGCACCTTAAAGCTTTTAATCACTTTTATCTGTTATCTTTAACTTAATTTAGTTAAGGTCACAATTAAGGAAGTGAGACACGGATCAGATAACTCTTGTCTTTCCTGTTTTTCTCTCGCTCATTCCCTTGGAGTCTTCTCTTTCCGTCTCTCTTTCAGTTTCTCACTATACTCATCCCGCCATGTTGTTTTCTCTCTCCCACTGCTTTCATAACTGTTCTTCCTTTCCTCAGTGAAATCAGCTCAGGCACAGTTGAATCTCATTAATTTGTGGGTGGTTCAAGTGTCTGATCATTTCCCCTCCCAGATCTGGACCTCACCAGTCACTTTACAGTCAATCAAACCTAATTACCCTCACTACAAAGACCATCAAATCCCATTGTCAAATCCATTTAGTTTCCCCAGACAGCACCGCCTTTCACTGATTCAAACAGCCCTTTTGTGGTTTGGTTCAGATGTGATCTTGATCTGGATTCCAAAACTCTGCATCTGCTGTCCAAATGTGCCACTCGTGTAAAATGGGTAACCTACACTGCCCTCAATGGATGAAACCCAATATGTTTACAGCATCACAATATGGTCCCTTAGGCCAAGTCGTCTTTTACAACCCTCTCATTTTAATAACCCGATTCATTTACGTGGCCCTGGAGTGAAGAGTCGCATGTGCAAAGTAGTTGTACAATGCTTTATACGTGTATATATATATATATATATATATATATATATATATATATAGAGAGAGAGAGAGAGAGAGAGAGAGAGAGAGCGAGAGAGAGAGAGAGAGAGATAGAGAGAAGACTAAATCGATTCCTATATGAAAAGGGAGGAACAGATTA
>JBAJHX010000053.1:8893050-8946531 GCA_037176925.1 Amniataba percoides
GGTGCGTGTGCGAAGGGGGTGTATAATGTTTTGTATGTGTGTTTATATATATATATAGAGAGAGAGAGAGAGAGAGAGAGAGAGAGAGCGAGAGAGAGAGAGAGACAGACAGACAGATAGACAGATAGAAAGATAAATAACCAATAAAAACCCTCCTGTGCTTATTGTGTAAAAAAACATTTGAGTAGCAGAAAATGTAAAAGCAATCACGTAGGATTTGAAAATGACTGACTTTAGCGACTCCCAGTGGTAGCGTAAAAAAGAAATCCGGTGGTAGATACCAATGCTCACAGAGGCACCACTCTCTTCGAAGGATCCAGCCCGAGGAAACCAGAATAAAAGTCAAATCATCAACACAGACAACACCAATTTTCACTGGGGTTATTTGTCTTCTCTTATTTTTCTACAAACAAAAAAAGTACTTTATGGCAACAGAAGGATTTGAAAAAATGCTATAAACACACACGCACAAAGTAAATGCACATCAGGGCTTTTTTTTTTTTTTTGTGGCAGATTTCGCAACCCTTCTGATATCACAGCAAAGAGCAGATCAGAAAACACTGACACCAGAATCTGTTAGATAAGGGGGAAAAAAAAGAAAAGAAAAATAATATAAATGAATATAAACTCCAAACCAGAGCGACGCTTACATTACACAGTCGCTGCAATACTACTAGAAATCGAGCACGGTGAGCCTTCGAAAAACGGCGCTCCATATGCGGTCACCTGCATGACCACACATTTTCATCCCTTTACGGTGACAGCTTGACTAAACGCACCAGCAGCATTTATCTCCTGGTAGGGGAGGGGGGGTTTACGGTGAAGATACATATGGTTCGGGATCTAACACATTGCACGTAGCCTATGGAAGAGTGTCAGCGGTGGTCTGCTCTGCTGCTGTGAGGGTAGACTCATGTGGCCCCGCTGGCACGCTGACATGTTGACCCCGTGTGGCCCAGAGAAAGTGTGTCAACTTAACATCTGTCAGTGTTGGGTTTGAGCTCTCCCTCATGTGTTGGTGGTGTTACTGGGCAAACTAGCCAAGAGCAGTGGATAGATGGTGATAGCAATATGGAGGGGGTTTGGAGGCAGAGGGGGGGGGGAGTAGAAGTAAATTACAGAAGGGAAAGCAGAGTGTGGTGACTGCTACGTGGTGAGCAACCCCCTCCCCACCCCCCCTCCATCTCCCAACCTCCCCTCCCTACTGTTTCTCACATGGGGCCTGGCAGCATCCATCCAGATGGAGGGTTTATTTTTGTTTTTGTTTGTTTACTTATTCATGCATCCATCTATTCGGGGCATCGCAGGGGCTTTCGTTCCACCACAGAATGCAAATCGCCACGGCGGCTAATCCACTTTCATCTCTCCCTTGTCGACATCCAACTTCTCTCCACGTTTCCCCCCCCCAAGTCTCTCGCAGTCAGGACATCTCTCTTTCTCTCAGGGTGCGGGATCAGGCCTGCAGTGACCGAGTCGGCCTGGCTCCAACACTCGTCTTTACTTCATGCATGTCAAACATAATACACCTCTGGCCTCACACCCACGTTTTCCATCTTCAAGACATTTTGCCCTCTCTATACACTTTCCCTTCCCTCCCTTCCTCCCATCCCCAACCCTGGCGCCACACAGGGGCTCGTAGCAGGAGGAATATAGTAGCTACGCTGCCATTCCCCCTGGAATGGAGGGTTGTGGGAGCATCCCTAATTGAGTTAGGAAGGACATGAGTGGGTTTGCTCATCAAGTTGGTACAGTAAAACTATTCATTTTAATCAGCTGGTATATCTGTCTTTTTTATTAGCCATCTTACCCTTCACTTCCCCTTTTTTCCGCCTCTCATTTTTTCACTGAGGTAGAGAAGTAAACATGCGCGCACACATCCACAAATTAAAGATCGAGGCTTGTCTAAAAAGTTTCTCGGGTCATTGTGTCAAAGCTTTTGTCAGGGCTGGACGGGTGGACCGCAGGGAGATGAAGAGAGAAGGAGAGAGAGACAAACAAAGGAAAGACATCTAACAGGTGCATGACCGCTGTCCTTCGGGCACTTGTGTTCTCTCTGCTCTCTGTGGCAGTAATGGTCTCTGCCTGCCCGGGTCTTGGGAGCTGCTGGGACTGCAGAGTCGGGGGGCGGTGGTGAAGGGAGGGGGTGACTCCGCTCAAAGCCAGACAGTGAGAGTCGACAGCAGAGCTGTAAGAGGCGGGGCGGTGGGGGTGTTGAGTAATGCAGGTGGTTGTGTATGTCTAGGTGGCTGAGCCTGAATTCAGATGCGAATGTAGCACAAAACCAGGTGCACACAAGTGAGAGGAGAGAGAGAGAGGGAGATGAGATTAAAAGAAAGTGTGGTTGTTGCTTGCCTCTCCACCTGGCCATAAAGCAGCATTCCCCCTCCTCCCTCTAGTGAGGCCTTTGTTTCACGGCTAATGGTCCAGGTTAATTGCACAGGTGACTCTCTGTGGGGGAACAGATGGGCTCAAATGTGTTCAAAAACAATCCACAGCAAGCAAAAAAATAAAGAAAGAAAGAAATTAAAAAAATAGGAAGGACTTGTTCCTCTCGTCTTCATCCCTTCTTTTCTTTCTCATCTTCTCGACTGGAGTCACGGAGGGCAATCTGGGTGAGGTTAAACTCTCACTGTGTTCCTCTCTTCCTCACAGTGATTTCAATTCATCAAGCAAAAGGCCTGTAAGCTCTCATTAGATCTCATTACAGTGCAAATTAGACTCAGGGATTGGCTACTGGAAGGATAGTGGATAGTAGAGGATAATAGACATCTCTCCTATGTCTGATGTTCCTCATGTCAAACACTTTAACTTGGTTAAGAGAGGAGAGTGCTGTGCTGTTATAAATTCAGAGGACATGTATCTGTGATTGATTAAAATATGTGACTGTGATAAATGCCATTATTTTGTACGCTTACGCCGTATCTTCCCAATTAACATGCCACTGTTGCTGGCAGGCTCACTCGTGGCATATAGGATGTCACAATTTGCCATTATATTAAAGGCCCACACGTACAAGACAGAAGCTTTTTTTTTTTTTTTTTTTCAAATTCGTGGAATTATTTGTCTCTCTTTTCCCCCCTGAATCACGAAGGCTGCATGTGAGCCATCAGAAACTGAGTTCTCAATCGATTGGCTGTGTTTTTTTTCTCCGGAGCGCAACATGCAGGAGATGACAGATAGCAAATTGAATTTATGAACAGGCTTTGTTGACACTGCTGCATAATTATAGGAATGCCATGCCTTTGGTGTTTAAAAACAGAGCCCAGCGTTTCATTCAAATACGTACAAGGTTTTCTTCTGCTCAGATGATTGAGTGAAAAACTCTGTCACATTTTTGGGGCGACAGCTGTTCCTTTACTTTGCACTTGTATATACATATTTTAAATGTTGCGGATGACTGGTTTGATTTTTGCAGAAATAAACAAATGAGACTCGACGTTTAGCATAACGTGATCTTATTTGTTTGATCCCTAATTGGTCCTTGACTGAGGATTATGAGATTGTACAGAGGCTTCGATGATGCATTGGTTTTTTCCGAGAGACTTGGCGAGATTCCTGAGTCTCCTCTAGCTGCTCTTGAGCAGCCGTGAGTATAGGTCATCCTGCTGACATTACTTGGAGAGCGCTCTCTCTATCCGCCTGCCTCTAACTATCTATCCATCGCTCGCTGTCTTAGTTTGCCAAGCGCGCACTTACTTCTCCGCTGAGAAAATAAATTTAGATTTAGTTAAGTGGAGCCAATACAAATACACAACATGCATCTGTAATCCCTAAAAGTGTGTAGGGAGTTTTTTTTTTTTTTTTTTTTTTTTTTTTCTGAGGGAAAGCGAGGGTCTGCAGGCCTGCACTTGCATACTGCAGTGTATGTTTTAGAAATAATTAAATGTCACAGGGCTCAGGCCGTCAAGTAGCCAGGAAGGTGTTTTACGACCTTGTGTCTTGCTTCGCTCCAGTAGTCCCTCTCAATAACCCACTCCACCACACCCATTACCTCGCTGACAGAAACCCTCTCCACTTCTCCCCCCAGCCGCCTTCGACGCTCCGTCTTCCTCTCCTCTGTCTCCGTGCATCCTCCCTCCTCCCTCGTTCCTTCACATCTTTCTTCCCCAGTAGTGACACTTACAGTATTGGTGCTTATTCGTTTCCTTCCCTTCCTCCCCCTTTTTCTCCTTTGCAACTGTTGACACTCAACTTTTCAACTTGTTCTGCTCCTGGGATTGGTGAAAAGTACATTGCAACTGCTTTCTTCCACTTTTACTGTAGATACTGCTTGTTTTTTTATTTCCTTTGCAAAAAACTAATCTGGCGTGTGAAGTTTTTATGCCAATCCTGCTGAGAGCACATTGCTCTTGTTATCCCTCCTAATTAGAAAATGTGATAGTGCTGCTTGTAAATATATTGCAGACTGAGCCAATCCCCAGGGCTTGCTGTTACATTTGGCACAGCCTCTGGGTCCAGGCACCACCTGATATTCAGGTAAAGGAGGGGGAGAAAAAGGGGGAACTGGAGGTAGGCAGGGATCAAAGGGAAAGATATGGAACCGGTACACCATCTCTCTCTAGGAGGTAGAGTTTCACAGAGCTTTATATCTGCTCTTAAAGGTTTAACTGTTTAAGAAAGTACCTAAAAGTGCAAAAGCCGCAACCATGTTCCACACTTCTGCAAGCTTTAATAAGATCATTAAAGGACCCCGGGGCTGTCTGTTGAGGTGCCCACCAAGGTGTTTCATCACTGGAAGGGTTTGTCAATGTCTTGGGTCTTAGCCCATCTTAACCCATTTAGAAAGCAATTTCCTGTGAGCAGAGGGGATCTTTCCTCTTGAGAAAGATCTTTGGGCATAAAAGGTTAGCTTTTCTGTAATTCCCCAGCATGCAATCTACCACTGCTGCTAATGAGAAGCGGATGAATATTTGCCCTGGGTTTAACAGCTCAAAATAAGACAAGAGTGAATTGCAGGAAGGAGGCAGAAATGTCTGCTAAAGTGGGCAATGTTATAATAAGTAATGAAGAAAGTTTGCTCTGAGGATTACTGGAATAAGTGTAGTCAAATAATGTTGGGCTTATTTTATTTTTTTTCCGACGAACACTTACCTTGTCTTTGCAGATTTGGTGAATATATACGCATTAAATACATTTCCATGTTAATAAGTTCATTGTCTGAGGGCTCATTTGTGACATTTTCTTGCTGAGAGTAAGTTGCTCGAGTTTAAGTTTGGCCCAATAGGACACAGTTAATTGAGCACTGCGGGGTGACTGGGGAGTATGTTTCCCATTTTAGTCGTTTTGGTTCTTTGTGTCTCCAGTCCTCTCCCTGAACCCCGGTCTACTACGGCTCCCAAGTCCTGGCCATTACAAATGATGAATTGTGCTACAGTTAAGCTAGAAGTAGGACAAATTGATCAAAGTGTCAGGTGCCCCCTGTGATGTCTAGGTCTCCATGAAGAAGGCAGTGAAGAAGGAGCTGTCAAAAAGTTTCTTGTGCCAAGGTGGTTGTAGATAAATGTTTACCTGCCACTTAACACTTTCTTCTTACACTCCCTTCTGTCAGACTGGCAATGTGTCCTTGCTAGCCTACATACGAAGAAGGAGTAGCTAAAGATCTTGGGAGTTGATACAGTTTTAGTTGCTGCAAGTTGTTCACCATATTGTTCTTCAGGTCCACAGCAGACAAAACCCATTCTCCTTTTAAACCAATGAGCTTGCTATCTGAGGTGTAGTGCTGCAATTTGAGATAAGCACTACTTGGCTCGGCTTTGGTTTTGTTCTGATAAAGCTGGTCTAATTAAGCTTGATTTAATCGGGATTGCTTTTAAGCACAGCACACAGCCAGAACAGATACTTTGATTTCAAAGTAGCCCTTGGGAAGGACTTGAGGAAGAAAGAGAAGGAATGAGATAGAGAGCAAAATTAGTGTGAGTACGAGTGAAGAGTTGCTTTTTTTAAATTTGCATAAGACATGTTTCTATTCTTGGTTGCGCTGTCTTCTTTTAGTTGCATGAATGATTGCAGGTTGGGTGGGTTGTTGCTGGAGGAGAAGGGGGGAAAAACATGTGCAGCCTTGACTTTCTTCCATAATGGCAAAGCACGAGCCATTTCCTTAAATTAATCGTGTAGCATTCAGTGTCAACGTGTTTTGTTCATAAATTCAATTTGCCAGACTGTCGTGTCTCTTTGAACGCACACGAGTAACAAAAGATTGATCACCCTGGTGTCTGGAAAAGTGCTGTGTGCTGAAAGTAGCAGTTGTCTCCGCTTATTTTTGAATGTTTCCCGTCAGCTATAGCTGTAAGCACAGTAGAGAAACAAGATGCCCGGACCCGGATGGTAAACAATGGGAAAGAGCTAGTTCACTCACGTATGCAAAAGAATTGATAGCCAAGTCTGCAGCTGTACAATAAGTCACTTTAATGATCCTGGTTTAAAATAATGTCTTTTCTGGACCAGAATGATAAAAAGGGTGCCCCCTCTGACTCATTAGTATTGGGGCGTAAAGATAGATGACCCAGATATAGAACATAAGCTTATTTTTGAACCCTGTTTCCATTGTGCTCTATGCTGCATGTGCACAGTGTGGGCGCAGCTTGTCATGCTGTAGGTCGCATAGCACTTAAAGTGTCTCCTACCTGTCTTTTCAGCCATGCCGACTGCCTCCAGTTCTCTAGTTTCATGGATTCACCCGACAGCTGGAACGGTGGGCAGGGGGAATGTTTTTCGAAGGCCGGTCCCGGTGTCATTGACTGAACAATGATAGAGCGCCCGGGTATTGAGCGGCTCCACACTAAATCTTTGTAAAGAGCACTTAGCTCCCCTGCGTTAGCCACAGAAAGAATATCTGTCAATGACCATCAGTGGATGCTTTCATCCTGAGCCTCCTCTGCCTGTATTAATTGCTCAGCTCTAAGTGTATTTTTCCTCCTCCCCAGCTGTTTACTAAAAAAAGGGACAGGCCTGAGTGACAGGCCTCCAAATCAACACTCATACACTGTATAAAATGCTTGTTTACGCCACACTCTGAATCAAAGTGCTGTCATGTAGGTGATTGCACCTGCTGTTGGAGGGCATCCATGTCTTCTTCGCCAGAATACCTAGAATCATTAATGTTGTGTGTGTGTGTGTGTGTGTGTGTGTGTTATGTGTACATGTACATTCCATCCTGTAAACATCTTTGCCTTTATTATCTGTGCTCTTACAGAGGGAGATGAAACTGGTGTGATGGATAGCCTAATGGAAGCTCTACAGTCTGGAGCCGCCTTCCGTGATCGGCGAAAACGGACACCGCGCAATGGTAAGGCAGCGAAAATATCCTCTTTATGTGCCAATGTGTGAATTCTGTTATCGCTGACGGTCTCCCCTGTTAATAGTTTACTGTTTTCTGTCTGTCATATCAAAGACTCTTTGCTTTCCAGTTTGTCTATAATTAGTGTCTATTCCTGTGTCCCTTTTGGCTTGTTTCGAGGAGTCGTGACCAATACACACACATAAAACATAAACATGAATAGGAACATATGCACATACAGACAGATGTCATGGAAACAAGCATGTGTTTGGCCAAGTGCAGGTCATTAGCGATTTATTGTTCCTTGGCCATTTAGAAAGCACTTATTATAATGTAGCCATGCTGGCTGATGTTGGACTGAGGCTGATTTAGTGTAATCCTGGTGTTAACACAGTCCGTTCTGCCGTGATGAATGCCCCGTGCCCAGGGGAGTACCACCTAGTAGGGGTGCCAGGGTCAATTGATATGCAAGTCAGGGCTGTGCAGAAGAGCCACAGGTGCTGCCATCTCCACACTGGCAATCACGTTGGAAAAAAGAGGGGGAAAAAAATCAGACTGATGACTGGATTGGAAAAGAAAAAGTAAAGATACATAAAGATAAGACACACAGTGGAAACCGAGCAGTTAAATAAAACAATTATTTTTATATAATATAATATTTGCACTCGGAGATCTTGAGTATATTTCTGCAAATACAACCAGTATTAGTCTTTGTCTATTCAATGCAGCTTAATTCCAAATTCAGTGTGTCAAGTCATGACCGATTGATTTGCTACTGTTGTTCAGACCAAAATGATTATTAGTTAAAGTTATTTGCTTTCAATTTAGAGTACAAGGTACATTTAAACTGATACAGAGAAGAGAAGAGAAGAGAAGTCTTGTGTGCATTTGGCAGTGAAAAGAAAGCTTTTTGGTGATATGGCTTCAACATATTGACTAGGCTGTTTTAAATTCTCCCTGGGTCATTTCTTTTATCATCAAAAAAAAACAAAAAACTGCAGTGCTCATTAACACTAATTATACCATATGCAAGTATGCACTGTGACATTGTATGTGCGACCCTGTGACTCTGATCTCTCAACTGAGTCATCTCTCGTGACAGAATTTGTGTGTGTGTCTTTGTGTGTCTATACAAAGCAGCAGATTTTACGATCATCTGAAAGTCGGGTTTTTAGACTATTAAAAGTGCAGTTGTTATACAAGATAATATTTTAATGTTCAATTAAAACCAGGAATCAACATAATTGATTATTTTCCATACAAAGTGTATAACAGTAGAGCTGTATAACAATAACAACAAGCACACATTCGCTCACACTTCACTCTTGTTTCAGTACCAATAATATTGCTCATCGACAGACATTCATAACCAGCTCCATTCTTCACCTGCACCTTGTTCATTCTGTATTTCTGTGCTTGGGTCTTATGAAACCTGAGGGGTTGTTTCCAAACTCATTCCTGGGAGTGGTTCAAAGATCTGCCATGTGTCACCTCTGATGCCTTTTCTCTTTTTCCTCTTTTCTCCATCCTCCCCTTTTCTGCTTTTTTTTCTTTTCTTCCTTTTTTTTTTTCATATCACCAACACTGTTACAGGTGATCAAAGTCCTTCCAGTCCAGCCTCTCGGTGGCCGGGTGCTAACTATGGTAACAGAACCCTAGGTGTGTGTATTTAAATACCTTTTTTTAACCCCGACCCAGCACCATCCTGACTCCTACTGCACTGCTCCTGGCTGCATAACTCACACGTTATTCCTGTCAGAACACTCAAGCTGAGCTGGTCTACAATGTGCAGATTCTTGTGCTGAGTTATTGCATTTGACTTTGCAAAGACTTAAATGTTCAAAGGTATAACGTAAGATTTACTGTAATGTGAGTTTTAACCATGCAAACTTCAGATGGATGACAAATCTGAATCAAAACAAAGACAAAACTTGCTTCTGGGATGAGAAAAGAACTTGCAGTTTCAAAATGAATCATCACTAATTATGAGAAATGTATCATTTGATTTGCATTAATGATTCATAAAAATCACATTAGTCACACTAGAGACATGTTTCAGGATGCAACATGGATGAAAATCAAAAGGCACCCATAACTAAAGATCACATTTTGCAATGGCACATCAAAAGAACTGACAAACAGATGATGTGCAAGGCTTTTACTCAGTCAAGGTGAAAATCAGTGTCAAAATCACTTTTCTTTGTACATATATTTACAGCACACACTACAAGAGAAAAAAACAGAATGCCAGTTAAAGTTTTTTTTTTGCAACAGGGATGTAGCAAAAGATAAATTTAACACAGTTTATCTAAAAAAAACAAAAAAAACATTAGTTTTGAAGAAACTGTGATTTTGGTTGATGGTCATAAAGACAGAAATTCACAGACAATGTGATGTCCTACATGTATTACACTAAAAGCAAGTAAAACTATTCCACTACATTTCACTTAAAATTATGGGATGTGACACCAGTGAAGGTTAATGTCAAAGTCATGTCAATTGTAGGTGTCTGTAGTCAGGATTTTAAAAAAATGAACAACAACAAAATGATGACACTTAATTAATGCATCATATTACATTATCAGTCGTACATTTCTTTTGCATACAGGATCATGTTAAAATATATCAGGGACATTAATGCTTACACTACGGACTGAAATTATGTAAATCTTACACTGAATACCTTTAAAATTCAGCACTCTAGTATTGAAGATGGTTTTTTTATTCACTCGGCATAATTTCTGCCATGTAGAGCAGCTCCAGTTGTCATCCTTGCTATTCCTGTTAGCATGATATCACTTCCTGTCTTGTGGCCGATGTTTAGGATTCACTATGTTGGAGAGGTCTGCAGGCCTCCATGCTTTGGCCGCTTACAGTGGTTTTGTGTAGTACCTGTTTTATTCCCCATGTTTGGTTGAAGCTGTCATGAGCAACAGTGTCCAAGCTTTGCCTCTTCCTGAGGGACTCTTGCTTTTTATGCTGTGTGCAGGCCTACCATGATCGCAACTGTCTCGCTGTTTTGGCTGCATGTTCATGTACCTGAACCTGTGCTGGTGTGTTTATGGATGAGAGTGTGTGGCAGAAGTATGTAAAGTGTGGTGCTAAAACTGTTAATTGTTTCTTTTGTTTGTTTGTTTTTTACAGCAAATTAATGTGTGCTTCAAATTTGATTAGCATCTCATGATAAGAAGGATCAGTCAATTATTTATTTAGCTGCAACTCTGAACAAGTGCATGCAGCAATAAAAAAAGGAATAAATATTTCTACTTGATAAACGTCTTGGCAAACCGACATCCAGCTAATTAAAAAGACGTGGAATTTTACCTGTTTGGTGGGTGATGCTGTTCCTGGTACATTACCAATTTCATATAATTAGGCTCAACTCTTGGCACAACACCAGCTCTTGAACCAAACTCCTGGACAGGAACTTGACTGATTTACGATCAGCTACGACTCTGTGGCAGGTGTGGGAATACTTGCAAACCCCCAGATTAGTGCTTCTTCATTCAATATTAACATGAACACAGCGGTCAAGAAAGACTCTGGCTGTCTGTACCTGTGTGGCAGGCAGCAGTTTGGAGGCGTTGTTGTCCAGATGGGCCCAGTTTGTTGTTTTCTCAGTGAAATCTTAAGGGGCGGCTACTAAGTGAAGAGTATCCCCAGTTTTGGCGAACTCATTCCATCCCTTCTGTTTGCAAACAATTGGAGTCCTGTTGATGTCACTGGGCCGTGACCTCTTGTGTGAACTTGGCGGTTTGCAGCCCAGTCTGAAGTGGGTCCGATGACAGTCAGCACCTCCACTCCTGAAGCCATGGTAGCCACAGTGATGTATTGACGTCTTTGGGTTAGGAGCCAGTCATTGTCCTAAGTGAAAGACAAAGTTTCTGAGGGTCTTGTTCATGACAGAAAGTAAAATAGAGCAATAAAATTGATCAATTCCAACACTTATCTGCTTATATGAACTTTGGGTAGGGACAACAAAAAGAAAATAACATACACTATATGATGCCTATATGATGCTTCATGGCTTCATTTTAAATTATATACTTTGTGTTTTTATTTATGAATACACTTTATATTTAATCAAACTGTCTGTATGTCCATGACTTATTTACCTATTCTTATGAGACAACCAAGACTATAGTGATCTTTATGATGCCTCTCTTCTGCCTGGTATTGTGCATCAGACCTTTTTTTTTTTTTTTTGTCTTCCCCCAAATGCACACCACTGCTATGCTACCAGAATGTATTATGCACTGACGGCTCCCTGTTTATTGATATGGAACCCAGACTGTGGTTTGATAAACAGCTGCATGGATTCTCTACTGTGAGGTGATGAGAGGGGAAAATCCTTTTGACATGCCGGCTCCATGGATTTTTTTTTCCTAAATGGAATCTGGAAATGAGTTCAGCTGCTATAGAGCATAGGGGGAATTTGTCTCATCTCATGAAAAGGGGCAAACAGAAATCTTTATGCGCCGTTTGTGAGGAAATTTTTAAAAGTACTCTCTGTAAAGAGAAACAATTAAGTTCCCCAGTGACGAACGATTTGGTGACAAAAGGCTGCATCTCAGTCACTGAAAGCTGTCTTTGGGTTGTTGCTTCTTCATGTATGGTGGGAATTGTCAGTGTTTTAGTATTTAAAGAATGATGTTGCAATCTTTTTGCTTCAGTTCAGCAGCACATTGTTTATGTGCTTTTGTTGTGTACATATTTGCTTTCTCTCCAACTCGGGGACTGAGACAGGCAGCAGTCTCTGAGTTTGCAGGTAGAGGAGGTTCTCTGAGCAGTTGTATCAGACAGTGTGCCAAATCTATTCACTCCTGCTTGTCATGTCTGTTGTAATCTCATGCTTTAAAGCTTGATTAACCTCCTGTCATTCTCAAACCAGCAGCGTGTACCAGAGAGAGCCTCTCAGAGTCGCGCAAGAATCTTCGCTTACGTCACAGGAGTTCATTTAAACCCAGTGCGTTTTTTTTTTGTTTTTTTTTGTCGTCGTCGTCCTTCAGGCAAAACTATACTCCAGCAGACTACCTCAAGTGTCAGGCTGAACACAATTCTAAGCGCCGCCAGTCACAATTACACCCAATTTCAGAAGCATTTCCTATTTCCTTGTCTCCACTTTGTGTAAGATGGAAAACCTAACCCCAGAGGCCATACTCATGTGTTATGCAATTACACCAGCCAGTCCTAATTCAACACACAGAAACAGGATGGATTGATGGGAGACCAGAACAGCCGTGTTTCTGTCTTGGGTTCAGACTCATTTCAGGAAGACGTTCACGTGTAACATGTGTAGCAAGTATTTTGTCATGTCGAATCTGGTTGGTTTAACGCAAGATATTACACTTTTCTCTTTTTTTTTTAGATGACAGCGTACTTTAAAATGAAGTTTTGCTTGAATATGGGTTTTTAAAAAAAGCTGTTTTAGCACATTCCTCCTCTATCTCCTATTCTCTTTCTGGTGAGACAGTTACCTGGGTATCTGGCAGGAGATTGGTGGGTAGAGAGCAGGAGCCTCTCATACATCCTGGCTCATTGATTTTCGGTCAGGGATGAAAGCCACAGACTCAGTAGGTCTTTCATACTGGGGGGGCATCCCAAAAGACACATCAATCAGATTTCAAAGAGAACCAAGCCAATCTTATTTATCTACTGCCTTTTCAACGTCATTACAATCCCAAACCAGGACCTCTCTTCCTTTCCTTTCTCTGCCCCACTCTCCTGCTTCACCTTCACAGGCCAGTCCATCAAAAGTTCCCTCCTGTGTTCTATATAGTGAGCCCTTTATGGACTTATTTGACATTGAACAGGAAGAGATCATCTCCTGGCCATTAAAAAATAGAGATGCAGTGAAATAATGCTTTTCTGGGTTACGAAATTTCACCCCCGAAGCCTAGCAGTTAATTCAGCTGGCTGGGCCTGAGAGGGGCCCCCTGTATGTTTAATGAAGATTAAATTACCTATTTTCTCTCATGAAATTTTAAAGGAAGAAAGGGAATGAATCTGCTAAGAGGCAAATGAAAAGACCAAAGGGAAGAGTCTTTAAGAAGGAGATGCTGGCAAACATAAAGAACTTCCCCAGGTTCTCTTATTTCCCCAAACCATATTTGTGACATAAATGATCTTTTAAATGCTTAATCATGATTTCTGTGTTCATTATCCACATCCACATTCTGATGTGGCCAATCACAATATGTTCAGCCAGGCAGCTACTTTCTCATCTTTCCACTGATCTGGGGTAAAATCACCCATTTGTCTCTTAAATTACATCACATGAAGCGATAGTGATCGTAATTCCCTCAGCAATTAATTTGCTCACACATATGTTGTACCCATCGCTTTATCTCTCTCTTGTTGTCTCTCAACCTCTCTACCAGTTGTTGTCTTGCACTGTTCAACACACACACGTGCAAGCCTGTGCCACATATTAGATAGGCACTGTTGCTGTAGGGTGTCTCTGAGTTGAGGCTAAAGCCCTTTGCCTCTACAAGCTCCTGGCTTCCACTTTAGGGTGTTGATAGATGTTATTCATCGGGGCGGCCCTAGAGGCGATCCTACAGGAAATGGAGCTAACATGATTTGGGGCGAAGAGACCCAGAGGGTGTCAGCGCCTCATGCCATAGTTCGAATGGCTTAGTAGATGTGAGATATCAATAGAGTAGATGGCAGCAGAGCTCTGTAGAGATGTGCTGCTTGAAATCTATCACCTGCTTCTCATAGATAAGGATATTTATCAACAGCCAAAGGGAAAGGCAGATGGGAAGGAACCGAGGCATGGACAGCCACCCCATTGAAGATTTTGTGTCTGCATAGACAAAGCCGTTGTCCCTCCCATTGACCCATAGGGCCTTCCTAGGGACCTGATCATTTTTCATCCACAGCAGAAAACCCATCATGGAAATATAGATGAAGATTTTATGTACCATTTGAGTACCCTTGGCGCATAACCGATTCGTTGCTTGACTCTGCCAAGAGAGGACGTAAAGTAAGTGAAGTGTGACATGGAACCATTTTGAGAGGATAAATCAAATCTTAATAAAAGGTAGTCCCTCTGAGTGGACACCAGGGGTCTTCCACTCTTGCCCCTGCCGTTAAGTACCCCGTAAACCCTTTGCTGTTTAAATTATACTGAAGTTATCTACTTGAGTACAGACTATCAACAGGGGGTTGCCTGTATGCCCTTTTGATGCCATTACGGCCTTTTAAAACTCCCCGTCTGAGAGCCTAGCTCACATGGTAATTTTAACTTTGCCTTTCCCTCTTTTTTTAAATAAAGTCAATGACCTTGTGTTATATTGGACTCAGAGCTCTCTACACCTATGTCCAATATTGTCTCACTTTATTGGCACAGGGCCTCATTGATGTAAAAACAGTACTCAGCCCTCCCGCCTAGTGGACCATCTACGAACAACTGCAGAGTCTACTAACTTATCATATTCAATAATATCCTAGAGCGCTTGCAGTGGGCTGCTTTTTTTTTTCTTGCTCACTCTCCAAACAATATTGGCTTTCAAGTATGTGGGCAGTTATGAAAGGTCACCCTAAGTGTAAATTGTCAATACTGGATCAATTTTGGAGGGCAAATATGCTTTGGAGGCCCCATAATGGAAGATTTCATCTTATTTTTACCCAAGGCACATTCACACAATAAGATTGATATCGTTCATTGTTTGATGAATTCCTAATAGACCTATAAACTTGCAGAGCTTAAAGCTAAAGGAATGCCTGTGAAAGCCAAATATAAGGGAGGCAGTCGGACCATCCCACTAGCTGAAAAATTGCCCTCATATAATTCCAATGGAATCTCGCCCAAGTCATCATGCTTAGTGTTGAAGGATGGGCAACTTGTGTCGGTTGAATTAAACCTTATTTATCGCTCATTAGGCATGCAGCGGGGCCAAGTGATGATCAGCTAGAGAACAAATAATGTGCGGTGGAATAGGATGCCATCCGGTATGGTTATGTGTTCCACTGACAATAAGATGCGGTGCCAGAATCAAATGCTTCTTCCTCTGCTGTCACACTCATGTATTTTTTTGAACCTCCTTAATATGATGTGGCTATTATTGCAGTATAAGATATAATGTCCGGGCTGATGTTTGCATTTGAAGTGTCAGCCACTATCTACAATCTGTCAGCTGCAATGAGGTGGAATTAATATTTCACTTTCCCATTAGGCGGGCTTGATGTCTGTAATAGGGAGGTATAAGAAAAGAACGGCAGACTTGGCAATGAGTGATAATGGTAATTCCCATTAATACAGATAAAGAGAGAATGTGTCAAAGAATGTTAAATCTTCCATTCAATTGGACATATTAGGAAAGGTGATGCTGGAAACAAGGATATGTACGTAATGCTCTCACTTTGCTGGATTTAGTACCGCTGCCTGTTTTAAAACCTGACTGTTTTCACACTTAGTATTGTTTCCAGGTGAAACTAATCTCATTTTTAGTGGTGTTAATTAAGTCATGGCTTCCTTTTCTAGGTCGCAAGAAAGTTGAGGATTCATCGTTGTAGTAATTTCAGTATGCTAATTTTGAGTTTATCTGACAATTAACCCCCCTCACTCCTCCCAAAAAATAGATCAAAATGAATATTGCATAATTAGTTATACTTCTGAGATTATCTGACAACCACAGAGAGTAACATTAACATCAACACTTTACATTGTTCTCTGTGATCACAACATTGAGCAAGATCTACATGTATTTGAACAATGAGAAGAGGGGAAAAAAACCCTGTGGTTGTGATTGATTACAAGACAAAACCAAGTTACTTTTGAAGTAGAAGTTCTGTGAGTGATGTCGATACACAGTATAAAATAACAAAACAGAACAGAGCAAAATTCAATCTTCAGGTTTTTGTTGCCCTTAAAATGTTTTTCTTCCTGCCTCATTTGGAGGGCGTAAGCAACAAAATCAAGGTAAAGGATTAATTATTTCTAAAACTATGTTAGAAAACTTTAATTGCATTAGTGAGCACACCCTTTAATTAACACTAAGGAAAAGAATCTTTTGCAATTTTGATAACAGCAGTAAGCCTCCCACACCCTTAGCAGGATCTGCACACCTAAACAACTGAGGTGTTTTGTTTACTTCATGTGAATTTATGCACTAAACCGTCTTTTTTGAGGGTATGAACAACAAAAAAGCAAACGCTTAATCATAGCCACGTACTGGATCGGGCTCTGATGAAAAAGAAATCTGCAATTTTCTTCCTGGGTGATGGTCACTGTTGCAGCTGTGAAAACAACATGTGAGTCAGGATTGTCAGGAAAGCCATGTCTTCGTCACAATACGTGTAAAAGGCCATCAGCTGATCAATCATTTCACATATAACAGAAAATAAGGGATGCGTGTCCAAACATTTGTGAGACAAAAAGGGAGGGAGACATACAATGAAGCAGTTTAGTAGGTTAGATGGTGGAAAAAGGTGTGTATGCGACAGAGACAAACATGACATGCATTAAAAAAGAGTGAGTGCTGCACCTTGGTGAACAGATGTATTGATGGCAAAAGCGATAAAGAGTTAAAGAGGGCAGGAGAGACTGAGAGGGTTAAATGGAGGTAAAGAGCAGAATACTGCTGTGATACCCCCCTGCTATTCTCTCTCTCTCGCACACACACACACAAACACACACACACGTACTGGGTGTGCAATCAGCAAGAATGCTCCCTACACTCAGGCACTCCCCATTCAGTCAAGCATGATTGTGCTTGACATGGTTCCATCGCTAATGCTGACTGATGCCCATTTGCTAGGCTCTTCACATTTATTTATTTATCTGTTTATTTGCGTCAAGTTTATTTATTGATGGGCCTCAAGGATACGATGGCAGATCTCCATTTGCTCATATGGGGAAGGAAAGGAAAGGGAAGGCTATAAGCGTGCGCAACATTTACACGTGAATGAACAAAAGACGGGGGGAGGACAGAGTTCACCTTTTTTATTTAGATTCCAGCAGTTGAAATAGCTATTCCTTTCTGGTAATGGAAAAGTGATATGGCCCATTTAGTTACTTAGCACTAATCCCAGTGGTTTAGCCGCTTCTCTATTTTTTCTTCCCTTTTATCTCTTTGTCTTTCTTCATTTGTTCTTTTGACTTCTATTTGGTTAGTGTCTGATGGAAGGATTTTGAGTGGGGTCAAATTACTCCCTTGCCTGTACGAGTTTTCCCAAGACCCAGCAGAGCTCTCACACACATTAAGTGCACATAGCACGTTGCTGTTACAGTTGACCACCGAATACCCATGAGGGTCTTAAATGCATGCTCTATTTAGTGCCTCGTCTTCACATAACCTCCTGTTTTTTTTGTGGAAATTGATTTTTTTTTTTGTTTTGGGGTTATGGTCGTCTATGTTGTTATAACTTTACAGATTTTTTTTATTGTCACTTTTAATAAGATGTCCCCTTGCTTGTGATTGTTACATAGGATGATGCAATTAGTGCATAATGAGTGTAAGTGTAATTGTTGTTTGTTCTCACAATGACATATTTGCTGTTGTAAGCTACTGAGGGAACAGAGATGCTTAATTACCCACAAGTGTACAATTTGAGATCATTAGCTTTAGAAGCCAATATCTCTGGCCAAAGGTCTGCCAGAGGACCTTTGGTCCCATCTTGTAATGGTGCAAAGAATGCCAAGTTGAAAACTGCTGAAGGATTATGGTTTTAACATCCCAAGCTTAAGTTTCCTGCCCACATGATCCTCATCACTAAATTTCTAAATTGCCTTTGATTAACTTTCTCAAGGGTAAATCTCAGGTCAGCTGTGGCAAACTATAAATGGAGATTTAAAAGCAGATCTAAAACTGATAATGACTAATAAAGGTGGATTAAGCAGAACACAACAGAGCTGGGGATCTTCTTTAAAGAGGGGATCAGTTGTCTGATTTCAGACAGAGAGAACATTTCTCATTTTGGGTACGATGTATAGGAGAGGACAAAAGAGACAGCACAACCAAAAGACTGTTTTTACCCATACACCTTTGTATCTGAGAGCAACTGTAACCCTGTATCTGGGAAAGAAATCAGTCACTCGCTGCACGTTTTAGCACATACCCAAAACGGTGTGAGGAGTTACCAGGCTCCCTTTTCAGTAGAAGCTGATTGGCATCTGTGCTCTTATAGAGACAGGGATCCTACCCAACTGAATCTGTGAGTTTATTTGGATTCATCCAAAACAGTTAAACTGCGTTGAGAAGGATGGGGGGGAAATAAACAAGAAGGGAACACAACAGCTTGGTATTCATGAATTCCATAAATTACAGAGTTACTCCCCTGAGAGATGACTAATATGTCAAGTTTAAAAATAGACAGTTTGCCACAGTTCAGGCCCCTCTGTCTCCAGTGGATGAGGATTAAGCAGATAGATGGTAAAGAGTAGAGATTTGGTGTGTCTTTGTTGATGTGAGTGCACGCATAATTATGTCTGACTCAACAGCATGCTTGTATATACACGCTGTATATCTCTGTGTGCTTTTTGTGTGTATATTGTATATGTGTGTGTCTCTGGGTCTGTGTGCACAGTTTTACTGTTTCCATATAAAGTCCATAACCTGAAGTCACGGCGGCAGGATGAGGGCCTGAGAAGTAGCCGAACAGTATGGGGGTCATGCATTAGTGGAAAGCCAGTGGAGGTTGCTGAGTTTGTAACATCTTCACCCTGAGGGCATTGCCAGCTAAGTAAAGGATGAGGCTGCACACTGCATTACCTCAACTATTATTTTTTTTCCCCCTCCACTCTAGATGAGTTTCTTCCAGTGGCTCAGGTCACTGTTGCCCCGGGGCGGATTATGGCAGATAGGAGCTGTGATGTTCCTTAAGATTTCCGACAAGTGAGGGAAGGAAGTGTGTCTGGGTGTGTGTCCATACGTTTGATCTTTTTTTTTTTCTTTCTGCGTGTATGTTGTTTTTGTGTGCGCTGTTTATTTGGAGGAATGTTTACTGAAGCTTAGCGTTCCTTGGCAGGCCAGCGGTTGACCTGATTTCAGTGTCACGGCGTGACTCACACAGGTTAGCTTTTTAAGGAGACAGTGAGGTCAGTGTGGAGAGTGAAGCCTCGGTTAAGTACCTGAATATGCATGCGTACTCACATGGAAGACACGCATGTGTCTAAATATTCTGTGTCGGCTAAATATAGCAATTCATCATTGTAAATATTCAACCACCGTTCATTATGATTAGTGAGAGAGCATGTAAAATCATTTACGGTCTGCATTATTAAAGTCTCCTACATGGTAAGGCCCTTTCTTCACCCCTGATGCCACCATTAACATGTTTACGGTGGTAGCAACAGTCTGTCTAAGAAATTGATTTTTCTTTTGCCAATTGTAAAAGTTTTATGACAGTCAATATGGCTGAAGAAGCAAGCCTTCCATTATTTTACTGGATCTGCTGCGAGCTGAATAGATGGTTTCTGCTTATAAACCTTGAATAATTGAACAGGGGAATCAGTCAATGAGAGGGGGAGACGCACAAGGTCTTGATGGCTTGATGGCCAAGATGACAACTTGTGAAAGAACAGCGAACTGATTAGCCAATGTGTCACGTTGTCTCTTCAGTATGCCATCTCATCTCTTTCACCCTTCTTTCACTCCTCCTGTTTGCACTGATCTCCTTACTTGCTCCTTCTCCTCCTTTTTTCTCATTCTCATCCACCTCTACCTTTTTACTCGTGTATTAGTTTAATTCCTTCCTCATCAACCTCACTTTGCCCGATTCCTTGCTATCTCCCTCTCCAAACAAATGCCCTGTTTTCTTTAAATGCTTTATTTTTACTCACATCCTGCCTGCATCCATCCCAATGACCCGGTGTCACTCCAGGCAGAATTATTACTCTTGGATGGAACATCGGCTCAGCGGCGCCATACTCTGCTCTCTCCGCATTATCCATTTATGGAGTATCCCCTTTTGTGGTGAGCCATCTTCCTATAGCCCAGTAATGATAGGAGTCTTGGCGACCCTGTGCATTTGCACTGTAATATAAGACATTCTCATTAGTCCAGGGATTGTGCTCTCTCTCATGTCCATTACATTAATTGCTACACATCACTGCCTGCCATGCCCCTCAGTATTTTGTTACATCGCTGGCATTCTCTGTCCAGCATCACCTAACGGTGGCCCACAATTGCTTTGCCCGGTAAGGTGAGAAAGGTAATTGAAAAACGTTATATGGAGAATTGGATAAGATGTTTTTAGTAAGAAAAAAAAAATCTCGAGGACATAATCTGACCAGTTTGTTTGTGTTTTGTTACATGAGTGGATGCCAATAAATGAAAAAAAAAATGTTTTCAGATCAAATAAATTGAAGCCAAGTGCCCTTCCACCCCCGCACCATCCCTCTGTTGTCAGTCATCTCTCCTCATAATAGGGAAGCAGGCCGCTACCATAATTGCTTTGATGGTCCGGCCTGAACAAATCACTTCTGGGCATAAAAAGAAGCCTTGGAGATGGCAGCCAGAGAGAAAAGGTGCGAATGAATTAAAGCACTTTGCGTTCCTCTGGGGCATGTGGCCCAGATTTTTCTTAAAAAAAAATATAAGGAAAGGAAGGAGTGTGGGGGTGGGGTGTGCCTCTTTCCTTCAAGAATAAATGGCAGTAAAAGCAATAATACACATCCAGCCTCCATTATGCCAAAATGGAGAGCTTTTTCAGAGAAGACACAATGGCACTGACATAGTTAACTGGCAGGTGGAGAAAGGAGGATTTCACTGGAAATAATCTGATTTGGAACGGGGCTCCCATCTATGGGAGAACCTCTGGTCAGGCCTTTTGTAAGGGAACAAAAGTTTGGCCCTTTGGAAGCAAAGCTTTAAATGTTTCAGTAGAGCAGAGTGAATGGGCCATGTGAATGTCCCAAGGCCCACTGTGCTGAGGACTGCAACAGGCAGACGTCAGGCGAGGCCCAGTGCAGCACCGTTTGGCTTCTGTGGACCCGACTTCTTCACTTCTTTACTCTTAATCACTTTTCACTATTAGAATTATAGTCATGTTGAAACTGATTATAATCTGAAGATACTGACATAATAAGCAGCATCTATTTGTCAGAACTACTCATCCGTAGTAGTCTTTCCATATAAAGAAACTGCAGTCTTGGATATCTATAGTAGTGGTTTGATCTGTAGTATACTGGAGGTGACAGAGGTAGAGACACGGCTGATATCACTGGAGAGACATATATTGAGTGCGCTTAGTGAAACAACACTGTTCATATCTCAAAAGCTGTGTAACATTCTTTTGAAATTGCATTTTACTGCCAAACCGAAGTCTGCAAGATGCAGATACAAAACTTTTAGTTTCATGCAACCAACTGATGTGCACTTCTGATAAGTTCATTTTTCCATTTTGATTATTATAGTTGGCGCCTAAGCTGGCGGGGAATCTGCTGTTTTCAGTAAAAGTTCGGTTATTACTACAAGCTGCACAGGTTGAGTTGTCATGACTGTGACACAAAAGGGGCACGGCCGTTTGACTAATCCTGCAACTCCACAAAACCTCCAAGGGTCACAAGCCTGCAAAACAAGGCTCCATGGGTGTCTGGAACATCATTCTTTCCCAATGGCCTTGTCCTTTTTCCCATGCAGGCGGAGGCACGCCCCTTGTTAGTTCCACCGTGATCCATTTGCCTCTCTTTAAGTCACCCCACCAACTGAGCCTGCACCCCCCAATTTGCTATCGAACCAAATCTTTGACCCTCTTTTTTGGAGGCAATGGCTTTTGTTTGTGGTTGACAGCCCATTAAATCCATCAGAACTCCAGGTGCGGCTCTCTTGCAAGGGAATCATTTGTCCACAAAAATGCAGACAGTCTATTGCATCAAAAACAAAAGCTTTATAAGTTCAGATCTGTGTGAACTACAAACATGAAACCTGTCAAATATTTGTGTGTCATCTGCCAAGAAGTACATTTAAAAACAAAGATAATGAAAGTGGTATATTTTCCCCAAAAAGAAAGTTTTGACAGAAGTCAACTTCAATGCCTAATTCTCTCCTTTCATGGATTTCTTTTATGTCTGCTTTGACTATCACTTTCCACATCACCCTATAAGGATGAGCAGTGGTTATAATTGCTTTTCATATAATCATTTTGCCGCTTTATTGTCGACAAGAGCACAGTTTTCCTTGTCAACTTGAGTTAAGCACATTCATCTTATGCACTCATTTGAAGAGTGTTCTTTAACAGAAATGAGGTTGAATACATCCACACGCAACAAAGACCAACCATTATCAGTGCCGACTAGCTAATTAAGGAGTCTCTCTGACTTGTTACTTGCCAAGGAGTGTGCAGTGGGTCCGCGGCCATGTATCCAACCATGTGTTTCAGGGAAATGTCTAAGGCATTACATCTGCCCTCCCTCCATCCATAATTAACCTCCCTCCATTCATAATTCAGATGTGTTCTTCACACATCTTCTGGTAATATGACATTATTTTGCAGTGGCTAAACAGACATTGTGACGCCCCCGGTGCACGGGCATGTGTGTCTCTGCCTGACACACTTTTGACTGTCAAGGCTCCACCCCAGCCACAAGTGCAAAGCGAAAGACAAAGCAGCAGCCACTTCCTTCCTTTGTTATTTTATAACTGCAGGATGCCGGCTGATCCTTTTCAGTCAGAAAGTTGATGTTTTTACTTTCATTCTGCAGGATGGCACATTTCATAAAAAAATACACCTGGGCCTCCAGCTAGAGTTTAAACTAAATTACGACGCATGCCATCAGTTGAACAGTGCTCTGTGATTATGTTCACCTAAACTCAAAGGTTCATCACTATGACAATAAGACAGGGGACAAATTAAAGTAAAAAACCTTAGTAAAAATAGCGGAGAAACATCAGACACAGATGCCTCTTTCACCAATACTCACTGAATGGTTTGGGGAGTATAAAAATTGATGTACCATAAAGACACCAAATAGTATTTAGTGATGTCTGTGTGTCTCTGATGCTATATGCCCTTTTGTTATCTCTGCATATTTTTCTACTGTACTCTTACTGGTCTATTGCAAAAAAAGATCTCTTTTTTATCACATAAATGTGCTTTATTTAAATGAGGGAATATCTTGTGGAGAAATTATATTTATCCCTTCAATAGAGTTCCACAGACTGAAGCAGCTCTGAAGGTTTTTCCCTTAATTTGTCACCCATCTGTAGTTTAAATGCTCAAGCATGCATGCGACAGGAAATTAACATGCATTTAGCTGAACCCATGCCATGCTGTACAAAGCACATTATGAGTAATATGTGTGCCTTTTCAAGGGCAGGAGTGAGAACGGAGGAGGCAAGAGAGCCGTGGAGTGTAGACAGGAAAAGGAAGAAAAGGATGCGAGATGGCATCAGGTGACGTAGAAATGTCATGAGGGAGAAGAGCAGAGACTCAGACAGAGAGGGACGGAGAGGGAGAGAAGGGAACCCATTGCCAAAGCAGCACTCAATATTGTGTCCAGTCCTGAAGGATGTGACATATTTCTCCAGTCTTTGTTGGCTGTTTTAATCAGCTTACATATGTCCTGGATGAAAATTGAATTTGTCTGGAAGAGAGGAAGATACTATTGGCTCTACCAGTGCCTCTTGATTGTGTGTGTTATTTTGTGTCTGCGAGTCTGTTTTTGTGTATCCATATGCGTGTGTGTGTGTTTGTGTGCATTGTCCGCACCTGAGCCAACCGATTCATAACAGCAATGCATTGTGTTTCTCCCATACATCATTGTCAATGCAGCTCACCTCTGCAGTGCCAGCTTTTTTAATGGCCAAGACCTCAACTCAGGGTGCACAAAAGACCCCCAACTCCCTTTTTCTACCCACTTGCCCTCTGGCATTTGGAAGTGTGTTTGTGCTGGTTACATGTGTGAAACAGACAATTCTTCGGCATGTGTGCTTTTGTTCACATTTGGCTGTGTAAATGCTGGGTTTATGGAACTGGTTTTACACTGTTGTTGAATGGTATACAGTGAAGTAGATGGCAATTTACACAGTGAAGCAATCCACCTGTGATCCAGCGCTTTATACATATCGCACCATATGCTGCGTTACTGTGCTGTTGAGACAGCTGAGGATTGCACCCCAGCTTCATCTCAGCTTTAAGACGACTGCTCTATACGATGGCACACTCCATTAATCTGCACCTCTGCTGGGGGTTTTGGACAGTAAGTCCGTCACACCTAGACTTCCCTCTGAGGAATTCATCCCTCAACAGATCGCCACTTTATGGATAGCATCTTTTTTTATTATTTTGAGCCAGTGCAATCTTTTTTCCGCAGTTATGATTGATCACAAATATCACACAGTATGTTCCTGACTTGCTGCAGAGATTTTAAATAGGGAAGTCTTGCGCCTTTTGAACTGCAGAGTTTACTGGAGTGAGTCAAGCAGTTTTTTGAAAAGCAGACAGGCCAAGATTATTCACTTTTTTTTTTTTTCCTGCAATGCACTTTTTCCCTGTCTTTTGTACATGGAAGTAGGGCATGTCAGGCCAGAACAAGATACAGAACATTTACAGACATCCTGCGGACATATACACATGACTTTTGTCAAAGATTACTTTAATATTTTTAAACCACATAAGCATTCTGAAACTGTATATGCAGAGTTGTAGATACTGTAGGTTCCATCCTCTTTCAAAATGAACACAACCTCCAGAGTAGGTCACAGTTGCTCACAAATAACTACATACAGTACCTGCTCTTTTTAGGTCACTTCATTTGCATGGGGGTGGTGCTTTTGGGGGGAAGGTTATAAGGCATTCTTGATTCAGATGCAAATGGGACAGTTATCAGCAGCCGGGACCTGATGAATAATGGGATGTACAAAACGCACGGCCCTGCATAAGGAAATGAAAGAGCGCCTCTTTTCTGCCCCACTGATTTCATTATAGACACTATTATTGGCTTAGAATGGCAACATCTATTATCTAGAGTCAGAATGTGACCACTTTTTTTTTTTTTTTTTTTTGATGCGGACAGTCTTTTACTACTGTCAAACCTCATCAAATATTGCTGCCCCAGATAGGGCAACAGGCACAATGTGGAGAGTGGGAGCCTTCAGGCAGTGGTCAGATATAGGAACTGTTAATGTCTCTTTAGCCTTGAGATGGAGCTCTGCCCCGATGACTGTGTGCCTCCAACTTTTTGCTTTTTCTCATTTCAAATTCCAGAACCACATCCTGGTTTTAACAGTTTCGTGCTGTTTAACAAAGCCACTGGCTTTACATACACTTGAGTGGAATGAGCAGCTTTTCAGTTTGATTCTCTTCCGGTATCTGGTTATTATGCAGGAGCTATATGAAGGACATTCTGCTTTGGCTTTGGCCACTGAGGCAGATTGCACTGCTTAAATATCTAATCATTCGAGGTCATGTAGTTTGAATGGTTAAGAGTCTGGGAAATTAAACAGACACCAAATATTTAGTAGGTACATTTTTTACCTTGTAGCCTAAACACATTTAAGGCTACCTGGCTGTTAGTGGACATGTCATTCCTTCACACGGCTGATGACAATGACCTGATACAACTTGACGTGGAATTCACCAGTCAAAAGATGAAAATGCAATGCTGTACATGCCAAACTGAAGTGCTCCTGAATTGCCTGTAATATGGGGACAGGAAAAAAAAAGTAGATCATTTGGAGTGGAGGATCTAAGAATAGAAGAGAGCCTGTGGCAGAGGGCAGAGGGAACAAGAAGGCAGACGGATTGGCTGTGAATAAGACTCACTGACAATGTGATAACACTGTAACTAACCTCTTGGGATGTGTAATGTGTTTCTTTACCTTAGCTAATGCTAGCCTCTGACTCGCCCACAGAATCGTCATATATTTTCATCACGTTCTCAATTTGGAGCATTTTACAGTGAACAGCCATGGATTACTGGTGGCTGTTGACGAAATTTTTTCTAATGTGTATTAGATTGATGATGTTCATACAGCTGTCACCGTTATAACCCAAATGATGTCTGTGAAGTGTTTTCCTCCCGCTCTTTAGGAAAATTACTCACATGCATGTAGATATAAAATCAGCAGAGCCTAAAAGGGAGAATTCACAAATCTGCCGCATGCTCTGCTCCCAATCTGCCTTTTCTCGTAATTTTTGCCGGATCAGTGCAAGCGCAAATATATGCGGCTCCTATGAAAAACCTCATTCTTAATTTGGGTGTTGGTCTGAGGATTTCTAAGACTCCTCGTTTTAGATAACAGACAAAAGGTAGATCTTGGACAGTCTCGCCTCCCCATATTCCAAATGACTGTCTTGCTACCCCAGAGGCGTGCGATTACAATACACCTCCAGTCTAATCCCCAAATTACCCCACGACGATCACTATCTGTCTTGCAAAAAATTGAGTAAGCTGGCAAGGTGGCAGAGGAACAAAGTGGATAACAATATCTTTGCCAGCCCCGGCATAGGACAGACACTTTTATCGGCGGGCCCCTGCATGTTGTGAAGTTAAGCAAATTGGTTCTGCTTTCAGTGAAGCACAGTAGTTTAGGTACATGGTAAAAGGGTTTACGACGCCTCTTGCCAGCCGGGTAGAAACATTCTTTTCTCCACAAAAATATCTGGCTTTCGTTAGATTATGTCTGTTTCTATTCCTGTGCTTGGTGTGTTGGGGCTCAATTCGCCAGGCCCTTCACCTCTCAGAGCTTAGCCTTAATCTGCATTTAAAGGAGGCCCGGAAAAGACAGGAGTGATTATCGTAACGTTATGTGCTCAGAAGCGTTTATTTAATAATTTGTTTTAATGTGTTTGACTCTTTTCAATATGTCATCTTTATGGCAGAGTCAGAGGTTAGTTTTTTTTTTCCCTAAGAGGATAAACAAATAATCTGAGAGTATAGGGAGACAACTGCTAATTTTAGTATCTGAGAATTCCCCATTTAATTGTGTTGTATTCATGTTTTTTTATAGTCAAGTTGCAGGCAGAATTGGTTGGGTTTCTAGGACAAGAGTTTGATGTAAATGGGATATAATTGAGTGAAAAAAAGCTCTTAACAGGATCATCGTAAGGGAGCCACAGAGAGGTTCAATTAACTGATCACTTCTTGTAATTCCAAACAAACAAATGCTTCATAATGCAGTTTCTTGTCTCCTATGTCAGTTATGCCTCTTTCACATTTGTTAAAAAACGTTGAGCTTTTAGGGGATTAATTAAGATCCTTGTCGTGGCCTCGCTCTCCACACTTCCTCCTCCATTTACTGCCATATTCAAGAAACCTTCAGGCGCCCTCCCGTCAGCGCACACGCAGACACACACCATTCCCTCTCCTCCTCTGGTCTTGTATGTAGTCCAAGTGATTGGATGAATAAGTTGTGCCATCCCATATGGTGGGCTGTCCTGCTGGATCTGATCACAGTAGTGAATGAAGAAGCCCATGAGTCACCACCGGTTTGTTCTGCCGCACTTGTCACGCTCTGCTGTCGCGCACTCCCTCGCTCCCTCCGTCCATCCTGCCAGCCAACAGACGCCATGCCTTTTAAACTCTCTCGCCCTGTCGTTCAATGTCTCCCTCTCTCACGCACATCATAACTGCAATCTCTCGCATGCCCCCACCGTGCGCCGCTTTCTTTTCCTTCCTGTCTCTCACACACATACACACACATTCTCTCTCCTTCCCTTTCTTTTCTTCCTCTCTACCTCCCTAGATGAGGTAACGCCTGTGTCCTCTCCTCTGACAGCCTAAACGTCAGCGCGTTCCCCGAGCTCTGCACTTCCTCCACAGGCAGTGCCAACATCATTGTCATTTATAAACATTTTATGCCCGCTCTGTAGGGTAATGGCTAATTTCTCCCACCACACGGCTCTTCATTAAAAGTTGATTTTCTGTCAAAATGTATCCCAATCAAATTAGCTGCAGCTACTTGGACAACTTTGGTGTACCTCGGCGTGTGCTCACTCTGATGCATCCATGGTTATATTTTTAATCAGTAAAGATGTTCATGTATTTGCTTGAGAGGAGCGAGCTTGATTTAAGCAAACATTATCTGGTAAAGTAAGCGATAAAGCACAGGGAGTTGTCTTGTTTGAAGAAAGTAATAGATGAGATCGAGGCGATGATCTTTACAACACATAATGGAGTTTCCTCCACCGGATCCATAATTTTCCTGGTTCAGGACACCACAGAGGTCATTATACTGCCTCCACTTCTCAAAGAAGATAAAAGAAGTCGGTTGTGTTTAATTAACTGAAGAAAAATAAAATGGTAAAAAAAAAAAGAGGTTTTTATTAAGGAGGACGTCTGTCATGTTCAAACAGAGCTTTACAATGTCGTCAGCTTATGTGATGTGATGCCCACAGAGACATGAACAGGATATGGAGAAGAATAACACCAGGCTCATACATTTCCCTCAACTTTAAAAAGCCTGAAGGCAATGTAGACACTGGAATATGACCTGGACTTTAAAGTCAAAAGTTAAAGCTTTGTCCTTCGTTGTTAAACACTGTGGATTTGTGCTTCGTCATCTTGTACTATTGGATGTTGTGTCTTTTATTTTAATCAAGTGCAGGTTTGAACACAAAGTTCACACATTTGCACACAAACAAATGTTCATTCCCAGGTGGAAATGATTGATGACAGATGGATGAGCACAGGCAGGCCCGGTGAGAGGTCTGGGTGTGTGTGATGGTCAGCTACAGGGGGGTGCGGCTCTCAAGCTACTCAGATGCTACTTGTGTTGTTCAATATTGGGAAAATCGATGCATATCCAACCCATTGCTCCACACATGCTCCACGCTCATATGCGCGCCGGGTGTAAAAATAGCCCCTTCTTTTAGACTCTTATTCACTACCGTTTCCCAATAACATTAAAAAGCCTTTTCATGTTTGGCAATTTCTTCTCTTCCTTGATGCGTTCCTCTCTCCCTCCCTCCTCTTCTCCATAACATTCTCTAGTTTTCTTGCTTTTATTTATGTTCCTTTCTTCTTCAGTATTATTTTTCTGAAAAGGAAAATCAATACACTCCCTTTCTCAGCCGTGAAAAACAGCTGAGAAAGTAAACACGTACAATAAGTCTAGAGTGGTATTTTCTGTTCACATTCTTTTTTTTTTCTTCCCATCCAAGTTATTGAAAGTGTGTGTGTGTGTGGGCACATGCTCTTTGTCTAATTATCTACTTTTGTCATGTCGCCACAAAGAAACCACTGGATGCTAGAGTGGCTGATATCGGGAGCATATCATCGCCATGGAATGACTGCACTGGCGATAGTGTTAGCGCGGCCTAAATTACTGCTCTCTGAGGTACTGGCTGCTTTACCATCATTAGCACGGCCATTACATAGATTGGTGAAGGAAGGGTGCTGAGGCCCTGGCAGGAGACCAGCTGAGTGTTCCTCAGGCTGGCAGGGTCATTCAGGAAGTGTAGTCTGCTTCCGCCACAAACACACACACACACACACACACACACAGACACCCTCCTCCCACTATTTCTCTGGTGAGACCTGGCTGCAGCCTCCAGAAAAGCTGGAGATTAGGTGTGTGTGTTTGTGTCCATGCTGGCTCACTATCACTGCGAGGACCAAATACCCTTGTGATTATAGTAAGAGCAGGAGCAAATGAGGACATGTTTTTGGCCATAGCTCCTACTAAGTTAATTTGGGTTGTTTCTGGGGGTTAAGTTTAGAGCTGTGTGAATGTTGTGGAGTTGTAAGTGGAAGATTTGACTTCAAATTACAATTTCGGTCCTCACAGACATAGAAGCACGGAGTGAAGGGAGGTCGGAGTTATTAGTCCAAAATCTCGCCTAGGGCGCCAAATGCCAGGCCTGGAGGCAGTGAGCAATCATTCTAGTAAGACTGCTGCCACTTCTATCAAGTAACTCAACCTTTCATGAAAGAATAGTGACCCACTCTCCCCGCCATCTTCGGTTACATGAACATACACTCACTCACCGGTAATGTGACCTCTGCCAGTAACGTTACTTAGTTAACGAAGGCAAAGGAACTGTTAATTGACGCCTCATTCCATCCAGTGCAGCAGGGGTGACATTTCACGGAAGCTCAGCAGAGAGTGACGTGTGTACACACGTATCAGAAGCAGAGCAAGAAAGACAAAATAAGGCATGGCTCTGTGTTTGGTCGATTACAGGGAAGATATGGGAGCGAGCCAGCACAAATCCATGCAAAGCTACATCAAGAGAAGGGGTTGGAGTGGAGAGGGTTCACCTTGCCAATAACATGACATTTTCCACCAGCAATAACGTAGGCTTAATTCGGCTCTGAAGAGCATCTGGTGCAAATTGGACATAGTTGCTCTTTAGCATCATTCAATGAATGATAGGCATCCTATTTATACCTCTCTCCGGTGCGATAATGGTGTTGAGTCTGTTGACATGACAGACTTTTATTTACACAGAATTATCAGAATGTGGATTTGCCTTAAAATTGTCTGACCTGCAAGCAAAACAGGCAGAGTGCGTATTTGCACACACGTATGTACGTGGACCTGACATTGTTTTTATCCATATGGATATGTGTACATCTGCATGTACCAGTGCATGTGTGTGCATGTGGTACCTGGGTGTGTGTTGTTGGGGGCCACTGAGGAGGAGCATGTTAACCAGAGGAGCAGCCGGTCCACCAGATGTTCCTATTCCCACTAGGCTTGTCACAAGTGGACCTTTACTTCTCTCCCTGCAGTACACACAAACACACACACCCACACCCACACCGGATTTCTTCAGTAGGCTAAACATAGTACATGCACGGTACACAGAATGGAAAGCTACTTTATGCTGTTGCCACTGTAGATTTGCATACAATGAGGATCTTGTTCAAAGGGTGCACATGTAAACACACCTGGCCTCAATGATAAGGCTTTTTTCTTTCTACCAGCAGTATTCTAGATGGTGTCCTTAGCAAAGCAAAAGCGTTTCTTCACAGAGCTGGAGTGTGTATTGTACATTTGTATGACTGAGTATTCTCAAAGTCAAAAGCATTCTTCACATACTTCAAATATGCACTGTATGTGAAGTGTGTGCCCTGTTTTCAATGAAAAATTGCCTCTGACAAAAGCTGCGCACACAGAACGGCACTTTTGACAATCAACGCCAAGTCCCAGTGCCATTTGCCAGTGCCACCGGTTTATTTGTGCACCTGCACTTGGTTTGGTGGACTCATTCTCATCTTCATACACCATGGCCTGGTACCTTTCATGGTGCCAGGATCCTAGGTAGAGGATGTGGCTATTTAGAAATGTCATGAAAAAGGTCGAGGCCATCATTGCAGCCGAGTTCAACAGGCTGATTTATGAGGTTCTAGCAAATGAAATATAGTAGGGGGCTAGCGGAACAAGCAGGCCCCTATAGGCACCCCAAAGGTCACCTAACTTAATTTCAATTAGGCCTAAGGGAGGCCAGGAAAATATGTCACTGGTGGAAAGTGTGCAGGGGAAATAGATTTACTTGTAATGACGTTGTGTTTATGGGGATTAAGATAAGGCTAATCAGTTGAAGAAAGTGGCAACGTGAGCACAGCTTTGATTGAAGAGTTCAGGAACGAGATGCCAAATGAAATAATCGTTCTACTGAATTCCACACAGAAGCACAAGTGCCATATATTGTTTATTATTTACAGAGGGAGAAAAATGCAAGTCTCAGTGCTTCCTCCACTCCCTATCAATCACGCTGAATTGCGCCTACACTGAATCCCATCAATTACTGCTTTCTGTTTGACACATGGAACACCAATTCTGATTAGCCAACAATTCTCTGGAAATGGTGGCATTGTAAAGAACAAGCGGCTTGACATTTTAAATATTTAAGTCAAAGTTTACCACCAAACCCAACTCCTTTCAACCCATCACTACATATATGTCAAAAGCACCCCCACGCAAAACGCTTCAAAATGAGTCACAAATTGCCAGCAAATGATTTCCTGCTCAGGGAGAATAACAGGGTCCCCACTCTGCCTTTGATTCAGGCTCTTTTTTCATCCTTCCTTTATTTACCCATGCTGTCTAGCAGCCGCTCTTCTGGAATTCCTATTGATAGCTGTCTGACGGGGGGGCTGGTTGGCTAAGTAGCCCACAGGATGGGGGGGTGGTTATGTGGTGTGCAGTTTGTGGTTGCACTCTGTGTGAATGTATGGCATTTTATGTATGATAATGAGTATTTTTTTTCCATCTTGCGCGTCACCATGTTTTGCCCGAATCCAAGTTACGTCTGTCAAATGTGCCAGCGAGTTACCAGGTGTGTGTGTGTGTGTGTGTGTGTGTGTGTTTGTGTGTGTGTGTTTCTGTCTGTCTGCGTTTAGTGCAGCATGTTTGTGTGTGGCCATGTATTTGTGTGTCTTGTGAGGGTGATGTGGCATGGAGGTCACTTCTGTCAGATCCAACGTCCAGGCCCATGCTGTGATGTGAAGGGCACTGTCAAGAGACAACCACGAGGCAGCGCAGGTACAGCTGCCCTCGGTGCTCTTTTTCCTCTGCGGCACACACACACACTGACGGGGGACACACAGTCAAACACATCCGTGCCTCTTTTAAACTGACACATGATGGCGGGAAAGCCCCCCCAGGGCGAAAGCCCCAGGATTGTACAGTCACTTCAAAACAAACGCAACCGCCTACTTGTTGACTATCAGTTTGCTGGTGACTAGCTACGTGACGCTTCGTGTAACCGGTAAGATGGGAGCTCTGACATATTTCTGGCCTAACTGGAAGGATAGAGGCTCATACAAAGTTTAGAGCCACATACTGAACTGGAAGATTAAAGGTTAGAAAAACAACAATAACCTGTGGGTGGATAAGACAGAAATTCTAACATATATACAGGAAGTTCGAGCAGATGACCTCTTAAGAGTCCAGTCATGTTTGTAAGACTAGAAAATCTGCCAAAAAAAAAAAAAATGTTGGCAATGCAAAAAAGAGAGAACGAAACTTGTGTCCATATGTGAGTGGAATAACAAAGCTGATGACCGATGACAAAGAAGTACAATCCAAGCATACTGTATGATAAAATTAAATAAATAGAAAGTACCAAAACATGCAATAAGCTCACAGTTTTCCCACATCAGTGCTCAGAGTTCACTTAAAGACCTTGATTTGACCTCAACTCTTGGTCTCAGGGAAAAAAAGACCTACTTCTGTATCATGCATTTCTCTAGGAAATAGAACAGTCAAAGTTCAATCAGCTAGTTTAAGCGTGAGAAGAAAGCATTAGTGAAGTCGTGGAGAGATCATTTTAGTGAAACGGAGGAGGAGGAGTGAACAGTAAAAGCAGCCGTCTATACAGTCAGTGTAATGCAGGTACAGCCACAGAGGAATATATATTACTTGTGACCTCGTGGACGCGCCAGTGTTGGACCTGATAGAACGTGAGATACATTATATGTGTCCTCTGTGTTGCGAACTTTTAGAAGGGCAGTGAAAACATTTGTGTAAAGTGTGAGGTGGACCCTCGCATGAAAATACACCCAGAAGTTTCACCCTGGATCCAGATATGCGGCTAGTATAGGGTTAAAGGTGGAGGAACGGTTGTGTCTGTCTCTCTGACCGCTGCGGCATGTTTCTACAAATCTATCTCTCCCTCCACGTCTCTGTCGGTCTCTTTCTGTGGCTGTTCTCAGGCTGTAACCCTCCAGTGTACACTATGTCCACACTACGGGAGAGCAGCTCTGAAACTTTAATGCTAATTGATCCCAGTGAAGAAGTGTGGACACAGGTGTGTTGCCGCAGGCCCTGGCTCTGACATGGATGCCAAGGGATTCTGGGTAACCGAGGGGCTTATAGGGCCGGAGCAGAAAAGTGCCACTTGCCGGGGCACAAGTGACCCAGTTCTTTTCTAATCAGCACAGGTTTGATGTGCCGTGTGTGTGTGTGTGTATGAGTGAGAGAGAGAGAGGGAGAGAGGGAAGGAGCACACATCAGTCAGAGAGAGAAAAACTAAAATGGCCAAACAGTACCAGAAAGTAAATGGCCCCAGGAACCAAATCTAAAAGTTAATTCAGTGCATTTATGTCAGTATTTAAATTTTGCCTCATGGACAAGAAAGTTTAGGCATATTAGACTATTGCAATCAAAGGCAACCACTTTGTCTGATGCATATTTTTGCATTTGTTGAGAAAACAGGAACTGCAGTCGGATGGTTGCTCTGGCCAAAATGCAGGTGAAATTCTCAAGTTACAAGAAAATCTGAGGTGGAAAAGGACCATAAGACAAGAGAGGAGAGTACTTACAGTGCAGTGCTCGTGTGTGCGTGCATGCACAAGTTTGAATGGTGTACTATATGTGTGTGTATGTGTTGTATTTTTCAACAAGTATGGTAATTGTGAGCCTTTGAGCCCCGGGAAAACCCACGTCTAAATCAGACTCAAGCTGCTGTGTAACTCCCAGATTTTCTCTCTAAGTTTGCAGTCTTGATGGTGTGGGTGTGGGTGTGGGTGGCTGCATGTATCTGTGTGCGCGTGTGTTGGTCTGGATGGAAAAGAGACTTAGCGCTGCCAAGACGCAGGTGTGCGGATTAGGTGTGATCCCTTCTCATATTCTCAGTAGTATTTCTTATTTGATGGCTTTTCTGCCATGTAAATCTTATCAAAAACTAGCTAACAATAGCGCCACGTTGACAGACGCCCAAGCATCTGGCTAGCCACCACTCTGAATGTTCAAACTGCTGTGAACAGCCTGTCTCCAGAAAGGAAGAGGAAAATAACTGGGAAGGAAACTCAAGGAGTTTTTTGTGCGCTTGCGTCTAAGTGTTTGTGGGTTTTTTTTGTGTGTGTGTCTGTGTTGTGTGTCTGCATGAAAGAGATGAGAGGGAGAGAGGGAAAGAGGGAGCAGGGGGAGGAAAGCGCATTCTGATAGCCTCATAAATCATGAAACAGATAGTGCTGTATCTTAACCAGTGTTGAGCCAGGTGATGGCATGATGATGATCTGAATGCGCCTCCGCTTCTCCAGTTTCAGCTACCTCCATTGACTTTGTTCGCTCACTCAGTTCAAAGATAGAGAAAGATAGAAAGAAGAGAGGGAGAGAAATAACTTTGGCCAGTACAGGGCCCCATTAAAGTGTGATGAGTGGCCTCAGTGAGGGGCTCTGTGTACAGCACTTTATTCAGGAACGATCACTTATTTATAGGTGTTGGAATTGTGTTGTTTGCTTGTTTTATTGAAAACCTTGTGGGTAAAGTGGCGGCGGGCCGCCTGGCATGTGAGCGCCACATCTCTGGAGGGCATCCCTGCAGAAAAATCTTCCTCCTTGATGAATAAGTGAAGGGGACAGATGCATTTTTCATTCACACAGAATCCAATGTCACTTGAGATGTCTGGTCTGTGGGTATGTGTAGTCAACCTGCAGGCAGAAAAAAAAAAAAAAGTAGCCTTCCTTACATACTAGCACACATGTAGAAACACACATGCACACACTTGTATATTCACACGTTCGCACATGCATGCACAAACACACCCACATCATGCTCCGTTCAAGTTGCGGTCACTATGGAGCTCTGATCGACAGTGACTGTCAGATGTCATTAAATAAGATGGATTAATTAGCGGTTACTCTGCCACATGACTGTAAGTGAAGCTATCAGTCAGCAAAGACACATCTGCAGTCTTGTTGAAAGAGGTGAATAGATTGCTATCTTTCTCTGAAAGCTTTTTTTTTTTTTACCTTTTGCAGACTCAACTCAATTTATTGACAGGATTATGGTGGTTGGCAGTAAATTTAGTTGAATTTTAGAAGTTTTAAGTAATATGTATTAAAAGTTATGAGAAGTTACATCGTCTTTAGAGAGTATACCCATATGTGTTTGCCACCTCGACTTACATCCTCTGCTCCTGTGCACAAAAAAAAAACTCGTGCCGACAGCCACACGGGCGATGCTCAAGCGAAAACATGAAGGTAGCAAAGTGTAGCCCATCTCAGGAAGGGTTGTGGTGTTTTGTGTACATGAGGGAGCATCTCTTGGCATGAATGATTTATATTAAAAGAGAAAGTGAAAAGTCTTTCGCAAAAGCACACCCATCCTGCACCCCCCCACGTGAACAGAGGGGAGCGTCTTCACATGGCCAAATGGGTCTGATGGTGATGGCGTGGAGGAAAGAGCAAGGCTGCTCGCTTGCAAAGCCTTCTATGATCTCCACCACCACTCTCAGTGCGCGCTGGGACACATCAAAAAGGGAATTAATAAATAAATAACACACAACACCATGTTTTATTAACTTGGGTAAGGCATCAGTGGTGAGGGGTCCTAGAGAATCCTGAGATTGGATGGCGGCCCTGGATTGTTGTTGGAAAACTTGTAGCAGCTGTCTAACCATTTGCAGATTTTTAGAGGCGCTCCTTATTGAACTGGGCCATCAATGCCAAAAAAAGAAACTCTGCAACAAACCTAAAGCTAAACTGTAAATCTGATTTTTATATCTTAATCTGTAAATAGATTACATAGATTAAATAATTATCAGTGTGTGTATTACAGTACAGCATGTTAGTGAGAAGCACATGGTAGAATAGTTATTTATTGATGCAGTATGTAGCAACCGTGACTCCCAGCTGTGCTGTTGTATGTGATTTTTTTTTTTTTTTTACTTCTACATTATGTACATGCAGAGTTACAACATATGCGTGTATTGGCAGATGATTATTTTACTATATAATTTCAGAAGCTAACAGTCATTGTCATTATAGATTTTTTTTTTCTTTTTGGAAAACTGATAAATTGTTTGGTTTGTAAAATGTCGGAAAATAGTTTAAAAAAGCGCCCATCACCAGTTCCCCAAGCTCAAACTGACATCTTTAAATGCTGATTTTGTCAGAATAACAAAACAGATAGTCAATTTGTAATTATACAAAACACAGAGACAGGCAGCAACATCTGCAGATTTGAGAAACTGGAACTCTTTGAATTTTAGGGGGGGAAAAAAAGAGTGATGGACGGCGCTCCCTTTCCTTGTGTATTTGGACATTGACATACATACTGCAAACTCTTCATCACTACCTCAACCACCTCTGCTTACTTCTCTTCTTTACCTGCTGTATGGTTTTGACAGAAATCCAACACTATTCCTAGAGATGGGGCTTTAGCTATATTTTTGTTTACAGTGAGGGAGTTGTGCGGCTTCCTTAACATGGCACAAACAGATGTTTGTTTCAGCAACACCCTTCTTGGAGTGAATGCCGGATATTTTTTATAGCCCTGGCTTGTTTTATAAGTATTAATACTGTCAGCATGATGCCGAGATTCGACTTGTCAGGTATTATCTCCACATCGCAGATGAATTAGTGCATGCATGTTTGTGACCGCGAGTGTGCACACACACGTGTTTGTGTGTAATTGTGTGCGTGTGCTGCAGAGCTTATTTGCGTTTCTGAGAGTATGTGTCTGCGCATTATGCACCTGTGAGCGTGTTTGTGTGTCATCTTGAGTGCACTGTGAAGGTGTCATTGTGGAGCCTAGGCCCTGTAAGCTGTCAGACAGTGAGAGATGCTGCACCTCTAAAGGGCATGCTTTCTGGGCCTTTCCTGTCTATTATAAGCCCTGCAACACTCATCAAGGCTGTTTCGGTGCACCCCCATGTCCCTCAAGCAGCCACGGAGAAAAGCCACCTTTCTAACTAGGAGAGCCCTTGCCTCTAAACTTCACATACCCTTGTCTTCCATTCTGACATGATAAACGCAAGCAGCAGTAATGAGGCGTCGGGTTGTCAGGGCATCCATTTTGTTTTTCTCAAATCCGAGCAGAAGCGAAGAATCCTGCCCTGTCTCCATTTTGAGACACTCGGTCCCCATCTTCTCCAGGCCGCAGCTCCATGCCAGCACCAGGGGTTATCACCTCATGGCATTCTCACGTCACCTTGTGATTCACACTTGTGATTCACCCCGCCACCATCAAACCTGAAGTCCTGTATGTGGGAGAGGCGGGGTCAGGGATTTACGGGAAACGATACTTTACACGCCCTCTCTTCCTGATAATGCTCAGAAGGGCGGGTGGCGAAGGTGATGCTAGCACTACAACAGCTAAGAGAGACTGCACTGAGGCTAGCCAAAGATTGAGATGTGTCGCTATCTCACCATCTGTAACAGTCACGCCTGGCGTCGTCAGAAACAGATCGCCTTGATACCAGCCACATCAAATCTCCAGTTTGCCAAGCAAATAGAATAAAACAATCTATCGATCTTGCCCCACCTCCCCGTGTATCAACACAATCCATCTGTGTTTATCAGGCTATCTGGCTTCCTATCTTTTGTTGTCTGCAGGCAGGCATTCTTTTCTTTTCTTCTCTTTTATTTTCTTCCTTCCTCCTCCCACATTTGTTTGGTGATCCATCAGCCTATTTACCTTATCATGCTGCCAAACCATCCATTTACGCTCCCATCTGTCTGTCAAACTATATCTTAGCTTCCATTTGTCTAACTATCTCTCTGTTTACTCGTTCACCTGTCAATCATGTGGCTTGTCTTGGCTGCCGCAAGGTACCATCGCTCGTCTCGCTGATGCCGTCTCTGACCTCATCGGCTCAGAGGGCCGTTGGATAAAATAATTAGATTCCTATCACTTCATCTCAAGTTTTACGCTGTATTAAATACAGCACCATGTAATTATAGTAAAAAGGTTATGTCAGTCTCAGGGTTGACGTAAAGCTAAATATATGGACGGGGTAATAAATTCTTTATGATGGGAGGGTGACCTATTTTGACATACGAAGTGTTGTTTGCTAAAGTTTTGGTAAAAAAAAAAAAAAAAAATTAAAGTTTAGAATGTATTTTTTAAAAAAGTCCACAAAACATGTCTGTGATCTAGATAGCTCCCTGCACAGAATCCAAATGGAAGCAGGTCACCGCTTTGGCTCGGTCCAGTTCAGATTTGGCCTCAGTGGAGCAAGCCAGACACTGATGTCCATGTAGTCAGGGGGTCTGGCCTCCCACAGAGGCCCAATCAGTCTTATAGGGTCAGTGACTGCCCCCCCTAGGCACCCCAGTGCCTTGGCCTGATGGATTACTCTCTCTCCTGGCGCGGCCTGCGAAACTCGGGCCTCAGCTACAGGCCCCATCTGTGCTCTCCAAGGCTCCTGCATGCCTTGTGGTCATAGTCTCAGGCTGCTGGTGAAGCCTCAAATCAGAAGCTTCACTCTAGTGTACATATTCTGACACTGCCAGCAGCCCTCCATGCGTGGAGTCTGCTTGAGCAAATGACGGTGTTAATTAGGATACAATGAGTAGTCAATTAAGGGAAAGTAATCTAATACCAAGTCATAGTTTAAACCATTTGTTAACACGGTTGCAGGTTGTCAAATGTAAGAATTCATGCCTTTGTTGCTCTTTCTATATTGAAAATTGAATATCTGGATTTTCATCTTTTGGTCTGACAAAATACATTTGATGAAGTCACTTATAAATCTAATATATTGTGATAGGCATGGGTGTTGTAGAGCAGAAAATTAATCCATTAAATTGAGAAAATAATTGACAGTGATTTATTTAGGAAATAATCGTCCGTTGCCTCTGTAGATTTGATGCTTAAATGTAGTGGAAATGCTCCTGCTCCCTATACTGCACATAATGTAGTGAAATCCTCACACCAGTCGACTCCTAAGCTACACTGTATACTTCAGCGCCGTGCCAAAGTAAGGAGATAATGTCAAAGTAAAGCAAACACAAACAGCAGGCAAACAGGTGGGCAATGCTTAGCAGTTTCAGGAATTTATTCTCAAGGATATTTGTTTTCTTTCATAGTTATACTTAGGTTGAAGCCTGCCTCCTGAAACTTGACTGCTGAGAGGACAATCATGAATGGGAGATTTGCCTCAGGCACTGATTGATCGCAAAAGTGTTTTCATATAACTGTTCATTTGGGCTGTGTGTGCCTCCGCTGCATCCCAGAATGCCAAGAGGCATTGTTCCGTGACTGAGGAATCAAGTCCAGCAGAGATATTTTAAGGAGATTTTTGAACCTGAGGGGCCCAATGAGGAATCGGTGCTACCAGTAGTCTGCCAGTCTTGTTGTTTTCAATCAAAAAATATAACAGCATTTTAGCTGAGCTTCAAAGAGAATGATGGATTTTTTTTTTCTTTTAGATTACCACACACATAGCAGGTCTTAAAGTGCGTTTAGTACACTCACACAAACACGCAAAACCTCTTCTTATTATTTTTTTCTTTCTCCTGCTGTTTTGTCCTGTCACAGCTTACCTACTGAGGAGTTAAACTCGCCCTCCCCCCAATCTAAAAATGAGCATTTGTATATGAACGTGCAGTGATTTCGACTTTCCCAAGACATAATATGTGCCAAACAGTCGGGAAGCATTACTCGCAGACCAAACTCTTTTTCAGTGGGAACGCGAAGGGGTAAAGTAAATGCGTGCACATTGTATGCAGCATGAATGTGGACACATGACGGAGGAATGGGCAGCGTTTATGCACAGCGTGTCTGACAATAAGAGCGCCATGAGGAGAGACACGGCTTGTTGCAATAAAGGGGGGGTGGCTTAAAAAAAAAGCGTGGCTGCAGCAGAAAATAAGCCCTTTTCTGAGTGACATTCGCAGCCCAGTTTTAGTGAAAAGGAGCGGAGAACGTTAATGGAATCGAGGGATGGAGAGTTGTGAGAGGCTGGTGGGGTTGTAGAGGGGGGAAGAATGGCTATATTCACTATCTGGGTCAGTCACCAGTATTGCCAGGCATGCACATCACAGCACCCACCGAGATAGAGTGGTGATAGAGGCATGGAAAGATTAACCACATCCCCGCGCTGTCAAAACCGATTGCATGTGTTATGACCACCGTGCTCTCCGCGAACTGCTCCTCGTTACCGTTTATCTCAACAGACTGTCAGTTAAACTCACTTTGCCTCCCAATTCTGTACACAAACTGTCAGGCAGGAACGTGAACTCGTACACATGCATGCCTAATCTGAATACTATGCGATTTAGTGTCCATTTCAAGTTAAAATGCGATGTCCGTGTTTAGACTGCTTTCAGGGCTTCCCCTGTGTTTAGAACTCACAAGTGGCTGTTTTCTTTGTAGTAAACACTGGAGGTAATAAGGGGGATTAAAAAGAGAAAAAAGTAGGAGAGGCCAAAAGAAGGAAATTGGACACGAGTAAAAGTGAGACAGAAAGAAAGACGGCGTGTATAAGGGAGTGAGAAGCCCGGAGAGTGGGAGAATTTCAGTATCTTGCCTCAGCATGTTTATCCAGGCCTGTCTTAGGCATTTCCCCCGTCATGCCATTCTGATCGCCCTGCTTTCTATAGCATGCTGAGAAAAACACCAAAACATATCAAGCACCGGACTGCAGCCCGCTCACTCTCAGATCCCCCGACATATGTGCAGCACACTCCACTTTGTTTAAATGGTACTTCTAGAAAAAGAAGTAACTGACTACAGGTAAAGTGTGGTGAACTTCAGGAGCGTAAACAGCTTCTCCATCCACCTCCACGTCTTATAATGCCACACAGCCACAAGGCATGTTGTGTTTGGACCGCGGCGATCACAGATGCATCCTTGCCTAGCTAAATGTATCTACAAACCACAGAGCAGCTGACTTTGACTGTATATCACCCAGGGAGTTTCTGAAAGTCATCCGGGGACATATGGGAAATCAATAAATGAAAATGTTGGTGAGGCAGAATGAGGGAAAAAATGGATATATCAATGTGAGAAATTAGATCATATATGTGATTAAAAGAATAGAAAACGGTATTCAGTGATGGAGTCAAATAATCTCGCCCAAACTTTAACACATCAGCCAAAACACTGACCGCGTACATCTGCGTTGTTGTCTTCTTCCCCTTGTGAGTGAGTGGAAGTGCTTTGATAAATCCCAGTGATGTGAGATATTTAAAGATAGGTATTTAAAAAGATATCCCCCCATTAATGTGGGATACTAACAGATAATTAGGGTGCACACTACAAAGTCCAGAGACTTCATTTAGTCTTCAGTACTGAGAAAAAACCAGCAGAAAAAAACAACTTTTATATCCAAGAGTTCAAATCGATGGGCTCTCTCTTTTAAAACCTCAATATTCTTCTGTAAAAATGATTAAAAACACAAAAACGGAGAACAAGACAATGAGCCTGCTGTATATAGCACACATATACATTTCAGCCACTTGTTATAAATCAGTGAGTGACTTGCGACACTAGATAGAAAAGGGTCACTGACACGCTGTCTTCTCTGACCCACCGCCCCGTCGTCCTCGACCCCTGCTTCTTTTTCCGCTCCACAACCGAATTCACCTCTTCTTCTTCAGCATTCGCTATTTTTTTCTCCTCCCTCTCCCCTGCTCCTTGTTTGGAGTGATTACTCTTACTAGTGAACGAGGGGCTGTGTTTGCCGCGACTGTAGTTTTGCGATACCCGGCCCATAACTTTCAGTAGGAAGAAATAGCTTCTCTCCCTCTGCATCCCATTTATACACCATATCTTGTTTCTGTGTAGGGAGTTCCATTACTCTGTAGCTTGGAGGCTGGCAGAGGGGAAAGGAGGGGGGGAGAGGGGGGTGAGCAGGAAGGGAGGTGGAGGAGATGAAAAGAGGTGATAGAAGGTTGCAGCGGTTGCCGGTGCTGCAGACGCTCTCCCCCTTTTTTACCGACAGAGAGAGGCAAAAACACAACATGTTGATGCGCAGCGAGCAGAGATTTAATCACCTTTTATTATGTTTTATCTCATCAAAATATGAAGTGCGCAGCGACTCGCGGAGGGAATTAGACAAAGGCAGCAGCATGTCGGAGACACCATGTCGCTGCTCACTTGTTTGGCACGCAAGACGGCGAGCGCAGGATTTGAGGAGAGACTCCACAAAAGACGCAGCTCCAGTTGTGCCTCCTGATGCACCCTGTTTGCCTTCCGCAGCTATTTACAAACATGATTGGTGATTATGTGGACCTGACCTTGTTACTGCGGCCTTGATGAATGCGCGCGTGGTGTTTAGATGTCGGGGCCCCGAGTCTGACTCTACCCAGACGATATTTAAGCAACATAGCGTAATCCCTCCGAAATCCCTTCCTGTTTACACTGGCCACTGCGAGGTAATTCCTCAAAGTATCCCACGCTGAAAGCGTTTGATAGATGACTGTCAGCTTCTCCTTCTTCTGCGGATCATGGAGCCTTATCATGATGTAATTCCACGTAATTAACCAAAGATGACAGTAACACAAAAGTCATTATGATATTTAATCTCTTTTGGGGGAATCCACCAGGGGAAACTGCGGCTCCATCGTCTATCATAACACGAAATGACGTCTCACTGGAGGCCCTCCAAACAGTCGGGAGGAAGGTTGGAGTTGACTGCGCCGGCTTAAGGCCCCTGCGTTAGCTGTTTAGTAATCTTGGCGTCCTCTCCTCCTCCTATTACCCTTGTCTTATTCAGAGCCTCTCCCTTGTGGCAGGGATCATCATGATATACACGCAAGGATATGCTTGTGTGTGTTAGCAACGGAGGGGGAGTGTGTGTGTGTATGATTTCCTCAAAGCAATGCACTGAGCCGTTCCTCCGTGCACCGCTTGAACACTTAGGCAACAATGTATTTCCTTCTGTGCAAGAGAGAGAGAAAGAGATAAAGTGTGTGTGTGTGTGTGTGTGTGTGTGTGTCAGTGACTTCCCCCTCCATCTGCCCGCCCTCATTGAAATCCTCGGTGCATTTAGTAACATTTTGAGAAACGGTGCCAGCCAGCATTTAATTAAGTTCTGGTATGCCAACATCTCCCTGCTGTAACATGGAATACCTGTTTTTTTTTCTTTTTGTCAATTTCTTCTTCTGTTCTTGTGCTCCTCTGTGTCGCGCCTACTGTAACTCGGAAAAGATGTTGCCTCTGGGAGAAGCAGGTAAAGAAGCCATCAAAACCAATGCAGACTAGAAAGAGTTGCAATCAGTGCCCCCCCCCAACCCCCTCTGAAAAATAGATAAATAAATAAATAAAACCCGTAGAGTTTGTCTTTTGTGTGGATCTCTCCTCCTATCCCCCAGTCTCATTTTGTTTCCCTCTGTAACTGTACATATGTGTGTGTGCACTTGCAGCCTTCAATTCAGCAGAGGCTAGTAGTAATGTTTCTCTCCCAGTAGAAATGGCAGCTGTTTGTTCAATTGTTGTGATAGATTGATGTGGGGTGGGAAAGGATGGGCTTTTATGCACCTGAAGATAGGAACAGAAAAGTCTTTATGAGAAGCCAATAGCTCTCCACTCTAGGATCGTCTGACGGGAGATGCATTTTGCTGGAAGTTTTTCTCCCCTCCGCGAAGTCTTTAGACGAAAGCTTTCCCGCGAAGCAGAAGCGAGAAGCAGTTACCCCGAAAGGAGCGCTTTTTCTCATTTGTTATCCCGTAAAAAGGGGCGGCCTACTGTACGGCATTGTTCCCGTGGGGGCTTCAACAAGCAGTCGCGTGAACAGTTTTCATTGTTTTCGGTTTGCATGGCGCACAAAATGGCCGCCTCTTCAAACAACAAAGCAAACAATTGCGCGCTTTTGTTAAGTGCTCACAGTGGTATCAATGCACCTGTACTTTAAATCAATACAGAGGTTAATTATAAGTAGGCCGTGCTGGTGAGGAGAGCTGATATCAGCCTGTAGTTGTGGGTGCTTTTGTTCTGCCTGCTGGTGAGTAACAACATATCAACAGTTTCCTCGATTTAGTTTTAAATGCTCGATGTGATGGTAGGTATTCTATATTACGTAGTACTTCTTATAAATCTGTTTGTGGTTTGTTATGTTTTTTTTTTTTTTTTTGTGATTTCACTCGACTCCCAATTCATTTATGACCCTTTATTTTTGCGTCGTCTTCTCTTTGATCCTTCCTGCTGTCTTTCTCCTTCTCCCCCTCCTATTTACAGTAATAGATATAGCCCAAGATGACCCCACGTTAGAGACAAAGGGTCTGTATTCTCCCAGCTCTGTTTTTCCAAGCTCCTCTGACAGTTAAAGGGGACTGCGTTCCCAGAAATGAGGTTACAACAATTGGGCTTGTAAATGATTGGCAGGGATGGATTGTGTATGATCTACTTTTTTTTTTTTTTTTCAATTTTGTCCCTGTTATTTTCTGTTTGTGTACTATAGATGTTTACTCCGCAAAGAGAGAGGTTGTTTAAGTCCTCTTCACAGGCTGAAGCGCAACCTGTGGACGTAAAAACGAACGCGGCGATGTTTTCGGACGTGCTGCCTCAACGCGTTAGCTTTAACGATCACCTGCCGTATATGAAACGTATGTTAAACTGAAAAAAACGAGAATACAGGACCTTTTATTGTTTTTTTTTCTTCCTCGATCTGTCTTCCTTTTGCTCTCTCCGTTCCTTCCCTCCCTCTTTCTCTCTCCCTCTCTCCTCCTGTGCACCATCTGCATGATGCTTTGAATCCAATCTGAAGGAGTGCTCTCTGCTCTCCGCTGCGACGGTGGAAGTCTGCGCGAGCGTGCACATGCCTGGGTGTGCGTTTCCCAGCCATCACAGTCACTCTCAGCTCATTACCTGACATGATGGATGGAGCGAGTGCCATTAAACAACGCCCAGCCCGGGACGCCTGGCACCCTACAGCTGGCACTGAGTAATGGGCATAGTGGTGGCGGCACGCTTGGAAACACCAGGGAGTCCTGTGTGGGTGTGCCGGCAGTCATCTCCATGGCTATGCTTCCTGATTCTGTCCAGCCCCACCTGCCACCTGGCTGCCCGGCGGATGCCATGGGCATTTCTGGGCAGACATGGTTGGATAGCGCGGGCGGCAGTGTTTGTATGACTCTGTCATGGAACTGGCAACTGAGAGAACCCAAAGAGACACCGGCCCTGCGCTCAGACCACAAACACAGCAGCGAAACATTCAGCGCCACCAATCTCCGGGACACTTTAAACTTTTATTTTTTAACTTCTGGTTGAATTTTATCTGCATTTTGTGGCAAATGTCTGACGAAGCCTCGTGTACCTTTAATACTTTTCTGTCTCTTGCTTGTCTTCCCAGCCGTGTGTGTTTGCATGTGTGCGTTTGCTTTGTTTTCTGTGCATATGTTGCATCTGACGCGGGAGCAGTTGAGGGGCTCTTGAGTGGAAGCCTGGCTCAGGAGCTCAATGGAGTTACTATGACACCAGACACAGGCACCTCAGCTCCAGCAGCTTCTTGTGTTTCTCCGTCCTCCCCTGCTGCTCTGCTCTCAATCAGCCTGGATTTGCTTCATGTTGTTTCTTCTCTCCTCTTCGTCTCCTTTCTTTGCCTCCCTTCGTTTCTCTATACAGTCTTTCATTTAGTTTCGCTCCTGAGTGCCAGTATAGATCAATGTAACAACACTTTCTTGTTCTTTCTCAGTCCCGCTCTCTCTTTTTGATTCTTTGTCTTTCTTTTTCTCCAAACAGACAACCGCCGCGCAGTCCTGGAAAGGTCTCGTTCACGCCACAACGCAAATCACCAAGCTCGATGATCGCCCGCGCCTACCACAAGACGCTAGATAAGTGCCAAAGAGGCCTGCGAGTTGGAGACCTGGAAGACATCTGAAGAGGAGGGGGGGTGTGCCACCCCTCGCTGTGACGCAGTGACACACACACACACACACACACACACACACAGCGAGTACGGAACAAAAATGCCTAAAAAAAAGCCACACAGAGCTGAAGAATCCACAAAACACCACAGAGATATTTAATTTTCATGCTGTTCGTCTGACGCCTTACATATTTATTCAATACCTTCTCATCACGCTAAATGTCCTCTCTAGAGGTTTTGATTTATAAAAAGAAAAAAACATCTTTAACAATGCTGCTGTTTTTAATGAAAGGTTTTTTATTGCTTGGAAATCCATTTTAAATCTTGCAAGTCTTCTACTAATCCTTTTTTTTTTTTTAATCAAAATACTAAAGTTCACACCCAGTTTTGACATGAAACACAGTGTGTTGAAAATAAATGTTCTCCCAAGAAGGACTGCAGCACAGCGTACGCTCATCATGCTGAAAAACACAGCCTGCACAGTGCATTCATCGGAGGGGCAGCGGAGCGAGCTGCCCTTTAAATTGGACGACGGAGATTCAACGCCAATGTTGAGAAGCCTGAACTCAGTAGAGGCAGAGGGAGTGGTTGCTTAAAGCTGTTAATCCCTCCTTCAACTACCATTGAGACTGTTTTTACTAACAAATGTACAGAGTCCACATAAATCGCTTAATTTCATTACATATCCCACAAAACCACAACAGCCGGCCCCTCGTCTGCACCGATATTTCACAGCATGTGACTCATGGATCTTAAAACTGTAATCTTTTTTTTTTTTTTTTTTCTTGACAAGATGCGTTTTATTTTTAGTTGTGTAATATCTAACCAATGCCTGCAGGTGCCGATCTCTGTCCCAAGGTCGCTTTTGCTGTTAACGTGAGAGACTGACACATTTCTAAATGCATATAACTGCCTGGAGGAGCGAATGCGACCCTCTGACCTTTCCTGCCGTCAAACAGGTTTTCAGTGGGGTGGAAGCCTGATCATACAGAAGGTATTATGACATTTTTAAGACCAACCTGTTCCAATCTGTGTTGCTTTTTTTTTTTTTTCAAAGAAGGCTCTAAATAGTCTACTAGTCCACAAATTATATCCACTTGGAGAACAGCGGTGAAATGTTTGCCACCTGGAATTACCTCAGCAGAACTTCAGTGTTTTTTTTTTTCTCATTTTCAAGCAGACATAACGTGTGATATGAACAAATTTTGTTCAACAAGATAACATATTTTGCCATTTTGAACAGCTGTGTAACTAATATCAACAGGACCAAACAGCTTACAAATGCACACATAAACAGATTTCAGTGGGTGAATTTATATTATAGAACAAAATGTGAAATATGAATCACAGGATGTATCTTATTCATAAAAAAAAAAAAACAAACCCTAAGAGAGAAGAAAAAAAGCACTCAAAATCTTCTGAGGGAATTCCTGGCTCAAACACTGTGGGGTTTTAGGACAACAAACTGTAAGGCTCTATTAAAGACCCTGGTTCCTGATGGGATCTGTGAAGTCATAATAAATACTCGACACCTGTTTCCAGTAACGTCTCCCACCTGATGCAGCTCTCAGCAGCGAAACAAACACCTGAGTCTTGGTGCAAAATAGCTGAAACTTTGCTGTGAGCTTTGTTCCTCTGCAAGGACCCACCGTCACACAGCTTCTTCATGTGAACTATTTATTCATGTATTCATGCCCGGGGCGGCCCCGTCCCCTCACTGCCCTAAACCGTAAGCAGATGCCACTAAAAACAAACCACTGAATCCACACGGAGAGCGGGCACGACCAGAATAATCGACTAAGGGGCACAGAAGACAAGATGATGCTTGTCTTAGCAAGTGAGCCTCCAAACGCCCTCCAAGTCCCCAGCACTAATGTCATAAGTGACCCTTTTACCACAAACACGAGTTACTTTAGTAATACCATAACTCTGCTTTAGGCTTTGTGTGTCTGTGTGTTTGGGGCAACTGTGTGTGTGTGTAACTGTGTGTGTGTGCACCATGCCAGCTCAGTAATCGGAACAGGAACCCAGGCAAAATAGGATTCAGCGTGCTTGACTCCTGGGCTGAATAGATGGAGATTTTTCATTTAAACAGTCTGCCAGTGCAGCTTGTGATGTGTCTGTTTCATGATGCTTCCTCTCCCGGCCCGCATGCTTCTAAAAATGCAATTTTACACATCATCTCGGCTCAAGGTGCATCCACAATGCTCCGGAAAGTCTGCATATTTAAGGAGACAATAATTCTCCTCTGAATATAAGGTTCGAGCAGTCGCACAGACAAAGCATAGAGAATGAGGTTTCCGCATAAGGGATTCTGCATCGATAGGAGTTTTTAGGATGCGTCGTACACAGGAAAGAGAGAGAAAGAGAGAGAGAGATGTGTGCCATCAAAGGCGGTGATTTTCTTTTTTGTGATCGCAGTTCGAGCCCCTTTGTCCGCAACGCCACCAAGCCTGTACAGTTTTAAAGTATTTAATACGACCAGATCAGTTCTCCATCAGCACTAATGTGTGCTGTGATATTTGGTGTTTCTGTTTTTTTTTAATTTTCTGATTGGATATTGTACATGATGAAACAATCAGTTGTTTATTGATTGGTAATTCCTGTGTCAATTTAGTTATGAATAATTTGACTGACAATGTTTTATCATTATTTAACTAATTCAGTTTTTTTTTTTTTCATATGTGCCAATTTATCTTGTGGGAAACACCATAAAGTGACGGAGCATTCCTGTTTTTTATTTCGTTTTGTATATCAAAGGGAGTATACAGTTTCTTTTTCTCAAAATGAGGAAGAGTGTACAGACATAAAAAATAGATTTTTTTTTTAACCATTGTTCAAAAACATCCAATTAAGAACTGTCATTCAAAGTAGGAGATTTTGATGTGATTACAAAATGATATTCATGTGGTGTTCCTTATGGTAAGACACTCGAAAAATGTTTTTCAGATGAGTCAGTCTGTGTCAACTAACCCAGAACATTTCCCAGTTCATGTCATGGATTTTCTTTAAAATATGTAACAGGAAAAACACTGTAAAATTTACTATTAAATCATTAAGTTCACTGGACTTTAAAAACTGCTTTAGTCCAAATACTTTTTTAGTGAAGATCTTTTAAGTAAGTTTTTTAAGTTTTATTGTCTGTGTGTTAAAAAGGTTATATTCTTTGGATTTTAGTTGGGCTTTGTATTGAAAAACTGTGAAAAATAAGAAACTGAATACACATGCAGATAATGGCAAAAATATTTTTTCACTTTTTGTCACATGAATTTCTTCAGAAGAATCCATGACATGAACTTAGGTAAGGTTGTCTTAGGTAAGCTGATTTGGACTGACTCCTATGGAATAATTTATTTGGTGACTTTTAAAAAAACATCATCATGCCATCGTAGAACGTAATGAGCTCAGAGCTACGGTGTTAGCCATTGTAGAAGTTCCAGATCATACTACGTTTCTGAAACAGTGATCACTAACAAACATTTAACTGGAAAGCAGTGACTGAAAACATGACAAAAAAACTTTTCTTCATAGAATCAACAACAACTTTCAATTTTCAGAGAAACTTCTACAATGACAACATTGGTTATCGCCCCTGTAAGTGATTGTTGTATCTCTCTCCCATCCCATCTTTTAGGATAATCAGAATTACGTGTTTCATAGAAAATAGCAAGAGAGTCTCGGGTCAGAGAGCCCGAGGTGCTTCATCATTTTTAGTGTTAAAAACAGGCCTCCATGTGTTTGGGCTGGATCATCCCATTGTCTCTTAGCGTGTAACTAACAAACCTGAACTTATTATATGACTTGTGCTCATGGTAATTGTAAGAATGAGGAGGCAGGGTTATGAAAGATTTATCTAAAACTGTACAAAAAGGAAAAAAAAAAAAAAGGAAAAGGTGCCATTTTGGTGGCGATTGGTGGCAAAGAAAACGTTTTGCAATGTAACTTACACTCACTGACTGCGCACTTTACCTCACAATTCTGCTCAGGCAGGGAACGAGTTGTTCGAGATGTTTGAATACGACATTGCCACTAACAGAGTGAACTATGTGCAAAGTACTTCTTTTGGTAAATAGTTCCAGCTGCCACATATCCAGTTCTTTCCTACTTTGTCAGAGCTTACTATTGATTTGTGGAAGACCAATCGCGGCTGAATCAACAAGCGGCGCTCATAACTGTTGACAAACCCTGTCCGACCATGATGTGTAAGCTGCCATATCCCTGCCTACCCTCCGTGTTGTCATTGAGTATGTTTTATTGTCTTAAGAAACATTTATATTTGTAACATTTTATGTTTATTTGTATCCTTAAGAACATGGAAAAAAAACAAAAAAAACCCAAAAAAAACAAAATGGTTATGCACACTGTCCTTCCATAGAATATGTAATGGATATGATACTAAATAATAACCACTTTGTTATATAAACTGATTTCTGAAAGATATTTTGTGTTTTTGTCTTGCATTTGTGTCTTTTACTTTCACACTGGCACATATATTTTACGTCTTCACCTTTTGTTTCTTCCAAATATCCAGGTCTGAAATTACATCCTCAGTTTACTTTGTGGCAGCGCAGAAGATACCTGCCCCACGCTGACTTATGGACAGGGATTACAGGGAGCTCTCGGTGTTAGCGCATGATGAATGGGACAGCTCCCACCTATAAAAGCAACATATTTGGACCTTGGTGTCCCCACTGCTTTATCTTGCACAGTGTCAAAGGCAAAGTGATAATGCTGTCATGTCCAACGGCAGCTTAGGGAAATTACTACGGAGTCAGAAAATACATATCCAGAAAAATTGCCCTTTTTAATCATTTCTCAGACCTTAAAATCTCCCCCGTGCCTACAAATTTTCCTGCCAAAGTTGGAGGACAAGGTAAGACGGCGTAGAAAATTCAATAATTTGTTTATTATTTGATGCTGAAGGATTTAATGCAATAACCTGGGACACATTTTTCCGTGGATTTCATCTCTTGTCGACAGTCAAAAAACACAAACATCGCGCCTGATTCTGTTATAGGCAATCTGGGTTTAAAATGAACAGTAAATGTGGGGCCATATTTCATTTTAGTGTAGCGAACGTGGGAAAATGAAAGTCCTTGTTTGTGTGTGCACTTGACTGTGTGAGCCGTATTGACTCTCCTGTTTGCACACCCATGCGTCCCTCCCCCTGTCTGGCTGCCTGAGTCCCAGGAGTGAGTGTCAAATGGCAGGGCAGAGCTGTTCCTGTCCGAGCCCTTTAGCGTCACACTCCTCCCCCACCAAACATGCTCAAATCCAATGGCATGTTCTCCGTGCATGTGCCATGTCTCACTTCCCCGGTGCAGCATGACATCATAAAATAAAGGCTGACAAGGGGAAGTAACCCCGTGGCCACAAGGGCCTCTCCCCCCCCCCACCCCTCGCCAACACACACACACTCAGACACACAAAGCTTTATTCTGCGAATCTTGGGAGTGATCTTCTCCGAGTCTCTCCTCCTCCCAGTGTGCAGCCAGACAGATGGAGATTCATCTCTCAACAAGCTGTGATCTGTGTTTAGAGATGTGTGCTGCAGAACACAACTCTAATTAGGTTTATTGTTGATCTTGGGAGGTTAATTTGTACTTGGCTGCAAGTAAACATGCTGAAAGAGGCCAACCTAGTTCTTTACAAGGCACCAGCATTGCAGCTATAAAGAAGGGCGCCTTTTTTATCTTCTTGACTTTCCAGGTGATTCAGAAAGATTACACCCCCATACTATATTTGTCTGGTCTGGTGTAATTGCGCTTTGTACAGAAGGTGAGAGATCTGTCTTGGTTGGGGTGGTAGAACTAGGAATGAGATACGGAAAGTGTGTTTGTCTAATGAGCTTAGGGGTACAGTTGTGTATGGGTGTGTGTGTGTACGTGGCAGGTATTATTTCTTTATTTTATCCTCTTTTCTTATTTCTGCAACCTCCAGGTAAGTAGCCTTGTCAGAGTCTGAGAGATGAGCCGGGCCCACACAAGTTCTCTATCCTCTCCCCACCCTATCTCTTCGCGCTGCACACAGTGGTGTTTCTAATGCGCTCGGTGACAGATCAGTTGTCAGCGGGAGTACAACATAATTATGTTTCATTTTGCATTTCCACCTACTTGAGAATACGCAAACATTATGGAGATGAGACAAAGCAGAAAGTAACGATTCCCTCCTTACCTGAGCTAATTCTGTCTGAGGGATCTTATTCAAGAGACGTGCTGCGCTTAAACATGAGAGCTTGATAAATGCATGCATGTGTGTATGTGTGTGTTCAGGGTGAGTGTGTCCCAAACATGTCTGTTAAAGTAGATCCTTGTTTAATGTTCTGCAGGTGTGTGTGCCATGAACAGCTCAGTGTGTATTACAGTGTGTAAAATAATCTGACCGGTCAGCGCACCAGTCACTGTCAAACACTGTTTGTTAATGCGTCCATGCATCCATATACCAAATAAAATGAGTACTACAAAGACGCTCACATTTCTGGATACAGTTTTGCATTAGCCGCCTCTAGTTCTTCATAGTGGACAAATGTGGTACTGTATCGAAAAAATTATAAAAATATAAAAAATTATACTATGATACTGAGATCAGTGGTGGTTCACATCCTATGGCCCACTGAATGGTAACCCTAACCCTAACCTTTGCCAGAAATTGATTTCCAGAGGCCAGGACAGTGCATTCAAATGGCTTATTCTGACAGTCTTAAAAAGATATTAAACTGATGACAGCAAAAAAGTCCTCATATTTGAAGTTTCTCTATCATCTCTCAAATATATATATGTATATATATATATATATATATATATATATACACACACACACACACATATAT
>JBAJHX010000053.1:8946631-9012034 GCA_037176925.1 Amniataba percoides
ATTGTACTCAAACGGCTGGTAACTTGGAAATTATGATGACTGTCATTTATATTGACACTTTAGGAAAATCGGAGAAATATATCATTTGCATAATAATTTGGAACGCGGTGTATATATATCAGGACGCAGAACACAATGAGCATTCATACGCTGTAAAAAACACTGTACACACATACACACACACACACATATATATATATATATATATATATATATATATATATATACACACACACACACACACACACACACACACATATATATTTATATATAGTTATATATAACCATATATATAACTGTCTATCTAACATTTTTAAAAGGCAGCTATTTATTAATTTTGCAACTAATTGATGTGGTTCTGCAATACAACCAACATATTTTTCAGTGTAGGTCATTTAATATCTCAATATATTTCTATTTTCTGCAGAGGCGGAGTGCTATTTGTCTAAGTACAGGAGCATATCTATGACGCACTCATCTATGCACGAGTGCTTTTAGGTGTGGCTTGTTTTTAAGGTCATGTAAACACGGTTTCTATCTTTACAGGTTAACATACATGAAAAATAATTTCATGCACTGTGCTTCTCAAAGGCTACTGAAGGCTACCAGCAGCTTTACAGGACAAACTTCACACCTATGATGCTCTGTAACTTCAATGAATAGTTTATAACCACATAAAATAACAACATGTGGTAGCATCATACGCAAACCAAGGTCCGTGTCAGACTTTTCATACCCAAACCATGCGACAGAAATAGTCCCCTTTTTAAAGTAATCTCTCTTCCTCGTGTTTGTTACTCTGTGTCATGATCACTCTCATTCATGTTTGTTTGTCTTGCTGTTATGCACATTTCCTGCCTGCATCTATACCCTGCAGGAAAAGTGTTGTCTACATGATGTAAAGAGTGTGCGACACAATAAAATAAACAATGGCACATATAGATATTTTGGCATTGTTATGCATTACACATCATCATATTTCACAGCCCCACTAATTAATGAATTGTTTTGACAATACAGTGAATTGGCATCCATGCATTGATGTCTGCACGTCTGTTCTCTTCTTTGCCTCAATCAGCTACCAGAACCAGCTGCATGAACGTCTCCAACCATCTGACTGATGCTTTTTTCCCCTCCTCTCTTGTACACTCAAGCCACCTTCCCAGACATTCAAATCAATGATCTGCCCGCTCCATCTCGTTTTTTTTCTCCCAACCCCGGAGTCACTGGAAGTCACTTGTCACCATGTTTGTCCAGTCTGCCCTGCCGGAGTGCTACAACTCACAAATCGATACGCTTTTTTCAGTACATGAAATTTTAAAATGACCCAGACAGCAGATGTGTCTTCTGTGTCACTATACTTCAAGTGTTGGCTAGTCACACTGTATCCAATAATGCGGCTTGACACTGAGTGATGGCGGCATTAACCTAACCTGGGAAATTTAATACTGATATTCCTGCAAGTGACTGTGCTTCGGTGTTGGTCAAACAAAAACACACTGCGCGCTCGCTATTGATCACTGCGGGTGCCGCTGCATTCAGCGTGGCATTTCCATGATCACAGTTCATTGCTCTGTCTTATATCTCCTTTTCTCCCTTCTGCCTCACCCCACCCACATCCAGGAGACATGGCTCCCAGCAGGGAGAGGGTCAGCTCAGAGGAGACTTCAACCTGTCAGAAAAAATTCTCATCTAGCCCCTCATGCCTCCCTTCACCGTCCAACCCCTCCGTCTCCCACGTCTACTGTGCTCCCTTCCCTGGCACCCATCACTCCTCTTTTCCTCTGCTACCCTCCTCCTCTTGCCATTTGATTCAGATCACTGAGTTAGCCTCCGTCTCCTTTGTCTGAGGCTCCATTTTGCCTGGCAGATGGACAGGAGGAGAGGAGATGGACTCACATCGGAGGGGAGTACGTGTGTGTGTGTTTGTGAAATGGAAGGAGAGGAAGAAAAAGGGAGGAGGAGAGAGGCTGAAACTTTTCTGGGAGGCAAAATGTCAAACAGCAATGAAGTGAGGAGACTTTTATCTGTCAAACCTGTGTGAGGTCTTGCCTTTCAGGCTACTGAGTGACAAGGCTGCAGTTAAAAGAGAGCCGAGATGCGAAAGTGAGGGCGACAGAATGAGTTTACCTCTCATTCAGTTAGCTTGTCATACAGTATCAGCCTTATCTGTATATGCCCTATTTTACCTTAGCCAGTGTGTGCTATCAAAGGAAGTTTTGTTTTTTTGTTGTTGGTTTTTTTTTGTTTGTTTTTTGGGAGGGGGGTCTTTTTTTGGACAATTTTAAAAGTCAGAAATTAATCATCCAGAAAAAAAAACGTATGCGGCCAAATAAACTTTTGCTTCAAAAATGGTCAACATTAGCACGATTAGTAATCAAATGTGGTCTATTTTCTGGTCGCATGATTTTTTTGAAGTCTTACAATATGCCCAAAAAGTGGTTACAAATGGCTGACTCACTGCATACTCACTGACATGCCCTACATTGCTCTACTACTAAGCTCATGCTCTTAGCCCATGGCAATGCCTCCACACACAACACAGATGCGGGCCTAAGAATAGAGGAGGGATTGATGGATGTAGAAAGGGAGGAAGGGAGCTTGGTAATTGGGTAAGTGCCCTTCTGGATGTGCAAGCCTGAATAAAAAGTATTTTTTTATAAAAAGCCTTTCTTAGGATCATTTCACTCAAAAGTACATAAAAGCTCTTTCAAAGTTTCTCTGTGTTCTTTGCCCTCAACTGAAATGGTCCCTGCGGAGAATGCAGAAATACACAAACACTCACGCACACTCTCCTGAAAGACGAGGATAAAAGGGTTGACCCTACAAACACAAACTTACATGCATGCACACAAATCCCTACACATACACACCAACACAAACACTCATAGGACATAAAAAATAGAGGGCATTCCATTCAGGCCTCCTAACAGTTTTTTTTTTCTTTCCAGCTCTGCATCTTAACCCGAGATTATTAATAATGCTCCAGTTGAAACACAACAACTCATTTTGCACTGAAAGGTTTAAAGTGTGCGAGCAAGCAACCGAAGTAGACTTTTCATCGCAGTCGCGCCCGGCAGCAAATAATGACCCGCGAGTTAGTGGCATGGCCATCGGAGATAAAGGCGAGAGGGAAACGCATGATTTCACTCAGGAGAGACTTTTGTCGCTCAGCTGTGGAGGAGTGTGAAGAGAGAGAGAGAAAGAGAGAGAACAGACCAACAGGAAGCTGCTGTAACCTGCAGACAAACCTACGGCGTGATGTGAAACGCAGAACTGCAACGTCAGCGTTGAGCTAGCAGAACAGGCTGACAAAGAGAAGCCGTGAAGTTTATCCCTTCACTGTTTCTCGTAGGATTGCAGGTAATGATATCTTTAATATAAATGAGTCAATCGATCATTCTGTTTAATTAATCATTTAAGAGGAGGCCAGTGAAGGTTTTGACCTCGAGGAGCGCGGGGAAGTTTTGCTGAGTGTGTTACCCCCCCGCTTGGCGACATGATACACCATCCCACCACACTGATCGACTGATACACTAAACATAGTCATTTTCCTATCAAAGGAAGGGAAAAAGAGGTAGTAAACACAAGTGTAAGACAATGCAGAATTATTTTTCAAATTTTGTCTTTGCAATTTCTTTTTTCTCAGAAAGGAAGTTTGTCAGAATTCAGAAAATGTGTTTTGGTAAGTGATAATGTAAATAGTTTTTTTTTAATGGGAAAAAAAGTCATTGTTTTGTCTGGGCTGGAATAAATGTGGTGAAATCAGCATGACAATTTAAGTGAATCATTTGCAGAAATTGATTAGCCAAAATATTTTTTTTACCAAAAAACACTCAAGGTGGCGATGAACATTAGCTCATTCTGTCTTTGATCACAGTGTGTGATAATAACAATCTTGGCACTTTCAGGTACCTTGTGTTTAGACTCCGAACAGTTGAGATTTTATACTTCTTTTTTTAGACACACTATTTAAGTTTTTAAAGGGGGTTTTGCAAGAGAACATGTCTGTGTATTCTTCAAAATATAGTTTCCGGAAAAAAAGTATTCCTTTGGTACTGGTGCTGTATCAGCAGCGTTATAAAAACATGTCAAACAGTGTGCGGCGGTAATATGATACGACAAGTACATGCAAAAATCCTATTGATGTTCAGTTCTGTGTTTTGTGTAATGATAAAAGTCTTCACATATCTCCAATGGAAACTTCAATAACTTCTTCTGATCATGTTTAATGCAACTTTTTTAAAAGCATTAATGTGGAGCACAAAACTTTGCGAAACACTGACACTATACGATCACATTATCACAACTGATTCTGCAATAAACTTTAACAACAGTAAAGAATCTTTGTTCGGGCCTACCTAAAGGTTTAAAGTTTACAATGCTATAAAAATGAAAATAGCAAATCAAACCTGACACTGGAGCAGCAGACTGTTTAGCATCTTAATAAATGACTGAAACGATCAATTATCAGATTCATTTTCTGTTCATTTACTGATACGCAACTGTTTCAGCAGCAGTTTCATGCGCACACATTCCTCCGAGTGTGTCACACACTGAGCTACTTTCTCTAATGAGCACTGGTGTCTGAGTTGACTCACTCACTCACACGCCATGTGACAACTGTATCTGAGTCATGTACGCGTTTCCTCTGACCCCCACTGCGACCAAATATGCGCACAGCGTGTCAGGACACAGGTGACACCACCAACACTCCTCTGACACTGAGACATCCTATGACAACGTTTCTTCACCCTCTCGCCCTCTTCATCTGTGACCATTCTGGTGGCAGCGAGCCGCGGTGGCGTACTGCCTGCACGTGCTCGCTCACCTGCCCGACGCCCAGATCCCTACACTGGTACTGTCACACTATGTGTTCATACTCTCTCCATGCGATGTGTCCTTCTGGGGAGTAGAGGGAGTAACACAAGGTGACTGTTGATATTAGGATGTAGCATTTGCTACGCTGGGGCGCCTCCCTCATTGGTATTTCATGTAGAGCGCCGTCGCATTCGTCACGTTTCATAAACTTCCTTATTATTCACTGGCGGGGAGTAATTTTGTTCTGCTGCTCGCAGTTGTGAAAGTGAGATAGCGGGAGAGAGGGAGGGATGACACTCTGAAATCCTTCTAATAATCATTTCCCCCCTTCCTCATACATGAACTTGTTTATCAGAAGAGCAGGTGGTTGAGTGCCACTCGCCTCCCTCCGCAGCCCAAACACACGTTCACCTCTGTGAATCCTGGGGGTGATCATCTGTGAATCCCCACCCAGTAGCGGCGCCACTATCCAGGCTCTCAGGATAATCAGCGGGCTTTCTGGAGCTTAGGCAAACAGAGTTGTCAGAGGAGTGACACATACAGTCACGCCTAAGGGAAACGTGGACTTGCGGAGGAAAGTAATTCATCAGTGGGTTCATGAACCAAGCAGCATCCCTCAGGTCCTGTTGTGCTCCAGAAGCCGCGAGGAGCCGAGGATTTGCTCCTGCCGATGCTTATGGCACTGGTGAATTGCTTAAGTGCACACCATATGCAGCAGGCAGCTCTCCACGCACACGTCCTTGTATATCTTTGTTTAGTTGCCGAACGTGCCCATAAAGCCCAGCATAGCAGTCAGGGTTTTACGCCAAGCAGGTGGCCATGTTGTACTCGGCCAGAAAGCATAAAAAAACAGCCTGCCCCCGGCAGCTGCCTGGCAATAAAACACATTTATACCATGATGTCCGTGCCCGTCCCTAAAGTGTGCTTTAGGGTACGGGGCCAAAAAAGTAGAACCTGGTATATTGGATGAACTGGAGTCAACTCCAAAGCAAAAAAACAAGAAGCTTTGACCTTTGTAGCAGGAAGAGTTCTTTCTTTGGACGGGCTGAGACTGTGAAAGTTCACTCCGCATACACTTCTATACAGCAAAGAGTACAAGTCTACAGTAAGAAAAACTAGTCTTCAAACTTTCTGTGTGACTTTTCTCTTACCCCTCTTCCATTTTCAGAGGGTTTCTTTGTTCCTGGACCCCGGGCCTCCTCCCTTTCTTACTCTGTTCTAAAGTAAAGTGGCAGTGAAGTTGTCCCTAAGGCGGCGGATGCGCTGGAGCATTAAGTGTGCCACAAGGTGGACTGGCGTATTAATGGAGTCCGGTTAGAGCGGCTGACCTGTGAAGCAGTACGGTCAGCTGCTAGGTGAGCACGCCGCCGCTGTAAATCCCAAACAGGCGTCCCCTGTCTCTCTCTCTTTCTCTTCTCCGTCACGCCTATCAGCCACTACTTCCCCCTCGATTCTGCATCCCCCGCTCCGCCGCTAACGGAATGTCAAGTCCAGCTTTGTTACCGAGGGCTGACAGAGTGGTCAATGGGGTTTGGATGTTCCAGGTTAAGGTTGTAATAGCCACTGTTTCCAGCCCCCTTTCAGCCCGTAATGACAAATAAGGAATAATTTTAGTTTTAAGGATTGCAGTCATGTTCCCAGGCGGAGTCAAGATGCGGCTGTGTTAGATTTATGGCCAACATGAAGCTTGTGACTAATGTTATAGCCCGCTGGGATGCTATGATCTCTCTGTACCTTAGATTTGTGGCCCTGTGAGTTTTTAACCTTTAAAAACAGCCAGCACTTGTGGCGAAGAAAATACATTTCCCTGCGAAATGAAAACATTATACTTCATTAATCCATCGGTCAGGGCTAATTGCAAAGCTCTTTCTATGGTTTAACACTATGTACAGCAAAATCCCTCCTCGGTCAAAGCAGCTGCATTGCTTGCACAGAGACAAAGTGATCACACAGAATATGGGCGCAAATATGTCTTTGTAGTTCTGTCACGAGCCTTTCCTGACAGACAGTCTCAGGTCACCCCTATACATGTTATGTATCAGTCCCTGTGCCCATGTCTAAACCCACCTTGCAGAATTTGCTTTCAATAATGTATAAAAGAGGGCACAGACTTTGCATGTATTGTCAGTACGAGGACATGATCCCTGACATCTGGAGCCTGCACAGGGCTCATGCTGAATGATAATGGCCTCTCCCCCTTTTGATGAATTATTAAATTCAAATTGTTTTGCAAACAAAACATATTTGTTAACACAATGAAATCTGGGGTGAAAGCTGGAGCTTTATCAATATTTAATTTTCACTGTAGACAACAATATAGCCTTTGGCCAGTCTCTGGTACATAATTAATGAAAGGGCAATGGAACTAACAACACATATAAAGCAACTGCTGTTTGTCATATCACTACAGGTTTTAACACTGCAAAGAAACTGCTGCCCACTTTGATACTGCACCCGAGCATTTATGTTTGACACATGCTGATGAGTTAAGGTTTACAGAAAAAAAAACAAACCCTAAACTTTTGAAATGACACAGTTCTGGAAAAATTTATTAGTGCTCCGTTGAGACATTAATATTCATAGCCCCGTTGTCATCATTCACTCTAAACCCTCTATTGTTCTAGTGTTGATCTCATGGTAATCTCTCCACATTTAAGCTTTTTGATTGATTGTATATCAATGTCACGCTGCAGTTATGGAGATATGCCTGTGATTGGGCTGATTAATATTTGATTTCCTGTTGAAAGGTTGCCCCCCCGCACCCCCCACTCCCCCCCTTTTTTTTTGCTCTCTTTCTTTCTGTGTCTGGCATCAGAGTGAGAGAATGGGAAGTCGGCACAGTGAATATCAAGTGGCTGATTGGGGCTGTCACAGTAGACCCCGGTGGACCTTGGTTGCCAGATGTGCTTGTCCATTGGTGTCAGCAGCAGGATTTGTCTCTTGGGTCTGCAAGGGGTTTGTCGGGGTGGACAGACGGTGCAGAGGAGGTTGCCGAGCAGAGTGCTGTCCCTCACTAGGGCCTGCCACTCACGCTGTCTTTTTCTCTATTCATCAATGTCAGTAGACTGCTGATGCTGGTGTCTGATGACGATACCAATCCTATGGTGGCATCTCTCATGCCACGCATTCTACCTGAAATAAATCTCCCGTAACACGCGCCTGTGACTGACATTCTGCGACAAGTTATTTTGTAATGATACGGAGAGCGCGGTTTGTCCCTCATGTACATATCCCAGAGGAGCATTCAGGTCGATAGACGCATACAGCTCAGGAATTAAAGGAAGGACATTTTTTGTGCTATTGATTGTGTTTATTGTAAAATGCTATTCAGATGCGGCGCAGTGTGAGACACATACAGAATAAGTTGTAATAGTGAGGGAGGTGAAGGTTGGAGCCTTGAGCTTTTTTTCCTCTTTACTTTGTCCTATAACTCTGCTTTACCTGTGGGTAATGAATTGAAGCTGCTCTGTTATGAAGAGAGGAGGAGCAGTTTGCTGCTGCATTTGAGGGGCACCTTCCTACACTTGGTTGTGTGTTTCAGACCTTGGAGAGCTCATTTAAACCCTACTTTATTGTTTCCAGCAGCACCACTCAGGAGCGCTGAGGTGGTGCTTGTTGCTATGGAGGACAAAAGAAAGTGACGTGGTTGTGCAGACGGGATATAGAGAGGGAATATGTGTGTGCAGACAGTGTGCGGGTTCAGTGTGTTTATGTATACATTTCTTGAAGGTGCCTGTGTTAAGTGTTTGCTCTATGTGTTAAATCATCTCTGCACCAAGGTTCGTGCATTGTGTGTGTGCGTTTTGTGTGTGTGTGTGTGTTTTGAGGCAGCCAGCAGAGCGGGGGGAACATCTGCACACAGTGGCACAGGCCTTCTGCCTTTACACACGGCTCCTGCCGAGCAACGCTTCACGGCCTAGCAGGCTGTGACCTCCCAGAGGCTCCAGGGGAGCTCTTCCTCTTAAAAGCCAGCTGTGCCTCATACTTTCTGCCCGCCAAATATTCCACAGTCCAGCTGTTCACCTGAGAAGCATGGAGCACAGACCTCTCACTTCCTCCCTTTTATATTTTTGGAGAGCCATTGTGCAGGTTTAAGAGAGCATGGAGTATAGCACCTGTGATGCCTTTGTTGTTACTGCCAAAGTATCAAAGTTGGCCTCTCACTTTGTGTTGAAGGCTGTACAATTTAGGTTTTCTGTCATATGTAGTCTCACACTAAATGTATTCACAAATCGGTCAATTCTTGTGATAAGGTACAAGGTGTAGAATATTTTCCTCTTTCTCATGGGTTCTTACTCTTTTAGCAGTGCATGACCCCAGTTTAATATTTTAGCGTTTAATCACAGTTTAGGTCAGTTGAGTCCACTTTTTTAACGTCTCCGTATCTGTTCCTTTTAAATGCCACTCTCCTTAAAATTAAAATACAAGTAGATTATCTTTCAAAAGCCTTTCCATATTCTTAATCAGATGGATGTGTTTGTGCATGTGGTGGAGAGAATGAGCGAGTACATCGAATAATGTGCGACGGTTTTGGAGCATCGCAGGTAACACTTTGATGTGCTTCCGAGCCACATTAAAGGATGTACTTGGAGCAATAGCATTTAGCCAGAGATAACAAAATGAAACAAGGTTTCCAGAACACTAAAAGTGTCATTCCTGGCGCTCCTCTTGTTATTGTAGAAATCGTCTTGACTGATTCATCTTATTTGTGTCCTTCAGTCACATTTGTTTTGGTGTCTGACTTCATTGGATGGAGCTAATTTTCATGATTGACTTTTGGATTTCAGCCACAGGAGGATTGCATGTTATGGTCATTTGCGGACATGTGCCAGCGTCTTGTAAATAATCCATCAAGGCTTCTAATGATGCCAGCCATTTGATGATGTGAATCAATTTCATGAATAAGACATAATTGCAGTTGAAAAACATTTTAAAGCGTTGACTGACATCCATTTATTGACATGTTTGGGATATTTTTCCTCACAGGGTAACGTGGATATTTGCCTAGGAATTGTTCCTGGTTTTGAGACCAGCATTTTTGTTTTTCAAATATTTTACAACTAAGCAGGGAATTTCCAAAATGCATATACTGTATTGGAAAGAAACACTTTTTGTGCAGCTGTAGAATTTTGTGTCAAGTGTCTCCTTCAGAAATGCCTATAGGGCAATAAGTTCTAATATGTCAGACATGAAACAGTGTCAGGACTGTGGGACATGTTAAAATTTTGTTACAACAAGGTGCTGCCGGCTCTGTCTGCGAGGTAAAGCATGAGTTAGGAATAAGCACACCCCATGCATGTCAACAGCAGAGCAATTACAGGCCCCATGAGCAAAATGGGCGACGCGGTTCTAGACTGACTAACTGCACAGGATGTATGGTACCTCCCGGATCTACTGCATAAGAAAACTGTGCTACCAACTGCACTGTAGTTCTTATATTTCATAGAACTGTAGTGTGACTGTACGGCTAAACATAAAACGCAAACTGATGGAACTGATGGACAAAAATTGACACTGAAGGAAGCAAATCTGGGCTCGTTGTAACATAAAACAAAGAAATAACTCAAGTGATCAACCACAAAGCTGAGGCAGAAACAGTGTTTGCCCTTTTACAACCTGTGATATCAAAGTGTTTCATCCTCCGCTCTTTAAGACTTCCTATTAGCAACGCTGATGAGCTTATTAGGATGGAGCAGTGCATTCAAATGCCCAATCATGAATTAAGCAGTGTAATGAAGAAAGACAGAGGTTAGTTAGAGCTGAGGTTAGCAGTTACCTAAGCTGTCAGCTCGACTGTGACGCCTCTCTTTCGTCGCAGGGTAAAGGGGCAGTGAAAGAGCGAGATGAGGGAATAACCCTCACAGTTTTCCACGAGATGGGAAGTTGAGAGTTCCAACCTCACAGTGATTGATGACTCACATGGCAATGATATATAGGGTGCCCCCATCCCTGTACTATAATTTATGAGCAAGCTCGTTTAATTTGTCCGTGGCTTAATTTGGCCCGTATATATGACGTATGAACATGTTCAACAATTGATGGCTTATACTGTCAAGCAGCAGTGGCTGACTGAGACTAACATGTCCTTTGGCATAGACACCTTCACTGTCATCTGTCCAATCTACATGACCTGACAATTAAGCTAATAAGTGAAAATGGCACCTTCCCAATGCAATTTTAATGAGCACCATGTTGAGTAGAGGATTCTGTTCATGAGGAATCGTTAATGGGCTGCTTCTGATTCCCAGCACTGAGGCAGAAATGGTAAATGCACTTGAACTAAAGGCTCGCCATAATTGGTCCATGGTCCGTAGTTGAACCAAGCCTAATTGTGGTCCTTCAATGTCATTCAAAGTTTTGCTCTGAATTTGTAAGGTTTACAGACTTTTACAGGTCTGTCACCAGTATAACCTTCATTGCGGTACAAATGCTTTGGGCACTTGTCCTTCACAATCTGTGCCACCAAACACACAATGAAAGTGTCTTGGCAGTGCAGATGTGTGATACAGGTGTGCCATCTCATGTTATGATCGGTATAAATTTTGTTCTGACAAAACCTGGTCCAATATTCGATTACAAACAATACTGTGTCAACGCATTTCAGCCATGAGAGAGCTGCATCATACATGCCGCATGCGTCTTCATCTGGTAACAACATTGACAAGATGTCAGAGTCTATTTCATTCCCCTCAACAGGTGATGATTGACTGGATCGTATATCCACTTTGTGATCATTAACAAGAGAAGCGCGTGATAATATCAGGAAATTAAGAAATAAATAAAACTTCTCGGTTCGTGAAAGCTGTGAAAATTTGAGGCAAACAGCCACAAAGACAACATTTCTGTAATCCAATACCACATTCAGCACTGCATGCTATATATGTTGTGGCTTAGAAGATAAAGTGGGTGGTCCATTAATCGCCTTGCATGGCAGTTTGGCTGCCATTGGTGTGAGTGTGTGGGTAAAATGGGCGAATGAGAAAGTGTACAATATATATTCAGTTACCGATTTATTAGGTACACATTGCTACAACTAATACAATGTAGCACAACAGCCCAGCAATAAATTCTACCTCCATGAAGGTCATTATGTTCAGTGTTTCTTGTGACTCTTTTAGAGAGGTATTGTAATTTGTGGTGCTGTTGAATTGTATTGCCTTATACTAAGGGACGTCGCATTTTCTCAAATGTTGTTATCGCAAAAGTACCCTGTAATACTCCCTTATTTTGAGGCAATTACCCCAACCCCAATCTGTGACTAGCTACACTTGATTTTACGAGAAGTATGTTTTCCTCAACAACCTTAATCTCCATGCCATAGTAAGCTGTGGGCTTTGCATTGTTGCCACTCTTGGAAGTTGGTGCGGCTGCCATTGTATATAAAGGCTCACTAATAGACCCCAGTGGGGCATCATTCCTATTCCACTCATGATGAAGACATTCTCTCTCTCTCTGTTTTTTTCCCTACTCTCTCTCTCTTTCTTTCACTCTTTTCACTTCTGTCTCTCTCTCTCCGTCTCTCTCTCTCAGACTTGATATTTTTCTCTTGGCTATTCTCTGCTCTGCCTGTGGGCCTGTGAAATGTCTCTGTCTGAGGAGAAGGCCCCCTCGTCCCTCTGGAAGCCATTAGAGAACCTTTATGAATATGTGCTGAAAGGGCGCTTTTTTCAGGGGTGGGGACTGAGTGGGTGGGCGGCTGAGAGGGATTTATATGCAATGCTATCATTTGCCTTAGATGCTCTTGTGAACCACCTACTGTAAAAGTGTTGGATTCCGTTTGTCTTTTTAGAGCATCGTTTTTACTTTGTGCCACCCTTGGTCTTTTGTTGAGCTGCTGGTGGTGCTGAGCGATGCTCGTCTTTAAGTGTAGGCCCCGTGTGGATGTTTTTCTTCACTCAGACTGAGTGAAGCTGTATCGCTTTAAAATATTGTTAAAATTGGCTTTCACAGGCAGTGGTTTCCCTTTTCCCAATATCTTGTTTTCTGATATACTTTTTCCTGCTTTGGCTTCCAACTTTTTTATTTGGAGATGGTAGTGAGTATAACTTGGGGCACAAACAGAGAGAGTGCATTGTGTTGGTAAGTGCTGCTCACTATAAGTGCATCTCTGAAAGTGGGAAGATGCAAAAGGGCTCAGTTTTTGTGGCTTTTATGCATTCTGTCCCCATGAAATAAATATCACATATTTTAAAAGCTTGTATGTAAAATTGAGCCACAGTTAAATATTTAAGATGCTCTTGAAGAGATAGTGGCCAGGATGTACTAAGTGCACCACTTTACTTGCGGCATCTACCCCTAAATCTGATTGGTTTGACTATGTACTCCTACTGGTAAGCCTGTGGCAGTTTGTGTCTGCATATGAACGGTGGCGCTTTTAGCAAGATCAACCTGCCTTGGGGTTTTTCCCCCTCTTGTTGATCTGTGCTCCGTGGTAACAAGATCTCATTCCTAACAGACTGCGAATGCAGGCTTTAAAATGAGCGAATGAAAGGGGAGGGTGGAGGCGGCAGCAGTGGTGAATGCCCTCTGCTTCTTTACCTCATTAATTGTGGAGAGGGCAACTGTTTTGAGTCCTACCTGATGGTTTGGGCTGCAGGCCTGCCCGGGTCAGGAGAGAGCTGCAGCACTCATGAATCATGCTGCTGGGAATAGGAGCCCAGCTGAGGTCCACAGGAGGGGGGCTAAGCATCGCCACAAAGGCCTCATCCACAGCAAAGAGGCGCTTTGGAGGTCCTGCAGGCTCAAACAATCAATCAGAGACCGTTCTATCATAATTACACCCAGGGAGTCGTGGCGCTGTGCTGTCCACACCTTGCAGCACATAGCCCCTTCCCTCCATCTCTCCCTCCACCACCTTTTGTCAAGTGGTTAGTCTGTCTCAGTCTCTATTCCCCTAGCACCTCCATCAACGTCTTCCCTCCCCTTCTGTCTTCTTTCCCCCCGTCTCAGATTCTTGCCTCTGTCGGCAGACCTCCATTTGCCCTCCATTTGGATTTCGCTGGCAGTATCCTCTGTTGCCGGGCGCAGACGTTGCACACAAATACATTTGCACACCCAGAGACAAATGAACATGCACACGCACCGCACCACGTGACGGACTGTGAGGAGAGGATAGATAGATGGGAGGTGGACTGATGGTGTCTGTGGGGGAGAGAGAGAGGTATGTAGGGCACAGTGTGTGGATAAAGTAATGATTTCTCCTTCACACCTCCCTTGCTAATTAGTGCAGGCTGCCTGCTGCCTTGAAGGGGGCGGTGTCTAGGGAGCCCTGCTATTTGTCTTGAAGAATTACCGACAAGGAATTCACGTCACTCCTTAATCCCACAGATACTGGACGGAATTCAGCATTTACCTGACTGCAGCCACCTGTCAATTCGATGTAATGATTTCAACGATCATTTTTAGCCGCCACTCCTCCCTGCAGCCACGCAACGGGGATGTGGCATAAGCCGCAGCCCACTTCACATCCCCTAGGAGCCTCTCAGTGCAGACTATTTATGTGTCTTCCACACAGATGCGTCCACCATATTCCCCCATCATCCCTTATTTGTTCCCACAGTATCTCTCCACGCTTCCTCACAAGTGTTGTTTCTCCGCCCCCATACATTTGGAGAGCAGTCGGCGCAGCGGTGACATCGCTTAGCCCCCATGTCAAGCTGCAGGACTGATAGCAACAGTGTGTAAATATGACATACATTTCGGGGAATACAAATCAATGTATTAACCTTAGCCGTGTCTTGAGCCAACAAGTCACACTGAAATCCACAAATGGGATTCCAGATTTTGAACTTTTAAATGTATTTTTCACTTTTCTTTTTTTTTTTTTTAGCATTTCTGTTGAAGTTAATTCCCCAGAAAAAAAAAATCACAGAAGAAGAGTTATAGTGTGGAGAAATAGTTTTAGATTTGTAGCGCCGTGCTGCCGGAGCAAGGAAAAGCTGAGGTGGGTGTGTAGCATCTTAAAGATATATGTGATAGGTGTTTGTGTGAGAATCCCATTAACATTATTTAGCCTGAGGTGGATCTCATCTCCATAGCAGCTGCATCTGACAAGCCTGCCATGGCTCGACAAAGAAGCCAATCATTAATGTCAGCCAGAAGAAAAAAGAAGTATTATGTTTCCCTGGAAGTAATACTCAGTAATGATGTCCATTTCCCTGCATTCTGTACTTTTCCCTACTGGGCTAATAAGATGAAACTTTAATGATCTCACTGGGTATATTGTTCTCATGCATTACGAGACAGCAACGCGACACAGCAAAGAAAAATTTGATTCAGATGAGACTGGGATAGGTAGAGTTTCGGTGAAAATACAAAACAACAATAACAGCGTCTGTCCGTGGACTATGTAGAAACGGAAAGCATGAAAAATAATACATGGAGTGAAAGAGTATGAGTGACAGAGTCAAGCCTTTTGGACACAAGTTTGTAAAGTGTCACTTCACATTTAACAATGTCACATAATTCTAATTCTATGGAGCAATGCCGGAGGAATACCTTCAATTAATTTACTATTTCAAATCCTACATATTATTTAGAACATGCCTGTTAGGGTTTAATGTTTACTGAAGTATTTAAGCTTTATAAAAAATAATAGAAAATATTTTTTTTTTTTAAATCACTGTTTTTAATGGTCCTACAAGCAATTTATGATATTACCTGTGACTCAATGTACTCCTGTTATCTCCCATCAAGCACACATTCTTTTGGACTTATAGCACTGCGAGTAAATTATTAATTTTTTTTGTGTTTATACACTATGTTGTCAGTTTATTAGTCACAACTGCTGTGGCTCAAAGCAATTCAGTCTGATGGCACCATGAAGTAAATCCTCCCTTCGTGAAAGTCTCGAATGATGCTGAAACACTTTTAAGAGGGGTTTATACAACTTTATGGTCATTTTGGAGGCTGTATTTTTATGGTGCTGGCAAATCACACTGTAGTATTTTGGGAGGCGTTTCTTTTATTTTGTCCGCCTCATTTATATCAATAAGGGTACACTTAACGCCTCTCAGCAGTGCAATTAAAGACTGCCAGAAAGCACGGCCTCAAAACTTACTACAGAGATGAATCAAGACCTTTTCAAAGACAGCATTATGAAAGAACATTCATGAAGGATAGAGGGATAGTAATACTAAATAATAAACTGCGACTGAGTATGTATTTTTCTCAGAATAGTATGACATTAACTGTTGGACAGGTACGCTTATGGCATGGCTTATTTTGCTAGTCCAGAGTGGAACTTTCTCAAGTCACAGGGATGACATGTGTTTGCCAGTCGGCCGTCACAGTGGAATATCACACGCCCACATCAGGAAAGGTGCGCCCAGCGGAGCGGTAACATAAAACAAAGACAGCACAGCACATTATCAAGCAACTGTACCAGGTTTCCAACAAAAACTGGACGAACTTGTTCTAAGTGGGATCAAAGAACAAGCCCGTCTCCGGGTGGATTTAAAATGTCAGTATATCTCTGCTCTGTAAGATATCATGAATTCTTAATGTGTAAACAGGCACGAACGCAGGGGTCCTGCCATGCTGTTCTCCCAGATGCAAAAACTTCCCCTCTCTGTTTGTGAACTTAATGTTAAGGCCACGCTGCGCTGTGATAAGCAGCGCGTATTTCCCACAGAGGGCGTGACGCCGAGCACGTACCCCCTCTGCAATGCAGAAGTGAGGCAGAACTGTGTAAATGCCCCTGTGCCGGTGCCACGTAAAATGGATGACACAGGCCCGGGCTAAGAGGCTTTGCCAAAGCTGTGGCTTACCAGTCTCACAGGTGTTAATGTGCGCTCTGTCTGCCACCCTCGCTGAGAAGATTGGGCACCGCGTTCACTTTCAAAGGCCCGCTGTCTGGCACAAAAGTTACCACTTCCAACCCATTCTACCATTTGTTTCCCTTTTTTTTGTTTTTTTTTAAGGTGATGGGAAGGGTGCGCCCATCTCAACAATGGCAGGAGAGGGTGGCGGCAATCATCCCCGTGTCGCGCTGACTCGAGTCTGACGAGCTAGTCTGATGCGACGCATTGAGTGAGCAGTGTAACACGCTGTTTATTCTTTTTTTTCTTCTTCTTCTTCTTCCTCTCCAAGCCAGAGATAATATGAGAAGAAGTGAAGAGCAGAGGGGAGGAGATTTGTCCCTGTGCCCATGGTAACAGTCGACTGAAAGATTCCTTGGAGATCGTTTTTTCTAAAGAGGAGAAAAAGAGGATTTATGGTCACTCTGGGCTCTTTGGAGCTTCTGATTTGGGGGGGAGGGTTAAAGGAATCCAAACATGGAATATAATCTCCATTTCTTCTGGTCATCGTACACATCTTCACACAAAGAGGGGCAAAAATCCAGGGATTGCCTGTGCTTATTGGCATTTCTCTTTTATTGCTCTCTGAAATTAGTCAATCGAAAAGCAGCGCAGCTTTGGCTGTATCTTTTTTTTGTGTGTCTTTTTTCAGGTAGCACCTTCATCTCATGCCCTTTCTATCGCTCTCGTTCTATCAGAGTGTATATTGCTGGTGGGCTTTTTCTTTATTGTGAGAAGATGCTTGTAAACACAATTCACATTGCTAGCATCCTCTGGGCCGTAGCTTACCTTGTGTGCATAATGTGTGATTCTGAAGGAAAGTGAAAGGCCCTGGTCTACCGTAGAAGCAGCACACGAGAAAAAGGCTTTTTTTTTTTTTTTTGGATGACACAGCAAGCGAAGATACAGGTTTTGCTTTTTATTTAAAAATGATCCTCTTTTCTGTCAGACCTCACACTGTTACGGACTCAAAAACAGCTTTGCTTTTTCTGAAAGCACGGGCCAGGGGAATTGCATCACACTTACATCACAGCGAGCTATGAACAGACTGTCCAGTGTTGTATAATTTATATTTATTAATTGTGGAGTATTATGGGAAAACAAAACAGAAGTGAGGCAATAATTTGTATCTCATGGTTTACATAAGGGTGATTATCGTATAAGCAATTTGAGATTGATTTTGTAAAGGTTAATGTTAATGATTAATCTTTAATGAAAAAGGATAAAAAGGACTTAAATGGAAATATTTAGATTATGCTTTCTAAAGCATATTTTCACGTTCTTTGTATATTACAAATAAACCCAGTCCACGCTTATCAAGGCAGTACATCTTTGTGCATGTTCGGATGCTTATTTAACTGCTGTTAAGTCTCTCAGTGCTGCCTATAGATAGTGAGCTTTAAGTGGGGACGAGTCAAATCCCTCCTGTGTCTTAGTGGAATTGTGGGCCTGAGCAGACTGGATTTCAGCTCAATAGAAGCTGTAATTAGTTGTAATTTACGGGGCAACTCCTCCCCAGCGACCCTGCTGTGCAGAATCCCCTGGCCACTTGGAAAGATCATGTTTTCTTGCACAGTGCATGGCACTCAAATGAACCACAACACTGCCATAATGGCTTGCTCCCCACTGATTCGCCCACCTTGTGTAAGGTAGCTGAAAGTCACTTCCTGTGATGCTCAGTGGAGCGTACACGCTGCTATTTCCATCTATTAAGACGTGAAGGAGCAAGGATGCCCAAAGCCACCATAAACACATCAATAACAGAAGCAATTGGAGCGACTGGCAAAGTTGGTGGTAATGTGAAGACGTTACTGCTTGATGTGTTTGCACCATCAGCAGCGGCAACTGACAATGTGTTTTTAGATCTAATGATGCATTTGCATGTAATTCTCTCTGCTTGTTATTGTTCTGAAATCAGTCCAGATGCAATTTGAGCGCATCAATTTAGAGTTCAATGTTACTCAAGCAACTAATGGACTCTCAGGCAAAATGAAAATTGCTTCCTAATGATCTGACTAAGCTTGATGGGTGAATCTAAATTGATTAGTGGGCTAACATGAATGTGATATGGAATTAGCCTTTGAGAAGTGTGATCATATTTTTCTGCTACTTGCTGACTGTATTACATTCTGGCTTTTTAGCATCGTACTAATAGCCATTTCTTTGTACTGTATGCACTCTAGACCTTTTTTTTCTCTTTCTCTCATTCTCCCGATTAAAAAATATATTGATGTTCTCATAAATACATGCTGCTGCAGTTGTAATGAACTAAAAGTGGCACAAATGGGACACTAGAAGGCACACAAGTGTTGTACCTCAGCAAATAATTTCCTCGCTACAAGTTCTTCAGGATTTAGATTTCACAACTGAAACAGTTTTGAATATGCAATCAAATTATAAATTTGATAGTCATAAAATTGTATTGCAATACGTTTTTTACTAGATATATATAAATGAAAATCAACCTTTATAGTGAGGACATACAATTAAATTAACTGATGCTGTTTACTTAATTCAAACACAGGCATTCATATTCTGTACTGTATATAGCAAAATCACTGAAGCATTTTGAAGTATTTAGCTTAATAAATCAATGAACAATGTCACATTAATAGTGTTAGAGGAGCTTGTTTACTGCGGAAAAGTTTCCACATTTGGTCTTGGATACATAAAAGTTATGTACCGAAAAATTGGAGACGTTCAAACATTGTGAGGAGCTATGCAAGCACTTGTTCTGTTTGTTTTATGGCACCTTTGAGGCTGAATTGGAATATGCTTTATCAAAAATACTGCAAGTATCTGTGACAAGTTAACCCAATAACAATAGGTTAAAGCTTTTGCATTATTGCCATTTTTGCTAAAGGTAGTGATCAGTCACAGTGTACTGTATCGGCTCATGTATTAAAGCATGGTTACAAAAACTTATACTATGCATCATCTTTAGGCACGCTAGTCAAAAAAGAAAAATGAGGGAATGTGTTTTGCAAAGAAAAGTAAGAAAAAATTAAAAAAGAGAGGTGACTTTGGCAAAATTTCTGAAAAGCTCACGAGAATCTTCAGAGTAGGTTGATGTTAAACAGATTAAGGGCATGAGGGTCATGGCTCGCAAAGGACCGTAACAATTTCTTTCAAGCAGCTATTGGGCTTCAGTTCAGCTCAGGATGATATTAAAATCAACTCGCACAGACCTGATACTCACTTAACCTGGGCCATCTATCACAGTGAGTGTTTTATTCCATTATCATTCTGTGGCCAGCAGAGACCGCTTTGTTGGTCGCTCTGAAAGTCGTGTTGAAGTAGGGCGTCATGTGTGCCTGGACATTTTATTTTTCTTTTTCAGAGAAGAAGGTCATTTTAGAATCAGCGGTGACTTGGAAAAGTAGAACTTTTTCTAGGCTGGAACAACTTTATTTTTAATTTTCAAATAAAATGTCTGAATGACTATAGCCATTTTCTACAAGGATAGGCAAATAAGGGAAAGTGTACCCAGCACTTGAAGAATCTTTTAAGACCTTGAATATCAGGAGGCATCATAATAATTTATCCTCGCCCTCTTATTAAAGTGAAATGTAGATGTAACTGCTGCATATTATACAAGATGCAAAATATTTATTTGAGTTATTTAGGAATTACCAAAAAACTAACAAATCTTAATACTGACAGTGAGGAATCCACTTGTAAATGACTTTCATGTGACCTTTAAGCAGCCCCAGGATCCTTTAGCTGGGTCTCTGAAAACTGTCAAGATGGTTTGTCCCGTGTTGTCAGAGAGGAACGGAAACGAGGGAGGTAGGAATGTATGAGAGAAGGCAAAAAAAGCACAACATCGGCCACAATGGCTTGACCCAAATGTTACACGAACGCGTCCGTCCGGGTAAAAAAGAATGAGGGACACTTGAATACTGCGATGAGCTGACAGCTGGAGCAGAGCACGACAAGCACTCATCACCTCGCCCCGCTTCCTCCTCCCCTTCGCCTGCTCATCCTCCACTCTGCTTTCGACCCTTTCCTGCAGCTCACCTCGGCGAAGATGAATAATGAATGTGACTAGACACATGGGTCAGAGGTGACGTGTCTGTGAGGGAGCAAATTCCTCCTTGATTAGTACATAAAAAGCCAGGCCCATCTGCCTCTGCTCTGGGATTTGACAGGGGTCTGGGCAGGAATGCCAGGAGCCCAGGGACAGCGGAGCAGAGATGAGGTCTGAGCATCGGGGAAAGGTGGTGGGGGGTGCTAGTCCTCTGCATCAAGCAAGGAGAGACCCACAGCAGGGGGACTCACTTTATCATCACCTCACATCACGCAGACTCTGCAGCACTGTAATGTGCAAAGCTCGAATTTGCCTTTAGGCGTGTTAGTCTTAGTGCAGTGTATACAAATCAGGCTATCAACCATTAAATAGCGAGAACAGCACTAACTGTTTTGTATTAACTCATAAAACTTGAAAGTAATGGGAATTGTTTGAGGCTATCAATGCACAGGAATACATCTCTTTTATAAGCTGCTCATTAATATTTGAACACAGATGTATAATATTTCTATTCTTCAAGGGCGGATTTAACTTTTTTTTTCCCCTTCTTCCATTGTTACATTACAGTAAGCATTAATTTCTCTGTTTCACCTTGCTAAGTCCAAGCATAGAGGTTCCACTCATTCAGCCAACAACTCTCGAACAAAGTGATTCAGTTTGTAACAAGCCAAGGAGAAAAAAAAGCAGACTCCCTCTGTACAGTTTTCTAAATCACTCTCACAGAAGGGTCTTTTAGAAAGTTCAAGGCCATCTGCAACACCACCAAGAACCCCTTGAAGCTCCTGGCCTCCCGCGGGGGGCATCATTGATCTTATTAGTCTTTATAGGGGGATTAACAGTGGGAGCTCTTCCGCAGAGTTGTCCACTCATTTACACTGGCGGTCAGGGGCGCCGGAAGGTAATTTACCATACCGCATCCCATAATAACAATGCAATATATACATGCCCTAAATGAGAGATAAGCAAACATGTTGGTAGAGGAAAACATGCAGCAGGTTCACCTCGTGAAGAGAGAAAGAACATACCCTTCGGCTGCGGCTATAATTAATATGCTAAATTGAATTGCAATAATCGACTAGGGGACTAGCCTCGTGCTCTAGAGGTAGGATGATTAAAATGTTAGGCTCCAGTGAAGGGGTGATTGGGACCCTGGTGAATTAAGGATTGGATTTGATGGGAGACAATGCGGCTTCTATTTTTCATTAATTAGCCTCAGATCCATAAAACCCGTGAAAGACTTCAATTGTGTATTACTCCAGCCTCTCAATTACATCCATTCATTAGCTCTGAATGGCCTCCACCAAAGCATTATAGCACATGCATATGAGGATAAAAGTGTGAATGAAAGATTGACTAGACTATCCTAATGCCACTGGGGCCCATTATGATATGGTGGGAGTTTATGAAAAATGTTGGGGTCCTTTGTAAAATGTCAAATGGATGAATGTTACGTAGCCAACATCCAACACAATACACATTTGTGTGGCATGTCAAGTCATAATAAGTTTCTATTTTAAAACCTCCACAGTCACATCCACAAACAGCCATTGTACCCTTACAGACATTAATCAACATCAGCATTTTGGAGATGCACAACCAAATCACCAATCATCAGTGACGACGTTCTATGGTGTCCATGAAATATTGGATCTTTCAGTTAGTGGCTTCTCTAAACACACATTCAAAGCAGGCCTTCGTAGTGCAATGATGACGTAAGAACAAATGGAGTGTAATTCCCCACACAGGTCCATGAAAAGATTCAAAGTCTTGAGTCATCCTTTTTTAATTATCCCGTGAAAACAAGTTGTTTTTTTAACACCAACCACAAAAGTGGGTATTCCTAAATCACTAGGACGCTCCTTCTGAAATCCCAAACAGTGTTCATGCAGACTGCATATGCAAGGAGCTTTTTAAATGAATAACAAGACTGAGTGCACTAAGTCCTGTGGATGAAACTCTCCATAGGCGCCCACCAATCTGTGATTAAAATCTCCTTTGACATTTCTTTGTTGCCTTGTCTCTGCATTGCTCCAACTCACTACGGTTTTGTTTTTCTCTCACAGCTGAAAAGCCGGGCCTGAGGATTTACTATTTTGTTTGTTGTGATGCGTACATTTCTTTAAGAAGATTACCAAAAAAAAAGCAAGTGTTGTCATATATCCTGTTTGCAGCTAGTCCCCCTCTCTCTGTATCTCGCTGTGCGTGTGTGTGTGTGTGTGTGACAGTGTATGACTGCTTGTGTCTGCCTGTGGGTGCATACATACGCAGAGATAGAGAAAGGTGTAGTGACAGCATGAGAGAGGTGCATGGTTGTGTAATGAAACCCATAATTACAGGGTGAGAGACGGGTATTGTTCATGCGATTGACAAGTCCCTTTCAGTCATGAGTGCAGTTTTTGTCAAAGGCCTGTTTTTTCTGTCTCTCTCTCCCCCCCGCCACCACCCCCCGCCCCAGAAGGCCGCGCACCTTCTGCTGCTGCACAGAAACACAAAGGCATCACTCTTCTGGATAGGGAGTGTGCCTGGCGATAATGCATGATTTGCATTTTATTCTTGGATATGACAGCCTCCCTTACAGTACAGTGGAGCTCGAGGCCTAATTTACATTGTGTCCTTATCGGGTGCCATAATGCTTTGTTAAGGGACAGCATTGTATGACATTTATCTGAATGATATGGCGTGATATGGATAGCCAGTGTACACGTGTCTCGTGACAATAAAAACAGGCCGCTGAAGTGTTGGGGACATTGTAAGAAAGATGCACCTGTGTACACCTGTTTTGAATGAAGCCCATGCCGCTCTGGATGCGTTTCTTCCGTGTGTGTGTTTACATGAGCGGAGGCTGAACTATAAAAAGCAAAGAGACACTTCGTCATCTACCGAACAGACGAAATTGTGCTCCAAATGTCAGACCCATTTCCTCATTCTTTTTTTCTCAAGAACAGCCTGCATGTGAGGTGACATTCATGTAATGACATCTTCAAGTATCCGTTTTCACACTTACATCTTCACACACTCTTCTCCTTCTGAAAAAATAACAAAAAATAATAATAAAAAAAATCTATGTACTGTGAGCACAATATTGTTCAAACTCACTTCTTGTCCTCCAGCAATGCCCCTCCTGACAGTGTAAGCAATTTTATTGAACATGCCTTTTCCTCTGACTAGTCTTCCAGAACAAAAGTTTCAGACAGGAGGAGCTGGAATGTCACATATCAGGTCAGTGCGTCCGGGTGTGCGATTCCTCAGATATTACACGTTTTTAATTCCTCCTTACATGCCACAGGAGAATAGTGGGAGCAATGGCTGCCCATAATTGAGCCATATTGTTGCTGAGCTTAGGATTCTTGTGGGAGATGGGGAGAAGATGGAAGAAAACACAAGCCTGACCCCAGAGACAGAGAGACACAATCTGCTGTACATACATAAGCTCAGACCCTCCACAGTCCAGTCATACATATCCCAATGAACTCCCTCATTTCTTCAGATTCCTTCACAGGTCATTTATTCCCCTCTGATTCACTGTGGTAGCCATAGATACTGTTAACTAGGGCTGAACAATTCATCTACATTTTATTTTACTTTTATATATCATTACGATTTTTAATATTTTGCAGTGAAACTAAAATATAAAAAAATCCCAACAGAATCAAGATATCACAATGTCTGTCAAAATAACCGCAATATGATTTTTTTTTCTTTTGTTAACACACTGCAAAATTTGCCAAGTCTAGGCCAGTATCATCGCTGCTCCCTGATGAGTGATTAAACACACATGGAGCATATCGGCATTCCCGATGAGACCCCCAGCAGCCAGCCCTGGGATATGAGCTCATTCTCAATTGCCGGGCCTCACCTGCCACCTGCATCTTTTTTAAAATTAATTTGTCACATATCTGAGGCCAGGAAACTGGCCCGGCTGAGTGCCACCTTCATTTGAGCTCGATGGTTTGAATACTATCAGAGGGGACGTGTCAAAAATGGCACAATTTGAATTGCATGTGAACTGCCTCACCGTGTGTTATTGCTTGTTTTTTCGTGACAGGAGGACAAGCCCTCAAGCTACAACTTTTTTTTTTTTATGTTTCGGAAGTGTTATCCTGGTGATTTCGCTTTCACACCAGAGATGATTGGAAGTGTTAACCACGTTTCCTGTGTATGACATGTGCCTTTGTCATGTCCTCCTGTCAACACAACGTTACAGCAAATTAATTCCCTCGGGACCACAGCCAGTTCTCCCCTATGTTCACTTTTTCCCCTTTGCCAAAGTTCAAGCACTGTAATATCTAAGGTCAGCGGAGAAATAGCTTGTCTATTAATACTGAGAGTTTGGTGGTGGCGAAAGCTTTGGTTCGACACGAATTCCCGTAGGAATCACAATTTGCCTCAGCATTCCCTGGCCCTTCACAGTTTAATAACTCAATAGATTACCTGCCGCACTTTCCAAGGACATTAAACTAAGTTCTCCCCAGGATCGATGGGAAAGGGCTTTTTGGATATCAACACTGCTCAATACTGCACACTTCATTTCCCCACACCATAGAGGCCCCAACATTTAATTATACCTCATGGAATGGTTTTAATTCCAACTTCATACAGTCACCTAAAGTAGCTGTCGATGAGAGGAAGACAGAAACATATCACCGCGAAGACGAAATGTGGAACCAAATCAGGAACTGACGATACTAGAAACACAGATTAGAAGAAAAAAAAAAAAACAGTAACACAGTCCAAGTTGACATTTAAAACCGATATTAGGTAAATGACTCTGAGATACATTTCTTTATAGGCTCTGTATTTCATTAAAAAGACTTGCTTAAGTGGAGATTGTGAGAAATGGGCACTTAAATTTCAGACAGGTGGCAGGCAGGGAGGAGTTATTGGTGCCCACTTGCTTTGTCAAAGGCAAAAAAGGTCTTTGGAAGGTCTTTTTCAAGTGTGACACTCATTGCTGCAGACTATTTACCCACGCTTGTGCTTTTATTTATCGCACTGTTCCACACCATGAATTATCTAATGTCTTATGGACTGTAAATTTCCCTAATGCAGTTCGGCGCCCTTCCTGTACACTTACCTACAAAACATACGCACGTGCGCACACAAGCACACGGCGCCATCAACCACACGCATACACGATCGTAATACCCCTGAAGTGACCCTTTGTAGGACTTACCCCCCCCCTTCCCGGCTTTATTGAGGACTGAGGCAACAAAGTGCCCACATTTGTTTGCGAGGTGTAAGTGATGAAAGCATCTGCCATAAGAACCCCTGGTGTCCTTTTGAGGCCCTTGTGAAAGCAGTAAAGCCGCTGTCACCAATCAATCAGGGAGAGTACCACAATATTGTTTACTAGCGCAGCTCATTAAGCAATGTAGCAGAACATGCTAACTTAATTTAAAGTGAGATTTATTGTGGCCTGGGCAGGAGCGAACCATTGTCCCGGAGCTCAACTCTGTGCCATTGTGGATCCGGGTTGCTAAATTACAACTAAGAGCCGCTGATAAATTGTCCTGTTCTCATCTAACCTACTTACCGGTTTCCAGATAGACAATAATGAAGAATCATTTGACACTGAAGTGGAGCACACTAAAGTTATTTTCTATCACGCCATCAAGCCTGATTGTTGACCAAATAAAACACAGAGGGTAAGTTGTAAGTGGAAGGAAATTAGTAACACATAGAGACATGGATGACTCTCATTAACTAGGCGAGTTGGGTTAAGTTGCAGCACAAAACTTTGTTTTACAGTAAACTACAGAGGGAAGGCAAAAGCAATCAAGATCAAAATTGATTGATTCTGGCTTCTAGCACCAAGAATTAGAGTTTATGAAATTGGTACTTTACAAAGGATAAAATTGACAATAAAAAGTAGATTTGTTTTTGGCTCGACAATATAAAAGCCTCCGTGATGCATAATTAGCTTGAGTATTCTGAGGAGGTTTATAAATAACAGAGAAGAAATGCAATTGGCTGACAACTTAACTCCTCTTCAGTCTCTTCTCGCAAACAGTGTAACACATCTGTGGAAGCGACACTGACACACTGACAGGCTTCCCACTGAGGGCAAGGTCGCAGCAAAGCCCAGTGATCAGGACTCTCACCGGGGTGCTTTGGGCCTCTTCCCAGGTACCAGGTCCGGGGGCATCTCTCTAGCAAAGTGCCTCCGGGGAGTAGTCACACTTTTAAAAGACGGAAATTAAGTGGAAAAATGTCTGCTCACTCACTGATGTAATTATCTGTCCTGGATTAACATCTGTTCGCAGGCTCGAGTGCCAAGTCCACTTCAACATGTGCCAGTACCTCGTGGCAGTGCCGGGTATGTGTACCTGTGTCTATTTCCAAGCGCTGTGTATCTTGGCACCAGCTGCAGCAACTTTTCACTCTGACATCCTCCACCCATTCAACATCTGCGTATTTATGTGAACATCTTGGCTGCGGTCATTGAGAATACCAACGTTGTGACACCACCTAATCAGTTTTTCCAGTTTAACCACGACACTGCAGCACAGGTTTTTTTTTTTTTTTTCCGGGATGCAAATGATTCTGCAAATTGCTTTACAAAGTAGAAACAGAAATTAAATACAAAGTCCTGCACTATGTTTTGAAGATTATTTCTGTTTATATGGCTTCATCTTATTATCATATTTTTATTCAGTAGTCAGCCATATTTACTGCTTTGGTATTTTCTGCCTACACTCCTTGTATAATAAAAAATTCAAGCAGGGACAAGTCCTCACAGATTATCCCTTCCTGTTGGTGGGAAGCCTCTAGAAAGCTCATTAGCATGCTTCATTTATCTACATCATGTGTGTCAAAGTGAGTGTCAGGGTGGGCGTTCACCTAGTGGCTTATTCCCACCTTAACAACTCTGTTGTAACAGAGCTCAGGTGGCCTGTGTGTACCAGAGAACCTGCTTGATATTCAGTCTGCAAACCTGGACTAATCCATTATGCATTGGCATTGTTATACTCCTTTTTACTTCCCCCCCTTATTAGACGGGCCAACTTTCCCTGGTGCTGCTCTAAGTGTGAGCTAAATGAAGGATTCCACTTGAGTTGTGGTTATTGACATGCAATAACCAAAGGATTACACCTGTCTTAGTGTGGAAATGTCATCCGATATAAGCGGAGGGGATGTTTTTGTATGACCCTCGGGTATACATGGTGACTATTCCCAAGAATGTTAAGCCCATTGGGAGCAAATTATAATTGAACTATACCATGGAAAAGAGAATTTGCATCTCATCTTGTTAACTGGGCCCTAATTATCTTTACTCTTTAGTTATTGGAGCAGAGGGGATAGAGCGCTGTGTCCTTTCTATTAGATCGACTGTCTTGGGAGTTTTTTAGCTATAGGTTAATGAACTGCAGAATATCAGGAAGAATGCAATCACAGCTCAGCCAATATTACCAAGGATATGATATTTCTGAGCATGTGCATCAGGGCTGGGGAAAGTCAGCTCTCTAGGGAGCACCCCCCTGTAGTTTCAGAGATGTATAATTGGCAACAATGCCATGGTGGTTTCCTCCTATCGAATGCTCAGTATTTTAAATCATCTGCCCTTGTTGCCACACAAATGGCTTTGGCTGGGGGATATTATCAAGTACTCTCATTACAATGCATGACATGTTTTACAGAGCTCAGTTAGTATAAGATTTGCGTAGCCTTTGGCTTGTCAAATGATTCTATAATTGATTAGATTAATACTGATCAGTGCTAACATGGAGCACAGGGTGGACTGATGTCAGTGCAGAGCAGATAATTGGATATAGTGAGCTAGTGTGAATGCATTATCGGTGATTAAATGGTTCGAACAACGTTATTAAAGTAATAGAGCAGTCACACATGCTAATGTTTTAAAGGAAATAATCACTGATTTGATGATTTGTAATTGTGATGGATAATTTTACAAACAATCTCTCAATTACTTAAGTGAATTCAGTCTGTATGATGTGGGGAAAAGAGTTCTTGTCATATTACGGCATATTTTGCATCAAAACCATACCGTTATAGGATTTATTTATCTTTTAACGTCACATCCTTTGAAGATCCACTGAGGTATCTTACAGAGACAGATCATAGTGATGCTACAGTTTACTGGCCAGGATATGTGATTTGTGCATTTCATGGGTTTGTTCTTCATCCTACAATCACCACCTTACTCACTATAGATTCTTACAGCCCGCATAATGAAGACCAGAAGACAGAACATGTGTACACATATAGTCATCCAGTTATATTGATATATCAATATTACCCTGACTGAGCCTGTGCTAGTGACATTATTAACTCAAGACTGTCAAAACTCTCCTCTTCTTTTCTGTCTTGGTTAGCACAGTGGACTTTCATGTGCTTCAAGACCAGTGGCCTTCAGGAAGCCAAAGTTTGTTGTTGGGGTGTGTTATTTCACCAATCTCTCCAGATCAAGTTTAGCTGTGATGACAACAAGGCGTATGGCCACTGATCACCGTTTACTTCTCTCTTCTCTTATTTAGCAGAAAGAATGGAATTAACAGCAATGGCGTGATCCATCCATCCTTTGCATGTCCTCTCATAAAATATAGTCCTGATCGTTTCTACTTGGAGTCGAAGGACTAAGGCTGCTGCTGCTTGTAGTTCTCACACTGTTTCTTCTTTGCTGGCAGGCTCAAGCCATATTAGCCGACCACCCCTTGTTCCATGGGCTCGCTCTCCATTGGCAACGTGAGGTGATATGTGTGGGAAGTAGCATAGCTGATGGCATTTTCCTGACGATCCGCTTGCTTTGACGATCAGGAAGGTTCACCGTTTCGCTTCACAGTGGTTCCAAGCACAGCGTTTGTTACACTTTTTCTAGGTTGGACTCACAAGGGGTTCAAAAAGTCTGCAAGGGTAACTTCAGGCTCAGAGCCTTTGTGGATTTATTGAAAAAGTCAATCAAATGAATAATATTGTAATAATCCCAATGGTGGGTTTGTGGTGACTAACCTTGTGGGCTAGCTTTAGCTGAACATTGTTTCTAAAACACTGCAGAGACGTTCATAGATCAACTTTAAAACTAAAATAACAGATAAAGAGTTTCTTGTCATAAAACACCTTTTTACTTTGCTTCACATTCAACTTGGTGTCGCTACTTGGTGCAGCAGTGATTATAGCCCTGCATTTGTCTGTTATTTAATGATTCTGTAATGAAACAAAGCCTCAAGGCAGAAATTTTGAATTTGAGTATTTCTATTACTCACATTCTTCAAGTAATCATTTCAGCCGCAGATTGACTATTGATTAGGTAGGTTTTGATGCTGTCTCTGCAAATTGCATGGAAACATACATAAAACAAAGGAAAATATAAATAAATGAGCTGAAAGGAGAAACTTAATACCAATTTAAGGATCAAATGTAGCAGTGCATGTCACTGATTATTCTGCAAGCGACAAAGGAAAATGGTTGGATGATTTTTTTTTTTTTACCTACACAATAAAAACAAGTCAGCCTACACTGTCCAAGTCACAGATGCCTTGAAGTTCTGTGGAAGTGCCATTCATTTGTAATTCTGATAAAGGATCTGTATAATTGTCTGTGTAGCAGCAGGTCCAGTGCTTCTGTTGTTTTCATTCATTTTGTTCATCAGACTGAATCTCTGAGGACTCCATGCCATCTTACGGCCATCTCCTCTCCAGCTGGTCCACAGGTGGCTAAGTACACTTTGCTCTTATTTGTCTGGCCTGCCTGTTCAATATTAGCCTTCCCTCCATCCGCAGAATGGCCCCTGATATTGTTATGAGAGGGAAGCGTGGAATCAAGAAGAGCAAAAAGGCATTTGGCTGGCATTTCCCACCTTGGCTAAATCCAGCTCCTGGTGCCGGGGCCAGACTGTTTCGTTTCTGTTTGAGCATTGATGATGACACTGTTCCAGGTCTCCACCTGTGTCCTCCTCCTCTGATCAGCGTGGTGGGCATGCTGCGAAGGGATAAGCAACAGCAGGACGCTCTCATCTTTCCCTAGTCTTTCCGCGCTGATAAGCATTGAGAGATTATCAGGATTGTAAGGTGTTAGAATCTTAATCTTTTATGCTTGACCTAAGATCGATGTACATATGTCTGTTTGACTCTCGTAGTTTGGTTCTTGCCGTGGAAACCTTTATTTTTGCATTTAAAAAATCCTTTTCAAATTGCTCACCTTATAATGATTTACAGGAAATGCTTCAGGAAAATGACCTCAGAATAAAAGGTATATCCAACCAATTTCTGTTTAATGCACCGTGCATTACTGGCATGATTCATCAGGACAATAATATCAAAAGGTGAATTATACTGTAGAAAGTTTGTATTTTCATATTTAAAGGATAATTTTAAAGCACTTCAGCTCACTGTCTTATATTTGTGTGTGGGTTTGCTCAACCCACTATCCATCCTATCCATTTTTAATTTTAATGAAAAAAAATCCATAAATGCAATATATATTTTCTCAGTCTTCATACTTTTTATGCAAGTATGAAATTCTAATGTTTGGGAATCATGAGTGCAACCGGGTGTGCCAAACAGAAAAAAAACTATTCTCTGTCTGTTCATTTTCCACACAAAAAATTAATGTTATTCATGCACTGGGAACATGCCCACTTTAGGCTCACACAGACAGCTAATTATTTACGCATTTGGACATACACATATTTCTAAAAGAAGTTGCCACTTCTTACACAAAAACTTCAGCCACACACAAGACATAGAACGATAAGAATTTTCCGAGGTGAATATGTTTTAATATTTTGAAATAATTGATATCTACTTCCATACCTGTCATTGAAACAATCTACGCAGGCACAGTGACTTGTATCATCTTCTTCCCCTCCATCGTAAGCCTCATAAACATACTCAGACACAGCCTGAGACTCTCCCTCCCCAGTCTCAGGCTGTCTACGCATGATAAGCGGCTTGAGCTGCACTTGCCACTTGGGTTGGTTTACTGGGAGCTCGGTTCAACGTCCATAAGGCATCATGACATATAATATACAAATTCATATAATCTATAGACAAGAAATGTTTGATTCATACTGAAAAGCTACCACATTTTTTGTGTTTGTTTGTGTTTTTTTTTTTAATTAGACAGCACAAACTAGTGAAGACAGTTTCTCCTTTTTAAGGTTCTTGGTGAGCCATAATTTGATTGGGCAGGCGTGGAAAAGGTAGCAGCAAACAGGGTTTAAGCTGCTGCTATTAGAACTTTGTGCACAGTGGCAAGGTGTGATAATTTAAACGTGCAATGCTCTTTGTGGTTGATTCTTTCGTGTCTTGTATAGTGTCAAATATGAAATGTCTGTGACTTATGTCCCTTATTATCATCTCCATGTGGGAAAAAAGCAGAAGATACACAAAATCAAAAATCAACCTTCATGTCTTGACATTTAGTATAAAACATACAGTGTATAATATTTTCAGAAATGTCCTGTTCGTGTTCATGCTTCTCTGAAATGTGCCTAATTTGCAACTTGCATGAACTCTAGCTGTGTTTGCAACTCTTAGCTAGCTCGCTCAGTGCTTTCCTAGCTAAGTGCAGTCATTTACAAAATACAAACATGCAGTTTTTTTAAAGCCTTCAATCATAAAATGATGAAACTGCAAGAAACAAAATGCATGACACTCGTGACCCCCATTGACATGACATGAACGCAGTGAGCAAAGCTGCATTTAGTAGTGAAACAGGACCTCCGTCTGTTGATCTGTCTGCCTGTCTGTATGCGAATGTAAATTAATTTTGAGTTTGTTTTTTTTTGTTTTGGGTATTTTTTTAACTGCAGCGATAGTGGCACAACATTCAGAGGAAGACATAGCAAGAAGGGCGTGTTGTAGACAGGCATGGACGGATGGAAGGATGAGAGGATGCAGAAAAAGATTGAGGCATGGCATGCTCTTGGGGGGTGTGGGGACTTTTCAGTACCTGGTCCAAATAATGGGGAAGGCCAGCTGGGGCTTTTGGCAAACATATTTAGGACCTAGTGGCAGACCCTGAGCCCCTGAACTAATCCTGTTGCAGGTGATTATGTGGAGAGAATTTGAGGAATAGGCAGAGGGTTACACCCCTTACTCCCTTTCCCTTCATTTCCATTATACTGTGGTGGGGGCTCTTTGAAGGATCACGTATGTTTGAACACACTATCTCTTAAATGGTTAATTAGTCCAATTGCCTCCCTGAAAAAAGATTTTTGAGAATATTCTATGAAAATGGTGATTTCATTGAGTTTATGCTTTGACAATGACATTGGCCGTGAACATTAACATTGTACTCAAGTGTATTCAGGTGATAATAAATGTTGTTTCTCAAGTGACTCTATCATCATGGCCAGATCATTATGTCGTATAAAAGAAACCAAATTAAAAAAGAAAACTGCACTGCACACAAAACTATTTACCTTGCAATGTCTCACCTTGAAAATGAATGGGCTTGGAAGCATTAGATGCACGAGTTTTCAAACCCGCTATTTTCTGAGCACCCACACACTGAAATCATCACCTGCCGTGCCACTCAATGTCTGTTCAAATTAGGCAATCAAGAGAGGACTGAAAGAGTCACATTATTTTGTGGTTTTGTCAGGAACGATTGACGATTTTGGGTCAAACGGACTTAAAATTGCCTTGTGAGAACAGTTTAATTTAAATCTATTCAAATGCTAGGATGCAGGTGTGCAAACGCATGGAAAAATATAAACACCCATTGCCTAGCCTGGCTTCTGCCTCGTCCTCAATTATACAAACCGTACAGCAATGCAGACACGAGAGAAAAATACGGTATAGTAACCCAGCACAATGGGGAAATGCAGGAACTAGTATTGAAGCAAATTCTGTACGTGCATGAAGGAAAAAATATCATTAATGATGACATCTTTCTCAAACTTTTCTACAAAGCTCATTGCTCAGAACAGATCTTGATTATGTGACAGTGTGACTTTGCAGCTCCCTCAAACAGAACAAAGCTATGATTAAGATTTCAGTCTAACTATAGAAAGTTTGGGCTGGCAATTATAAGCTATTAGCAGAAACTATGGAATTAGTACAGTCTTTTTTGTGTGGGTTGCAGTACTTCTCAACAAAATCAAGGCACGCCATTTAAGCCCCAGGGGGCCCTAAAATTACTTCTTTTCAGGTTACCTAAAGATATTCAAAAGGGATGACAAAATGGTCTCTTTTTCTCTCTATTGCTAGTTGAGTGGCAGGTACAGCCTGTGACAAACAGGGCTTGTAACATGCTCTAAATCTGTCAGGGCTGATTGCACTGGCCTCATTTGACTAACAGTTACATTGAGGAGAAAAAAAAAGCATTCAGACACCATGCCCAGTTGATGATGAGAGTACGAGCCAAAATATGTGATTAAATCTACTTGGCCTCCCACAGCCATATGGGTTTTTACTGGATTGTACAGTAACCTTTCCATAGGGTCCTAATCTGGCTGTGGCTTATATACACTGAGTGGACAGTGTAGATGTTTCAGTACACACGGCTTTCCTGATGGTATCTCAAGTTGCGAATGTGATGGATTCATCATCATTACCGATTCATGTCTCCAGCGTCCGCGTCATGTTGTCTGTGCTCTGGCAATCCACCAGTACATAAACGTCACATTACTTCCCGCAGCGGAACTTAATGGTGCCAGTGAACGAAACCCAGGCAGTGTTACAACTCCTCCTAAAACTTGTTAGCCAACGCAGATTGCATATAATACATGAAAATAATTTGCTGGAGGCAGGTACGCTGCAGCATCTCTCAATATGCTTCACCAGTATAATGTATGTGCTCCTGCACAGTTCTCATTTCAGCTTCATCGAACGGCAGCCTTGCTCTTCCTTTTATTTTTTAACTTTGCTTAATATATCCTGCTGAGTTTTTTTGTATTAAAACAAAAAGGAGCACTTTATTCACAACAACCAACACTAGCATTCGTAGCTAGTATTACGTCTAAATAACCCCAAATCCTTCTGCTCCCTGAAGCTATGTGTCATTCTTTATATAAGGACGTACAAGCATTCACTGACTTATTGAAAATGCTAATGAACAGACAGCTACTGATCCAGAAACTGAGGTTGACATTAAACAGGTAATATACTTTCCTCTTAGGGCATTAATAAAAATGTACCCATTCTATTTTTACTAATACTGGAGTGGCAGAAATAATCATTCCATGGGGTTCATCTGATTTAGTACATATTTCACAAAAAAAAGTAGTGAATAAAGTCTGTTCTCCAAAAAGTAAATATTAATCTACAAGTCTATGAGAAACCAATTGGCTCTGAACCGCAGCATATTGTATCGTTAAAAATGCATCTGTACGGTGGACTATATTCACATGTTTTGATTCTTCAGAGTGGGAGAAATACAGTTCCCTGTTACAGACTTAACTTCCATCAAACATCTGCAGTCTATCAAAATATTCTTAACATGCATTAACATTCAAATAAGAGCTCACATACAATACACAAAAACTGATTTTTTTTTATTTTTATAAAATTGCATAATTGTTCATTCCTAAGTGACTAAACGTGTTCCTATGTACATGCTTATCATACAGTATCATTATGTGATAGTAAGAAATAAGAATCTGCCAGTCTGGCTATCGCTATGTACTCTCAAGCACAGACTCTTTTTCCTAAAGCTTGATACACTGCACTCATGCAGGATCTCTGTGCTATCCCCCAATTACGGCTTGTGGTCCAGATCAAAAACAAAATGATTTCAACGTCTTGTTAGATCTCCATTTTGACTGGACAGCGCGCCGGCTGCCAAGAATGTAATACAATTGAACAAAATGGAAATGCAACATTGATCACTATCGAATGATCTCAAGAGTTTACTGGCAATTTGCTCTGTATTCTTTGCTTACAAGTTTTAGAGAAATGGCTGATTGAAAGATGACGGAGATGGAATAATAAATTAGAATATGTTCATGTCTACAAAAATCCTAACATCAGGGTCCGGGAGGAGTGATGGGGTCAGTCTCACCACTTTAAAGACACGGGGTCACACATCATCCTGCTTGGAAGTAGCTTAACTTGCACAAGCTAGCTGTCACTCCACTCAGCAAAAATAATCTTCTCCAGACCTCAGCCAAAAAAAAAAAAAAGAAACTCTGCCAAGCATTTTACTCTCAGTGCTAGTAGAGGATTTACTTATGTGATTGTTTGACTTAATTCTTTTGGCACTTCTTCCTTTTATTTTACTTTTGTCTTGTCTGTCAAACGCCTTCTCAAGTCATGTTTTACTCAAATCTCATCAAATTAGTGTAGTTCGGGGGGGAAAAAAATAGCACAATGAGATTTCCGAATCCACCGAATACGATTTGACCAGAAATGCAACACAGAGCACAAGTCATCCGCCTGAAGGGGCGAATGACAAAATCTAAAAGGTTGCCGTGCACAATCCATTACATGTGCTGTCTATTTAGTTGATGTTTATTGTTTTGCTTGCTTTCCAATTCACTTTTATATTGAGTAATGTTCAGACTGCGTTTTTTTGCCCTTATTTTCTGCTTCATTGGGAACTGAGAGGAGGGTGAGTAGGTTTTTGCTTTCCGATGATGTGATAGGCACATGGAGACATTGATCGTGATGGATGAGATTGTGTCCCACGCCACCCGTGGTATTTGATGCTTTTTAGGGAAGAAGAAAGAGAGTGAGCAGCATTCAGTAGACACAGAGGGCCTCTCATAACAAGACAAAGTGAGAAATGCAGGGATTTATATAAAAAGGATTAGTCTTGGCTGATAATACATTTGGTCATTTTGCTTCATGAGGATTCTAAAATTAAAGCTTCATATGACATCTCATGGATTCAGAATTCATTTTGACTCATTTATTTCAGTCTCTGCCTCTCCATATCCCCTTTTTCTCTTTCTCCATCTCTCTCTCCGAGCCAAAGGGTCAGTGATTAAATGATGTATTCTGTGAGATGCATCAGCCAGGTGGTGTACAACGCATCTGTTGTGTTAGTCTTGCAGTCACGTTCTCACCCATGGCAAGCCTCAGACGCAGGAATGGTCTCAGCTGCTGTGTTCCCATTTATTTATTGTCATCTACTGGACATCTATTTGTACAGTTTTCCGCAAAACACAAACTGGTTTAATTGCTACAACCTCCACCAGCTTTTCAGACTCCATTCTTTGACACCTATCCATGATTACATCCCGCTACGGCTTTGGGCACGTTTAGTGCAAGTTTTAAAGAAAGACTTCACACTACATACCATGGCATGAGTTAATTAATTTCTGGTATTGGCAGACGAATATCGTAGATTTTCTACATGCCAAGTCTGGGAGTTTTTATGAAGACATGAAATTTATGAAAAAAAGGCAGTTATTTTACACCTCTAAATCAAAAACAAACCAGAAATTGTGTCTTGTCATCATTAATGGTGCAAGCTGTTACCCAAAGTTTTGGGGATTTTTTAAAAAACTTTTTTACTTCTTTTACTTTTACTTTCTGTTTCAGAATGACTACATGTTTTTTACTGCATAACATATACAAAAATAATAAAACAGAGTTTGGCACACCAATTGTTTATGCAAGTTTCATGTTGTTTACATTACTTCTTCTTGTAACAAAGAAGCCAAACATTGGGATAATGTTTACTTAGATGCTATACCTTCTAATTTAAGATTATACTTAATCAATTGCACCTGAATTCACATCTGCAAACAGACTCTCAGCAATGGTTTCTGGTGCTATTAAAGGTATGTTTACACTACTCATGCTTGACACAGGTTATATATTTATAAATGATGCCATTAAAGTCTCAAGTTTTACAAGTAAATAATTATTTATGGAAATCTGCAGAGATTCTACTCTTCTCAACAAATTCAGGTTGATGTTGTATAACATGCATCCTCAGAATGTGTCCTTAGCCCCCTCAAAAAGGACATTTTTTTAAGACCAATTCCTCTGGGCAACATAAACCACACAGCACCCAATTTAATCAGATATGGCATTTTAGTTTGTGACTATGATACTATTCTAACATACAGCACCGTGTTTCAATATACATTCAGCGCTTAAACTTTATTTTAAAATCATGCGCCAGTGATTTCTGTGTCCTTGTCTGTACCATCCCCTCAGTCTGAACATGCACCAGTGAATCATTTGAACTCCCACAGACTGACACTGTCCTGACAGTTTTGTTTGAAGACCTTTGATTTACTGCAAAACATGCATCTGCTAAAGCTGCTTTTATGGTGTAGGTGCATGTATGTCAGCAGGGGTTTTTATTCATCATGTTTCTTTTTTTTTTTTTTTTTTACTGTCAAGCCTTGCCGTATGAGACATGGAGAGATTCCTTGATATCAAGTGCATCTGTGTTTATGGTGACGTTATAGGCTGGGAGGTGTGAATGATTTATATATAGTCCCCGGTTAAACATTCCCATATATTGTAACGTTGATGCATGTTGACTGAAGAAAATATAGAGGACAATGGACATTAGCTCATATCGCCTGCTTTATCTAAAAGCCTTGTTTAAGATGATATATTGCTTAGCTAAGCTTCCAGAAAATGGTAGTTATACAACTGATTTAATTTGTTAAATTTGATTTAAATCTGAAACACAAGACAAAGCAACATGCTTACAGACAGTATGCGCAAACAATATTTTCAGCATTTATACTTGCACGGTTCAAGCAAATACAAAAAATATGTCTATTTCTGATAAAACAAAATACAGTTAGCTGATGAAGAAATTCAGTCACATCACTATCAACTGAATTGTAATAATAATATAAATAATTGATATCTGGTTTTTATTGGCATATTTTTTAAAACATTTTTTCTCTCTCTACTTTTGATATGTAACTCACCAGGCTGAAGAAAGAAAAAAAGAAAAAAAAAAAGTTTTCTTCGATTTAGGGGGAAATTGAGCTGGAGAGTTCCCAAATTGGACCACATGAAAGCACAAAGCAAATCTTTGTAGCTACTGTACCTTGTTTAAAAGTTGTTTTTTTAAGCCCTAGAGTGTGTCATTACTGCTTATTTCACAGGGATATTTTAATGAGGAAGTCCTATAAATGCTGTTGCTTTTTTAGCACACAAAACTGTTGCATGTCTAAATACTATATGTGCCACGGTGCCAAAAGGCATTTCTTGTTGCTTGTAGGTATAACCTACAATTTTCTTTCTTGTCTCCATAACTGGCAACATAATGGTGGAGATGCTCCCTGTTTCAGCTCTGTGTATCTCTAAGCGTGCAGCTGCCGCCGCCCTGCAAGCTCCAAATAATCCTGCATTCTGGCAGAGCACTATAGCCTAAAATAATGGGCAGCACATTATCTTAGCTAACAACATATTTCCTTGTCAAGGGCAATTTGGCAATAGGCTTGATGTTTAAGGACTCATAATCATTCGAATAGCATCAGCTAAACACCCCTTCACGAATGTGCAAGCATGCACACGCACACACATACACTGCTGCACACACACCGTGGTCTGTGATTGATTAGCACAGTGGCACTGGTACAATAGCTCGGAGGGGGTGCAATCCTTAAATAGAAGGTTTGAAGGAAGAGCAAGGCAAGCCAAGAATTCTGATCAGCTGCAAGAAAACTGTTCTGGACGGTGTTCAAGTTTTTTTTTTTTTTTTTTTTTTTACTTCTGAAGATTGTGTATTAGTACTTGAACTTCTTTTTTTTTATTTTTCTGCACATAAGATTGTATCTCATATAGCCGGTTTGTTCAGTGATGCAATCAATAACATACTACTTATTGAGTAATACAGCTCTGTGATATTAAAATAAAAGTGGTGCATGGGTATAAAAGAAATGATCATCATTATTATTTTTAGTTTAAATAATCTAAAAAGCACATTTATGCCAACGAGGCACATTTAAAAAAAAGACCCAGTTTCTGAGTTTGGATTTGGCAGCGCTCCTATATTATTTCTTAAAAATGCATCAAGAGATTTCATTTGAGAAGCAGGCATGCTGTCCTTCTCTGGAGAATCTACAGGATTAGGAAGTCAGTAGAAAAATCACAAGTGTTTAAACTGTATTAGAGTTAATAACGATGGAGTTATCATATCAGATGACAGCTGTTAGCTTGACATTGTCATTATTTTGGGGATCAGCGGGGCCATTACTGCTTCAGTGATTGAGGTGTAGACACAGTTTAGCTCGGGCAGTCAGAAAAACACAACGTAATAGGACCAATCTATCGGATCAATTAGGAAACAATATCAATTTGTAACTGGCATTCAGTCAACAACTCAGAAGGTGGGTAATGCAGGATTTAAAAAGAAAGGCACTCTGTGTCATTTTCAGCTATTTTCCAATAGTGACTCTGTTGAGCGATGTTTTTATATCTTGTTAGTTTCGTGTCCACACACAAGGATGCACATGTGTGTGAACACGTGTTTCATACTTAAAGAAGGAACGCATCAAGGCATATATCGAAACACATGAAAAAGCAGTGAAGAAAAAGACTGAGAGCAAGTGTTTTCTGCTGGAAAGTATCAGCTTTCCAAGTCCCTCGAAAACAGTGACACATTTATTCAAATGACAGGTGGCACCATTTGTTTTCAAACCAAAGATTTAACATGTTTAACCATTTCTGCCCTTCTATCAATCCAACAAATCAACCTTCCCAATCTCCACCACAAAATCTAACCTAACCTAACATCTTAAAGAGACATTACTGCTGAAAGCTGACGCGAATCTTTACTTCGGAGGACGTGCAATCTCTGCATAATATTTGGTACAATTTGAAGCTGCTGTATGTATAATGCGCATTTCAAAATCTAGATTGTGCAAAACATTCTTTGAACCAAGTGCAGGGCCACTCGTGTGATTTTACAGAAAACTGCTTGGACAAGTGGAAAATCGCATATCTTCTCCCAGCGACTCCCTCTCCTCCCCTCAGTCATCCACCATTAGGCTTGCACAGTAGCAAAACCTGTTGGCAGTCTAAGCCATGCTGCTACCTGCTGAAATGTAACTAAGACAAAGCTCCTTTATCTGCCCTGCTAGTCTGCTGTCCTCAGCACACAATTTACTATTCAGTCATTTAACAGATGCTCTTATCCAGACAGAGACATAATGGGCTCATTCAAATACAGAGGTGACTGAGACGGCCTCGTATTTCCAGCGTGTCCTCCCAACTTTGTCAGATGTGAAGGACGTAGGTCACCGGCGGTGGAGGTCACAGGAGGCCTGTCTGGATGGCAGACTGTAGAGATTACTTAGTTTATGACTCCCACTTTGGATTTCTCCCCCTCCCTGCCTCCGCCTCTCCCTCGCGCTCATTCTCACTGGATTTCTCATTTCCAATGTTTTTTTTTCTACCTGCATGCCACATTACATTTTGAAGGTGAATCCCATAAATACTGAAATTACTTTGGAGGATAAATTACTTAGGAGGGCATTTTTTGGGGGGGACCTGATTACCATTGCGTGGAATCCCGAGCTTCATTTTGTGTAGACCACGTCGACCAGTGGAAATTCTTATACCAACTTCATGCATTCTGACAAGGCTAACAGTCTATTTTCTGAGAGGGAAAACTAAGAAATATTAGCTTGAAACAAAGGACGAATGGAGGAACTGAGAAATGTGCTGATTTATTTAATCCCTTTGAAATGTATATCATTTTCAGATTTGCTCCCCACGTCTCACGTTTGTAATTCCGTCTCAGTTTTTATCTAAGAAAACAGGCCTGGGAAATTAATCTCCTGAAGACTCTTGACAGGGTCATGTCCAGACCCACAGACATTCCCAGCAGGTACACACTGTGTGCCTGTGTGCCTGTGTGCAACTGTGTGCGCGTGCAGTTTGTGTGTCTTTAAATCCATACGAATGTGATCACCACAGTTAGGATGCAGTATTGCATTTCACAGTTACTGGACTCCTGTACCATCCGTCTTTACCTTCACCTCATCTTTTAGTGTTGCTGCTGGAGCTCGAATTTCTAACTTAAATTTTCTGGTTTGATATTATTGTGGTGAAGCAGTAAAAAATGCAATGTTGTGTTAATTACAAGATATAATCAATATGTTAACCAGTAAACTCACACATTTTCCTAATGCACTGTGGAGGCTTTTTACCAGCAAAAAAACAGAGAGAGTGTGTGTTCACAGTTATTTCTTCTGTCTTTCACCACTGAAAATATTCAAATGTGATTACAATGGAATGCTAAACGATTATTATGAGTAGACTGGCCTTAATTGAAGCTGTTGCCAAGGCAAACTGTTACCAAGCGTGTCTTCTGAATGAAGCTCGAGCGCGCTGAAAATGTAAGACAATATGTGACTGTCGGCTAGAAAGATTAGATTTGACATCGTCTAACATTTATATATCCTCTGCCTTCCTGCTACCGATGTGCACGCCCGTGATGACATGTCAACAAGTGCCCACACATGACAGGCACACAATCTTGCGTGGGCACGTCGAGAGTGCCAGAAGAAGAATATCAAGCTACACCCTCACCCACTCCCCACCCTCGATCCGTTCCCTTGAGTGACGGCGTCCCTGTGATTCAAACAAACAATAAAGTTCCAATTCCATAAACGAGTGGGAGCAGAGATTCACAAACAACTGGTGGAGAGGTAATATATCACAATGAAATGTGCTGCAACAATGTTTGCTGTGTCACTTCCTATTTTAGTTTGAGAACAAGGCTTAGTGGCCCCGCGGCTGAAACGTCTAGCGATGTTCTTGTTGTTGTTGCTCATTGTGCCGTCGTCTGTTGAATAAAGTATGTGAGTGGGTGTGGCATATTGGAGGTATTTCAAAATTCAGTTTGTTGACTGGTCTCAAAAAGAAGTTCTGAATTCAAAAATCTTTGGAAAATATCTTTTAGCCACTGATATGAATCAACAAGCTCATCAGACTAAATTATGGTTATTTGGTTATTTTGTCAGGGCATACTTTACTTATTTCCTCTTTGAAATGTCAGCGTGTCACCGGAGTGTCATGGCAAGTTTTAGAGCGAAGTCTAAATGAATATGGTGGAAATGACTCAGTTAAAAACATGAAAATATTTGACTTTGAAATAGAGACAGAGTCAAAGCAGCATCAACATTTCTGTCCATCCTTGGCCGTCACGCTCAATCACGACTTCTAACCACAGAGATTTGATGACTTACTTAAAAGGAAATTGTCTGAGCCGATGCGATTCACAAGTGTTGTTTGATTGGTTTTGGGCCAAGCCATCCAAACCAACACACACACAAAAAAAAAAAAAAACACCACCACCCCACACCCCCTACACACAGCCTCTCCACAGGCACGCCAGCACTGAGTGCTTTCACCATACAGAGCAAGTGAGGGCCGAGCGGCAACTAGGGCAGCGGGGGCACAACCTGTCAGGGAACTCTGCTGCCAAGCCTCAAATAACATTTGGAGGTAGCCTTGACTGAAAGTGACTTTCAAAGTTTATCTTAGTGTTGCAAAGACCCATATCTAGATGAACTGTGCACAAAAAGCACTTCAAGGTTTTTCCAAGGCAGTTTCTTCTTTCATGCGCTCAGTCTTGTGAAGGTGCAAATTCCAAAGTGAAATCGAGTAAAAGAGAGTTAACATTATCTTACATTGTTGTGAAATCTAGGTATATCCTTAAGATGAGGTTATTTGAGTCCTGCAACTCGTGCATCTGCAATGCACTGCATACACTATGAACAGGAATCTACAGCCATTCTAGCAGCTCTGCAAAGTTATATGCTCATGTCTGCAAGCTAACATGCTCAGAGTGGATATGCCAGTGTGCTGATGTTTGGCAGGTGTTACGGCTATCACACCAAGCTGAGGTTGATGGGAACATTATTAGTTTGGTCATAAACTCTAGACAAATGAAATGATACACAAGGTGAAAAGTTAAGGAAGTTAAGTGCTTAAAATTCATCCTAAGGGGAATGTGTGAAGCAGATTAGAGCCAATCCATGTAATCGCTGTTGTGATATTTCATCTAAATAGATATCAAGCACATGGTGATGCCTGAGGAGGTTCAGGGGATCAAAGTTTGAGGGACACATAACCATAACTATGACTGTCTTTGTCAAGACAGATGTCACAATGTAGATGTTGAGATATTTCAGAAGGCTTTGACCTGCTGGTGGCAAAAGATAAAATGTCAGGACACCACCAAAGTAATTTGGATACATCTTCTAGGAAGGATGATAATGATTGTTATCATTATTATTAATTTAAAGAAGAGCATTTCATGGTAATCCATACAGGACCTGTTAAGTCACTGTCACTAAAAATAAAAATGATCATTCATCATAGAGAAAAAAAATAGGGGATCACCAAAGCAGTCACGAGGATTCATCCTCTGGGGATCATGAATATGGTGAAGTAGTAGTAGGTCAGCTAACACTGTCATAGAGCAACATGACACAAGAATAAATTAATTGATCATAATAACTATTCTTATGATGCACTCAGTTATGCTTAATATTGCTTTTCTCCATCTACAGCATACCCCCATCTATGCCCCCACACTACCTCTACAGTTCATCAAGTGTGCAAATTACTGCTTTTGTGACTTATTCTTTTCTTTCCCTGTGGCTTCACCCGGAGAATGAGTCTATCTGATTTCACTTGGAATTGCAATGGCCAGAAAACCACTACCAAGTCATCAATCAACCTCAATTCGTTGGAGGTTTGATTGAATTTCATCATTTCCTTCAGTCTGAGAGGTTCTGGAGGTCGATAAGCCTGATATTTGTGCAAGTGTTAGCCAAATGAGTGGTACAAGAGTGATATAAAAGAGGAGGATTTACTCAAATCTTTTATTTCCTCCATTCTCTGTTTACAATCGTCCCAGAATATAAATGATATAAACCTATGTAAACCTGTCCTGTTTTTAATGTTATGAAAGAACAATACAAGAGGAAAACAATAAATGCACAACAGAAGCAACATTTGAACAATGCAGAAGAGAAAAACAACTCTAAATGTTATGTAAATGTGAAATAAAAATGTCCAAAATTACATAGTGTTTCACAGATATGTTTTGAATATCAATATATCAACATGCTCTGTAAACACAAATAATGTCTACATAAAATCACGGCAGAATATATTTTCATTTCATAGCAGAGCTTGCGACTGGCATTTAAATAAACACAGGCTGTGTTTCATTTAGAGCTTGATCTGCTTTTCAGATGATTGTCTTTTACCACTAATGTTCTCACCTTCCACTCACACAGAACGGAGGTGCGAATATTGTCTTAATATTTCAACGTCGCCCTTTCCTTTATGCATACGATAATATTAAACACACTGTTGTCATCGTGTCTGGCAAAATGGACTAAGTTTTTTTTGTTGGTTTTTTGGGGGGGCTACACCCTGCCTTTATGCAGAATTTCACTGCAGGAAATGTTTGTTGTGCTCTTTTCAGTGAACTTTGGTCGCCGTAAGACCGAGGTGTGGAAGGAGCAAACTGAACTCGTATTTATAGAAACATAATCTCCTCTTTCATCTTTAATTTTTCACCGTCACATCACGGCAATGTAGCACTCATCATCCTCTTAATTAGCTGTCATAATATGGCCGAGAGGAGTTCCAGAAAAGATGCTTCCCTTGACGCAGGACAGTTGAGAAAATGGGAGGGAGGGTTTCTAGGATATTTCACCAGCGTTTTCCTTTATAGTCTCTTTTAAGGCCACGGTTCTCTTGGGTGCTAGCTGTATCTGTCCTAACTGAAAATGGAAGAGGCGAAGAGGTGAGGCTTCACCGGACACACAATACATCATATGTGACAGATGTCTGGTCATGTCGCAGCGCCAATAGTCTCCTCCTCAGTTATTAGTTGTTGTTGCTGCGGCCACGCTCAAGCACACAGGCAGGCGACAACAAGTATCTGGATATTTTAATGTTTTAAGTTATTTAAAATATTGGCAGATGTCACCACAAATATGACTCAAGGTGCTCAATGGACATGCCTCTCACAAATATGTAATTCAAAATATTTAATCACATGGTTTGATAGCACTTGTTCACATAATAATGCCATTATTACTTGAGTACTTTGAGTTTCAGACGTGATGCAGCAGTTTTTTTAGCAGACATCATCAGCTCCCATGCTAATGTATACCCTAAATTCAAGATACCACCTTTCAGAGTTTTCAAATCAGACTCCTTTCTGGGATCATACTGTGAAACAAACAGGGACTTGATGGAAATGGCTTAGTCTTCCTGAAGTTTATGAAGTTTATGGCCAGAGGAATCACATGTAATGAGAAGTGCTACAAAGGGTACTAATTTTTGTTCTCAGCCAGCACGTGTAAGATTTTGAATGGTAATATATTCAGTTTTGATTAAGACAAATAGCACCAGTTTATGTTCTTGCAGCACTTCAAAGAATCAATGAATCGATAAAGACAGGTCATTATACTGCAGAGACAGGGAATGGGAAACACTTTATACTTTAGTCGGCTGTACGTCTGTGTCGTGGCATGTCTTTAACCTGCCGTCTCTCTCTCTTTCTGTGTGAGCGCTTGCCTCTCTTTTTCGCAATGTCTCGCTCCTGCTCTCTTTCCTGATACCTTTTAGGTGTCAAAACAAATACAGCCGTACATTACAGCGCATGCCTGATTCATGTGGATATTTTTACCCTGTTTGACTTGGTTCAGTCAAATTTAGTTAATTGTCTTGGCAAGCGGCTTTCCTCGACACACACATCTTAAGGTTCCTCACTTAAAGGTTTCTCTGAACAGAAACGCTGCTATAAGATGAGCATTTTCAGAGAATATACCATATGTGGGAGTCTGAAAATTAAAACTTGTGCATACAGTCCTTTTTTTTTTTTTTTTCAAAAACTGACACTATGACTCATGTCATAATTGAACACCAGTGAAAAATAAAATTAACGTAGTACTTAGTAGACCAGGCCCTTACATAACCTTAAATCATTCAGCTGATCGCTCCATTTAATGGTTGATTTAACAATTTAACTCTTGTGTGTGGTGAGGGTGCAACAACTTGATACGTACATGAAGGCTAAATGCAGAACTTCAAAATGCACAAGGGCGCATGTCCAATGTATCTCAGCTTCTGTTTGTATCTAACCATGTGAGTTCCTGATGTGCAGGTGGTGGAATTCATATGTCTGAAGAGTCTCTCCATTACCGAGTTCAACCCGCTTTTTTCTGCCTCATTTACAGTGTGATTGGAGATTGGGTTTAGCAGAGGCCAGGCTCTAATTCTCTCTCATAATGAATTAGTGTCATAATTAGCAACAGGGCTAACCTTCTTATTGCACAAAGCGGAATATGTGTCCCTCTACTTTTTGTGGCATTTGTATAGTTTGTGTGTTTTCGTGCAAGCGTGCGTCGTGCGTGTGTGTGGGTGCAAGTTGAAAGTGCTGAGTGCCTCTGCATAATTTTCTGTTTCATCAGTAATTGTCGCTAATGAGATGTCTAGTGCTCTGTGTGCCAGTGGATTGAGCACTTCTGTACCTTTCTATCCTGAGGTTCTCTTTCAGCGCATTTGGCTCCCCTTTTCCATTTAGACCTCGATATACATTCTCGATATGCAAGAAACCCCTTCCTTGTTAAATATTATAGCCGCCTGAACACCAGATACTTCGCAGGCTTAATACAGTAGTTATTTCCCACCTGTAGCTGATAGAAATTCAGCTTGAAGAGAGGGCATAACACTTAACGGAATAGCTACTGCACAGTAAAGTTCTTTTAAAGTGAAAGCGCAGGCGTTCAGGATCGAGTTAGCACACCTCACAATGAAGTTAAAACCACCATTGTTGGGTTTATTACTCATTAGTGCCTGAGCTAAGGGAAAACTTTTCTTGTTACAGCAATTGTTAATTGGGGAAAAAAGGCAAATAGCTAACTGGGCTTTTGACTGACATGGAAGCAGTTTTCTCTGTGTCCCCAATTAGCATTCAGCTGTAAAACAAATACTGTAAGTCAGGTTTGCGATCTCAAACTGGAGGGGCCTGTGGACTGTGGAGGGAACATGATCCCTGTTATCTCCCTGCAATTTAAACTCAAATTATGCTCCATGTTTTTGCACAGTGCTTAATATCACCCTCGGTGTGTGAATGTGCAGTGCATGTTTTGGAAATCTGAAGCTGAACTTAATACTGTTCAGTGCAGTGCAACACGGGCACTCAAGACTGATTATATGATGTAAAAATAAGGTATTTCTAAATGTCTGAAACGCTACTGATATAGAGGACACGGTATGAATTTTAATGGTGTGAAACTCAAGGTCAGCGCCATCACAGGTTTCTGGAATACACAGGAGCTACTATAATACAGGAGATTGTAAGAAAAAATGCATGGCCTGACTTCAAGGTTATGGCCTTTACCTTTTATTTGATTGGTTTAGAAACTCAATATATGTTGTACAAATATGTTCGGTGCTTCTGCTTTTCTGGTTTAATTTCTGAGTAATTCATATCAGCAGGTGTAGCTGAATGTTTGTGAGTGAATCAAAGCAAACAACTTAAAGCACACCTGTTCCAAAAAGTTTGGTATTAGAAAAATAAAGGAGCCTGTTCTATTTTTGTGTTTTCTGTGAGAGGCATCCTCCAACACCGCTCATTCCTCCACTGAACTACAGTAAATTACACATAGATGTAATTGATACCTAACAAGGGGAAAAATATACATAATAAGGAATAAAAATAAAGTAGATCATTTTTCTAATGAATAAATCTGTAGTTTTTCCAGCTACATGAATTATATGCTATTTATTTAACGGTTTTTCAAAATGTGCCATGCTTTGCCAAAAACAGAAAGAAGAGAGGAAATTAAATTAGAATTTTGTTAGAATGGGAGCTTAATAAATCTGCGAATTTTACCAACAAAGAACCAGATCCACATTGAAAGTGGCATTATTATATTTTCATTATTGAATCATTCATTTCTTGTAAGAGGCTTAATGCTTAAAGTTATATTATACTGTAATTACAATTTGGCATCAGAGTTGCATACCATTTGCTTTTTGCTTTGTTTTCAGTCCTTTTTCCTTTGCCTGATTTAAAGTTTAGGCTTGTCCCTGTCATTTTTTTTTACCCGGATACTGATCCCGTTTATTCAATATTGAGAGTCTGCTGATGCTGAGTTCGGATCCAATACTTGCATTTTCCAAGATAATGCAGCTCAACAGTGCACATTTAAAGTACACAGCTGTTGAATTCAATTAAATGTATATGTTTGACAACTGAAGAGCTCTGCAATGCATTAAGAAAAAAATGACTAAATAATAAATAAAATAACCTTCCTCTATACATTACATATTTTTGGCCTTGTTCCTGTCTCAAAGAAATTTCTCCTCCACTGTTCGCTGCTTTGGTGCAGCCTTTGCTTGAGTTACCTGAATGTAATGTTTCCCATAGAGGGGCTCAGCTCTTCTCAACATGCACTGCCTACAATTCCTCCGCGAATGAATACAAGATGAGTGGCCACAATCAGCACAAGCTAGCCACACACACACACACACACACACAATGAAGAGATAAAATGTTCTCTCATGAAGTGGTGAAAAGAAGCGAATATGTCACAGTCCAGCATATAATCCTCACTTCTACTTCTCAATTAGATGACGCGTGCAGAGATCATTCGTGTGAGGTATAATATTGACACGCTGATATTGGCCAATGACACGCAGAAGAAACTGTAGATGTGGGTGGGCAGTCAATTCAATCACACCCTTGTTATGTTCATATAATTATATACATATTCAGCCTAACTTAAAAAAATATTTCACTCTGAATATAAATATGGGAAGGACATGTCTAAATGGAAATGTTACTGAATGATTGATATAACCCCGGTGGAATATTCAATCACATTTTGGTTAATGAAAATGGACAGAGTAGAAATAGGAAAGGCGTAAGAAGCAGTACTGACAGCTTATTTTTATATGAAATAGTTGAATGTTTTTTAAAAATCAAGACTTGGGTCAACGCACAAGAGAGGACATCAAGTCCCAATGCCAGAGCCACATGACTGTGACAAATTTCACTGCTCATTAGAGTGTTCAGTCACTAGTTATCCATGCTCACCACTATTATTGTGCTGAAGTGAATAAAAATAAATCTGACATAGAAATTAAGTCCCAAATTGGTGGGCGGTAATTAAACCCACTACATATTGGGAGTTGACAAAATTGCATGGGTACTGGTACAAGGAAATACTGAGGCACTTCAATAAATACCGTCCATGTGAAGCTCGCTTCTGCTGAGTTCATGTCAGGAAGGTGTTGGATCGACCATAAATGACAGTTTTCTATAAAAGAAGCATATTTATTAATACCAGTTTTAGCAGGCTGTCACAGTATTTAAAATAGATATGGAGGATCATAGCACACAACTTACAGTACATGAGGTGACAATGTACTCCTCTCAGTAATTAGTCAGCAGTAGTTTAAGGCAAAAATGTACTTATGTAATGATAAGGGGTAGACAGACTCAATCAATAATCGATACAACAGTATTACGTTGCTTGGATGAATGTGTGATCATTATTGGTCGGACTAGTCTGCGTTTTTAATTGGCTTCTCTCCACCACTACTGAAGAACATTCAAAGTGGATATCTTGAGTGATTTAATTAACATAATGGCAGTATCACACACGACTCTCTCAGAACAAATGTCTCCTTTGTTATCATATAATGATTTTACAAGAAAACAAGGCCGACTGCCAGTTAGGGACACCAGCAGCAGTAAATCATGGTTTGTATGTGAACATGTATCTGACACCAATAGTGTTTTTTTCCTAACATGCAGCTGCTACTATACAGTCCAATTTGTGTGGTTTGAGTCCATAATTTTTCACTTTATTTTAATTTTAATCTCTTCTTTCTCCTCTGTCTTTCCACTTACAACAAAAGAAGAGCAAACAGAGTCTGATTCTGTCACAGGAAACAACCCAGAGTTAATTCTTTTCTTTTACTCCACCTACGATCACATGTAAGATTTGGCTTCCAGATACAGATTCAACACTATGATGCAGTTTCCTCTGGCGTGTGAGCCACAGATCAACGCTCCTGATGAACTGATCAGCCTCTCTCTGAACTCTGAACCTCAACTACAGACATGATTTCTGGTTTGAGACCTGAATAAATAGATTCTGGCTGCAAAGTGAGGACATGATGTTCCTCCACGGGGGTTGCTGGACTTTAATGAGTCAGGAAGGCCTCGGTATTGAACTGTTACTCCTCCACAGACACAGGAGCCAGAACGAGAAGTGGTTCAGGCACCCAGTAGGATTCCCCTGGATGCCTCCCTTTGGAGGCGCTCCAGGCACGGCACACTTGGGGTTCCCAAAATGTGCTTTGGAGAAAATCTGTAGTGAAAAATGATGTCCGGTTGCTCTGCTTGTATTTTTTCCACTGTGTACTTAGAAACTGAATGAATGGATGTCAGCAAATTTCAATTTTTTTTATACAGCTTAATTTTATCTAAGCACAACATGGCTTAATAATACTTTTTATGAAGACACACTTTTGAATATATTTGGTCTCTTGCCTGTCACATCTGTGAATAAATTTCATGTAAGACTACTACAATAAACCAATTAGAGTTGGTATATAACAGGATGGCCAAACATGGGTAAGAATTAGTCTTTTGGAAATTAATGCTGTCCCAGATCCAAAATAGGAATTCTTATTAAAATCTACATAAGAAGTTGAAAAGACCATCACTGAAGTCTTTGTAATGGTTATACCAAGCAGGTATGATCTCAACTCATGTGGTGTAGTGTAACAAGATGCAATAGCTCAGGTCTAAATGTGCCTTAAATGTGTTTAATGTAATGCTGATAAAGTAAAACATGAAGTCATGAATGAGCTCGCACACAGCTTTAATACAGCCCAGGGAAAAGTCTATGTTTTGATGACTGAGCTGTTGAGTCATCTTGTGATTTGTGAATTTGCCACTTCCTATTAATCATCAAGATAATGAAGAGATCACTGTTAAGACTACAGTCATTGTTTGTTAGGTGTTACTTGAAGTATCGGGAAACTTTGCCAAAGCCAATAGCAGGGAACAATGCAACCCCTCAGCCCCGGATCCACTGTGGATAATATCATACAAAGATCGAGATGATGAAACCAGCTGTGCTAACAGATGTTCATGTGAAATCCTGTTTCTCATGAAACGAGGGGGGGCGCGTACAGTACGAGGATACCAGGGGGAATCTGGATGTGAAGATAATTGCTGTATCCTCCTGGCCGGCTCCTCTAACTCTGAGTTGTCTTTAACACTTCAATCATTTCAATTCATTTATTAATCATTAATAATAATTAGCTGCTTAACTACAATGACATTCAGATAGTTTCTGCACTGTTAATTGTTTACACAGTATATGGGTGGCTTGTACATTTTTTCACTTTTCAAATTAAAGGTTACTTGAGCCATTTTAAGCGCTGTACCAGTGGAGGACTTTCAAACCCCCGAGAATAAACTGGGCAAGGGAGGGGGGGCTAAAACTGAGTTAAAATGTCAAACTGTAGGCAATTTTTTAAAATGTCTACAAATTTGACATTTTGGATTCGCGAGTGTCTCAAAAGACTGCAATAACTTTCCAAAATGGGGCACTGTTCTGGTGCATTATTTTAACATACAAAATGTGAAGCACTTCAGGTAAATGTTGAATTCAAGCTTCATTTTAAATGCAGTGTACGACTCACATTTTCATTCCCAAAAAATAACTTGTGATCTTGTCTACACAATGATTTCTTAACATTATAAGCTATAAATGAAACTATGTGGTAACCATAATACACTGCAATTGCTAATTGATTATGTGGCGAAATGCACTTAACTGTCGTCCTACTAATCTACCTTTCTGCTGGCGAAGATGTGTTGATCAGAGAAAATCAAAATAGCTCCATCTGAGCTAAAAGGGTTAGGACTACTCTTTACATCTGGCAGACAAAAACATGCATCCAGACAGGGATCTACAGACATGAGGCGGCTGAGCAGAGGCTATTCCCAAGGTGTGTTGTTTACTTGAGGTTGAGCTGCAGCAGCTGAGCTTTGTTCAAAAAAATTACTCAAAATAACCAATTATCCATCTTTGGCAGTGTATAGAACCATCCCCAAACCCCTGAGGATGCCTGCAGTCCTGACACTGACAGAAACAACTCATGTCACACAGTCTAAATCTAGCTTCTTTTTTTTTCATCCTCCTTTTCTCTTCTCACTTTCAGCTTTCTGTCTGATTTGGTCTATGTGTCTTTATGTCTCTGCCTCTACATCTGTCAGTCTGTTTTTTTTTCATGTCTGCGTGTCTGTCAAATCAAAGGGAAAGAAGTATTGTATGAGCTAATAGATTGGAGACTTGGAGCATAAGCGCCCATGCAATAAAGCGATAGTAATACAGTACAATACAACAGTAACATGACGGAACTTTTGAGGTGTGGAATGAAATGATTCGTATATGAAAACAAAGTCGCGCTTGAATGAACCCCTGGGTGTAATTATTGTACTACCAGTGTCCCGTTTAATGTTTTTATTTTTACATGTGACTAGCTGAGACAGTCATTCATCATGTACAGCTGAAGGATGGCTGGGCCCCAGCATGGGGGAGGTGGAGGTGGGGGGAGGATCAAACACTGATCAAGATATGGATATGGGTGGATGGAGATATGCTGCAGGTGTATGGCTGCTCATGTGACTGTGCCTGAGACAGCGTGGGAGAGAGTATGAGAGGGTTAACTAAATGTGACGGCCATCCATAATGGTTGGTATAAATGAGACGAGAAGAACCGAAAGAAGAAGTGTAACAAAAGCGGATCATGAATTTCAGGGACTTTTGTAGAAAATAGAAAATAAAAAACATTTATCTATTCTCACCTTTAGCAGCATTAAATTATGTAGCACATTCTTTAATACATACAGACACATTGCTTGTACTATTGAGGATTATAGTTTCACTCAACAATCTCAAGGTCAGTGTAATTTAATTGGCACTTAAGTGAATTTCTATAGACTGTAGCCCTGTAGGTATATATTACTGACATGATAGGTTAAGTATTATTAGTAGCATTCCTTCTTGTGTTTAAGTAATGCCACGCTGTATCAGAATATGTTAATCCAAGGAAAGAGATCTTAATAAATATTCTAATTGATAGTATCCTCAATATCCTCAAATATTAACATATCTCCAAGCCATTCATTGTATCATTTATTGAATTTTAATGACTTTGGGAACAGCTTTTCGAAACCTTTGGTCTCAAGGTTTGCATTTGATTATATTTCTTATAGCCTCTGTTGGTTTTCATTATTTGATAATGTTATACAGACAGGGTATGATGAAATAGACCTGGAGCTAGCAGCCATATGATTTATTGGTCAACATTAAATTAATTGATTTTAATAACTGAAAAATTATTGTCGTTTATCGAGCAAAAAGGTCGACTGCTCCAGCTTTTCAAACGTGAGAAATCGCAGCTTTCCCCAGTTTCTTTTGGATTTTTGTAATTTGAATATTTGGGAGTTTTGGACTCTTGGTTAAACAAAACAAGGAATCTGAAGAGGTCACTCTGGGCTTGGAGGAATGGTGTTGAGATTTTTTCACACTTTTTGATTCCTTCATTAAGCAAAATACACAGATAAATTAAAAAAAACATACTAATGTAAAATGAATTAGCAGACATGTTGAGATGGAAAGTTTTGAACATTTTGAGAAATAAAGCTATTTTACAGATATGGGATTTATTTGAAATGGTATTTCAAATGGCAGTGGGCCATTTCTAAAGTGATGAATAAAGAATCCCCACAATGGTAGAAATGAATTTTGTCATATCCAGCAAGCCATTTGAGAACAGCACGAATTCACAAACTTCACTTCTAATGCTCCCTGTTGAATTGCAAGGTGGCATCACATTTCTCAGTCTACATATCAAGTAGATGTGATGGATGGCCCAGGAGAGCGAGGTGGGGGAATTAACAGAAACAGAGACATACAGCATGTTGAAATTAAGATGAAAATTGGGGCGAAAAGCAGAAATGGGCTGGGTGGATTGGACATGGTGGTGATAGAATTCCACTGGGCAACCTTCTAATTAGTTCTGCTAGCCTGAGGCGGTGCATTGCCACTGGCCTCGTAGCATACAGAGTTCCTGCAAGGCCTCTAATAGAATGATTGACCGCTCTGGCAAAGAAACTGATGATAGCTATCATAAGCATAGCGCCTGCATTTAATTACCCTGGGGTTTACAATGCATGATAAATACCCACATGCATAAAGATCGATAATTGGCGCTCACAATTTGGAATATTAACTATCAGACCTCCTTGTGAGCTCTTGCATGACTCACATTCACGATAACATGAAATTCATGCCCTTGGTTCCTCTCCTGGAAATATAAATACCTTCCATCTTTCTTTTTTTTCCCCCAACTGTGTAAATCTCTGCTTTAACTCTGAAACGCCATCAATGTGCCACGCTATTTTACTGTTCATAGATTCACAATGTCACAGAAACGGACTGTTTTGTGCGGTCATTTTGTTTCATGGGCTTGTGAGTGATCATTTCATACCACTACGGGAAACAAAACAGGAGTGTGACTACAACTAACTTCCTTTGTGCTGCTCCTTAATTGGCCAGCAAGGGAAATCAGCCATTGAAATGGTGTCACAGTGAATGTGCGCGACCCCAATGAGCGAGTGGTAAGGGGAACTTATCGGGGGCCAGCATTAGCAGAATCTTTAAAAAGCTCCTCCTGTATGCTGCAGGAAAGATTATGCAGCTAAATGGATGACAATGAGAGAGAGAGAAGGTGAAAGAGTGTCGTTCATTTCTTCACCTAACGTCTAATTATTACAGCATAAACATCAAGGAAGATGAGATAATAAATGTGATGGTGCGATGGGTGGAGCAAACGTTCTACCTGTCATTGGTTTCTCTCTTTTTCCGGTCGATACCAGAAATTACAATATCAGAGCGGAAATAACGTGGGACAATCATTTGATCATAAACACAATCGAGAGGCCATCCTTAGTGTCACTTATCGTTAACGTGAATCTCACAAACGTGTGGTAAATGTCAAAGTAAGTTGCTTTAATTATCCAAATGATGTGAATTCACCCGCAGTCACTCCAGACTGTTCCTCTCATATGATATGGCCTCATTAATTCAGATTATATTCACACCTCTCAGGGTTGTTTTCACACATTTTATTTGTCTTTTTTTCTTTCTTTTTTTTTTCCTGACAGGTCACACAAATGGACGAGAAAACTCCAAGGGAATTGGATGTGGAATTGTGCAGGCGTTGTTGAACATTGTTCCTTGTAATATACTGCAAGAGGTGTTGATTGTTCTTAGCTGGTCACATCAGTTTCTTGCAGAAGCGGTGGAGCAACAGTGACTAACTTTTTTTTTTTTCTCGATTCAAAGCATTGTTTTGTTTTTTTTCCTTCATGTAATGCCTGAGTCTATATTACTACACACGTTCCACAACACACCATCTTTTTTTATCTGCAATGGCTCTTTGTTGCATACCGCTGATTGAAAATGCTGTGATCCCATTAAAAATAACAAAATATCAATATGGATCAATATGATGATTAATTTCTATCTTATTCTCCTATCGCATGCTGACTGAAACCAAATAACTGCCTGGTGCTTTTTGGGTTCAGGAATATTGCACCATTAGTTCATGCAACATTCACTTATTTGCAGCCTGACCGTTAGACAAGAAGATCAATATCAGCACATTTCTGTGATTAATACAAATGTACTTCACATGTTTTTTCCTTACTTAGCACCCAGACTGGGACCAGGGGGAAAAGATTAGCTCTCCTCCATTTGTACCACCTACTCCTGAGCTGTCTCGTGTTCATCTCGTGTGTGTATAATTTCGAAAAACAGAACATGATAGACAGTGTGATGGAGGTCTTCATGTGTCCAAAATGAACGCAGGTAAAATCTACCTGTATCATTTTCACAAAACAAAGATTCAGTCCAAAAGGGACCTGATCTTAGTCAAACCCAATCCGAACAGACCAAAATTGAGAGAGAAAACCAACACTGGCAGCCGCAGGATGTGCTATCATCTAACAGCAACAAAATAATAAAACTGGAAATAAACTCCAGAAAGAATTTATTTCTGTTCCAAATAAAACTGATTTTTTTTATTTTCAGCAATAAAACAGTCTGCAGCCAACAGGGCGACAGATAGACAGAAGATAATAATTTTGTAGTATCTGTAAATCAGACTTATGATAATTGCCATTTTATAGCATATTATATTTGCATACGCCACTGATTTACATAGAAGACTGATTTACAGACCTGACACCTGTCGCAGTAAAACAAAACCCAACCTGAGTGAGTGTACTTTGGACTCAGTCCGACTCCGGTCCATCAAGTGCACCCGAGAGGATCTCGAACACATTTTCATCAGTGAAAAAGTCACTGTTTGCTGTTTCCCTCTAATGCAGCTTTGTGAAATGTTGATGTGAAATTACAGTTTCCTCTGTAACATCAGTTTAATGAATGTTTGAAAAACAGGAGGAAAAGTTATGCACACACACAGAGAGAAAGACAGACGGACATAGACACACACACACACACAGGTTTTAATGGCATATCCCATTGGCACACCACATTACAAATCACTTACAGCGAGTCTGAAGATCAGTGGCCTTCTATTTCCTCATTGAGCGTAATTAAGTTGCAGTGATAGCCGTGGTGGGTGTGGGGAGGTCTGGACCTGATTGTCCAGTAGTCTCTCAGCGTGAAGTGTTGATGATTCCTTTGGACACAGCATTGGACGAGGAGTTGCTGCAGAAAACACTCTAATCAGTTCTGGCCACACTCCCTAACTTTACTCTCATTAAAGTTGGCAAGTGACATTTAACTACTACACCAGGGACTTCGCAATGCAAATAAATGGCAACTTCAGTGTTAGAATTATAATGGCCTTCTTATTCTACTTTTAATGACCCAATCTAGTTTTCAAAGTCACCTCCTCAGGAAGAGGTAGGCTTGCCCGCACCTACAAGCCTTCTTATTGGCTAATAGGGAGCAAACGATGTCAACTTAACCGTTGAGGGATTTTCAGCGGCGAGGAGAGGGAGAGGCTAAAAGCTCAATCTCTTACTTTAACTCCTCCACTTTTCTCACTTCCAAACTGGCTCTACGCAGGCCCATTTGGATATTTTCATGCTACATTTCATACAGGGGTCTCTCTTAATCCCCAGGCCCACCTAATGAGGAGGTAATGAAAAGTTAATCCACAGAGCTCAACTCCACCTAGCCTTTAGCTAATGCTGCTTTTAACTCCAGCTCTCATTAACTTTTAAAACATGAGCCATTAACAGGTTGGTAGACTACCCATCGGCTGGCCTCCCAAGCACTCTGCTTTCCAACCACTCACTGTGTCTGAACTTTAAAGCACAATTAGGTGAGTGAGAGAAATTCTCGGTACTCACTGACCCCCCCTAATTAGGATACAGTCTGGATTTTCTGGAGCTCAGCTGTCACCGTATTGATTCCTCCTCGGGATTCTCTCGCTCATGGAGTGGTCAGGTTGGGCGCTAAAACCCCAGCGGTGATCTCTGACATTCTTTTAATTGGTGTTGAGGATGCACATAAGCACTTTTTTTTTTCTTACTTAACAGTCTGTTGATCTTTGCACTTGTTAATTGCAGCCGTTTTGGAAAATGCAATTTTTTTTTTTCATTTATTTATTTTTATCTTACCTGCAGGATTATTTCACAGCAGCTCAACATATTGATCTGTTGTAGGCGCACTCCATTTTCATTAAGGAAATTATTAATTATTTAAAAGAATGATTAAAAATGAATCACAACCAACACACTTTAGGGGGGAGGTCTAGTTATGTGAAATAGACACCTCCACCTCCCATTCCTCCCCTGAGTTCAATGTTGCCTCCGATGAGGACTGCCACTGTTGTCTCCCCGCCTATATATGACAACACTGGGTCATAAAACATGTCTGACTGAACCAACGATAAATAGTGATTTGATTACAAACGGTTAATGCAAGGGCAAACAAGTGCATAAATTCTCCATTCCTGGGGCTTTCTTGACAGCTCTCAACTGATTACCAATTCATCATTTTTGTGCTGTGGTGACAGATAGTTCTACAGCACTGTTGCTCTGGAGAATGAGAATGAGGTTAATGAATGTGGATCAGGCTAATTCCTCTGTCCTTGCCAGACCGCAGGCCTATAAAATACCCATATATACGGACCTGCGCGGATGAGATGGTTTGTAGCAAAATGGAAATGTTCATAGTCCTCCTGGGACGTCGAGCCAGAATAAAAGCACATGCTGCTGTCTTCCTCTGCGGTAATTGAGATAATGTCTCTCAGATGTCGGAAGAGTTGAAAGGCGTCGGTTCCACGAGCGTCATGTTGAAATGTATGAGCGTCACGTCTACATGCAAGGGAAGCTGCATAACCTAAGGATGCATTTTATACTTTACACCAGTGGTAATAACTTTAGGCAAGCAAGAACAGAAATATTATAGCACGCCTGCCCTAAACACTCTCAGTTTAATGGGGGCATGTATTTATGAAAGAAGTTATGTGATAAAGCATATGCATGTGTGAGTGATCAGAACAGCTTAAAGTGGAGCAGACAAGCTGTTGTGTCCACGGTAAAATTTTAATCTGACTGTTAACGGTTTTATAGGGTTGTTTGAGATCCTCTCTTGATTGGGCTTTGGCACATCGTATACCTCCGCATGACTTCGAATGAATCCCGTAACCTGCCCCACTCCCCCACCACCACCACCACAGTCTCTCTCACGCTCTCTTCAAATTGTTGCAACAATCGGAGCAGGTATGGAAAATGAGGACTAAAATCTATCAGTTGAAATATTATGGGTCTAAAGTGTCAAAACACAGCTTTAAATTCTGATGTCTCCAGGCTGCTGCAGAGAGAAAAATCACTTACTGAAACACTGAAGTTAAGTTCCCTCCCACTCCCAAAGAACCATCTTCTTTTCTCCTTGGGGGGCTGCCGATTATCTGTTGTCACACTCACAACTACAGTACTCCAGTTCCTATTACGGCGTAGACACCCGTCCGGATGGGGAGAGAGATAGTATTTGATGCGTTCCCTCATGATTTAAGACAGATTCAGTGACTAATTTATGGGCTTGCTTTGTAATTGCATAGGCACGCTTGCGCATACGAAATTCACCAATGAGTAATAGCCAGTGTGCACAGCCGCGCTGCTAGTGCCAGACAGTCAATTTTACATAGTTAGAAATGAATTTATGGATCTTTACCTTGACTGTGTGTACGGTGATGACTCGTGTGCTCGGAGGATCATTTTAATCTCAGTATATACATGTTTTCTAATGAGAACAAAATACAAATTTTGGCATTTATGCATTTTTAAACATCGTGTTTTAATTTTAACTGTCTGGGTCCTACAGTTGCACTTTATATTAAGTTGTTAATTATCATGATTAATTGGAATCATTAATCATTAATAGTAATCATTAATCATCCCAAAATGAAAGTCAATACTTATTCCTTGTCAAACAGACACTAATGTGTTGAGCGTTGAAGTGATGATTAAAAAGCTAGGGCAGGTTTGATATGATCAAAGAATATCTAAATTGTACCTCTCAAACATCATCTGAACTCTGATCTTTTACCGTATTTTGCATTAATGTATTGTTGTTAATCTGTAATGAAAAAAATACCAAACAGCAATAATACGATGGAAAATAGCTGACACCTTTCTTTCATTTAATTTAACGGTGGGCAGAGTTACAGTCTGTGCTAATAACTGAAGATTTCCCTCACACTTTGCTCTGGAGGGAAGGAGCGACCGGTTGGCCAATGAATCAAGATCTGCTGAATCTCAATTTCACACTTATGAAATTAGCAGAGTCTTGAGAGACGAAAGAGGCATGATTCAGCAGAATCTGACTTTGACGATTGGGAGAGGGGTTGGACGAGGACCAAAAGCATGACAGCGGCCTGCGATGCGTGAACCACATTTGAACCAAGCCATGACGCAGAACAACATAAAGAGCAATATATCAGCATGTGGAAGCCGCAAATTTACATTAATCTATGATAATAGCATGGTGCTGGCAGAAAAAAAAAAACTACAACGCAGGTCGGAGTATGAGCCATAAAGGACGATAACCCCTAAAGCAAATTCTCCTTTGATAGAAAAAGGAAGCTTGAAGCGATTCATCTGTCGTGTTGCAAGAGCAAAGCAGTTGCAGTGCACACAAGCAACAGGCGCATCTTCGCATTGTTTAGTTATGTGGCTAAATAATGTAAATGTTCGAGGTCATGTGCGTTTTCCGACCAGCTGTCAGCGCAGTGACCAAAGCGCTGCTGAGAAAACAGATCTTATTGGAGAGGCATGATCTCTCTGGTTAGTGCGGAGGCCGAGGGGAAGGAATTACCAAAGGGCTAATAGAACGGAGTTTGCCTCACACTCCATGATTAATTAATTATCATTTTCTGCTTGATGGCTCTCTGAGGGCCGTGGTGCTTTGCTGCTGATGCACTGTCAGCATTTGAGGCTTATTACTGTGCCAACCCATGTAAACCATATAGTACACTCTCCCGGTTATTTCAAATTACAGAGTCATAATTTCATAGTGAAAATGTAATTGGCACATTCATTACGCTCTATATTAAAACAATTCATAGAACATATGCAATTACAGCAACCGTAGGCGCGGCGATGGTGAGCGGGTTATTTAATGGGAATAGTTATGTTCTTAAGTTCCATCTGATGGTCCTTCCTTGTATGGATTTCATCATTTATTGTTCATGTCTTGACAGTGTCTCTCCAAAGGCAGGGCTTAAGAGTATTCCCATAACTGTGCTTTGAGTAGAGCAATTAATTTAGTGAAAAATAATTTTGAGTCGGAATAGATAAAACATCGACTGGGATTTAACTTTCAAAACTGTAATTACGAGGAGAAGAAAAAAAAACAAAACAATGGAGATTAAAATGTTTTGTGCTTTGACTCGTGTCATGTTTGCTTGGGACAACTTCAGCCCAGCAGTTGGAGCGCATTCGGTTTTGAATAAATAATTACTTTACATTTTGTTGTTATTTTCATTCAACTGACTAACAGACGTTGCCTGTTCTTGTGTCGTGTTTGCCGTTAATCTGTTAATATTTCAAAAATAAATGACACTGGAAATATACAGGACACGGAGGTTTGGCCAATTCAAAGCCATTTATAGTTTCCTGCGATATTTGTCTGCACACAATTCGTTGTTACAGGGCAGTGAAATGAAGCCCTCATTGAGCCCCTGGCACATCTAACACACCAGATGAAATATTGGAAAACTTTCTACTATCCAGATTGAAAGCTGTGCATGCATTCGTTCATGCATCCCCATTGGGGGCACTTTGGCACATAAAAGCTATTCTTCTAACAACCTAATTTGGGTCATTTCACTGGACCAGTCATCTAAACAAGCTAACAGGCCCACTGAGGTCTGGACAGAAGAGCTTCAGTGTTGCACATGTTACAAAAGCCTTCCTCTAACTGAATATCAGAGGCCCATCTATTCGTCATCTGCAGACCTCACTGTTGTTACAGCTTCTGTTTTTTATAGCACACTGATCTTGTATGTTCCAGATGAGTGTGTGTTGCTCAATATGATATGCAAGAGGAAGCTTTCTTACGTATGAAAATCAAACCATTTGTAAAGTTGCAATTCACAAAAATAATAAAAAATAATAAATAAATGTAGGAGAAGCTACAGGAAATTGCTGGTAAACATTGGCATGATGTCTTCTTTACAATACCCCATACTGAGAGGGGAATTGATTTTCACAGACCTGAGGATCATATTTATGCAAAAAATAGTGCAATGTTACTCGAGTATCCACCAGCAAAGCTAAAGGTTGAAGGTAAAAAAATCAGCAGTACTCGATTTTAAAGATTTATCCATGTTTGCACAGAGAAATAAAGGTACTGTTGGATATTTGTAGTGCAAAGTGGATATTGATGTGATGCATGAGACACAGTCATTAGCTAGTTAACCTATGTGACTACAGCTGAAATCAATGTTTACTTTACCAGGCATATTTTTTCCATATTGGCATGACGAAGATCATGATAATGATGATGAATTAAATGAACGTTCAGTGTGGCTAAAGGTCATATGTCACAAGTGAAAAACATTTCAAATGTGCAACATAAAATATAATTTTGTTCATTTTAATTTACAATCTGTTTGGGATCATTAAAACTGTTGTAAATACGGCATGCTTATATACCGACACTTTCCTCGCAGTAAATAAAACACAGCTGAATTATAGTCCAAGTTCCATCTACTGAAAACATTTGCCAGATAGATTATGCTGCTAATGTAAGCGTATAAGCTTCTTTCACAAGCTGCTTACCTGTCCAACAAATACAATGGCAGAACTGCAACTACAGCATCAAGAGGTTTTGCACAGTGTTAACCTCTCTACACCTTTGAAATGCTACACATTCACATTTTGAGAGGCGAAGCAGAGCACAGAGCACACAGATGGTAGTTGAATGAACCTTGGGATTTTGAGTTAATGGATCTGTATTGTACCTGAGGGGCAATTTATTTTACAAAGAGGTCAAAATAAGTAGTAGTCTTACTTAGTATACAGTGTATACTGTATATAGCAAAATAATAATAGCATTGTGTTATAAATGTACAATAACACAGGCTTGACAACAGCAAAACCCCTGGCTGTTTTTTAAATATCAACAGGATTTGGGGCAAAAACTCTGTTTAAGCAATGATTGCACCATATTTTCTTTTGTTTTAGTTAATTAATTTTCCTTTAAATTCCAAATGTGCATGCAAGAAGAAGATCTAACGATGCAAAAGGCACAATGAGAGAAGCTAAAGGTAAAAGGCTGGCATGGAGCTTCCACTTTAGAGAATCAACGCAGCAGGTGAGGCTGTTCTAATTGTCTGCTCAATGCAAAGACGAAAAAACAGCATAATGAGTGCTATATAATCGCCTGCTGACATAAGCAAAGAATGGGAGGGTGAGAATACAGTTGGGTAGTGTAAAGAACAATCTCATAGGATACAAAGCTTATGAAAAGGTAGGCATTTTGCACTGCTGGAGGACTATTGAAGCAGCGTGGATTCCAAGTGCCAGATGAGTTTTACTTTGCTGTATGGTTACATAATTAGCAATTTCTCAGCACTGTGAAATCTCACTAAGACTCTCGATGATGAAACCGCTCAACAGTGTTTCTAATCTTGAAACAAGGTAGAGATACCTGCTAGAAATTTGCCTCACACTAAGGTGGAAGAGAGAGGAAGTTTGAGGAACTCCTTGCTGGAGGTCTGTTTCGACAAAGTGAAAATCTTTGCTTTGTTTGTGGCGCGTTAAGTCACGAGGCAGCGAAAATGCAAAATACTTAAACATGTTCAGCGACATGACTGTGCTTCTCCCATCATTATCCCAGAATTCTTGCTAATAGTGAAAATAATTTTAAAAAAAGAATCTGTTAAATCACTAAAAAATAGTCCAAAATATTCATTGAGACAGTATCCTGACAGTCGAGCCCAGTGCCCATATTACTGATTCCAAATTTCAGAGAGGAATAAAAATTCAAGCCCTTCATATTGTAATGCTTAGCTTCAGCACAGATAAGTGATTATTGACTGGGTGGGTGTTGCATTCTGCATAAAACTAATGTGATGTCAATTAGCCATTAATACAAATGTCTTGCCCTTTTCTGTAAATGTCTGATTTGACTCAGCAGTTAATATGCAGGCACTATGTGCTTCCACACAGGGAGGGCGTTGAGGATTGTGGCTTGTTCTGCATGAAATTAACAGAAAGGCTAATGGCTGAACAGGAGGGATACCACTCAAGAAGTATGAAACTGCCTATTTTCTGCCTATCTGCTGCAATTTCAGATATACCAGATATAACAGCGCCCGCCTGCTACTGAAATCATACATAAGCTGAGTCTATTTTAAACATTTGTTGTGTGGTGCGAGTGTTGTATTTCACACTCTTGTCAAAGGCTTGTCATTTGTAGCTTTGACAGTGTAAAAATGCCATTACCATGCTGGATAACACTGTATGGAGGACAGGTGGCAGCTGGGCCCATTAAGAGCTGCACAATGGCATGGAACAATGATGAAGCAGAGTCATTGACCATTGGGGAGAGCCGTGAAATGGCCACCATGTCATTGCACAAAGCCACTGGCCCATTCAGCCTTTATGACACCTGGAAGGGCGATCAGCCTGCGCTCGCAAACACAAGCCGGACTCAAGAAACAAGCCTCCATAAAAGCACTGATCACTTCTTTGCACATTCTGCAAGCAATTCGGGCAACTTTAAGGCTGTGTGATTCTTCATAATCACTGCGATATTCGTGCATTTTAAACGAGTGACTTTCAAAACAATCTCAGCTTTCATGGTAAATATTTATCAACATAAGGTCATGTTTGGGATGGTTGCTATCAGCACATGGTAATGTGCCAATTCGAATAAAGGTCAAGATTTGGAATGAATGAATGAATTAGCACCGCCATTATCTCCCCACTGCAAGCTGTGTGGAAGTTAACTCTGCTGCCTGGAGGTTTTTTTATTCTTCAACCTGAACACGTTTTTTTTGCAGGATACCAGTATGAGTCGTTGGAATACACGTGCAAGCATTTATTCCTGATGGATTAGCCTTCATTTAGGTGGATTAACCTTCACCGTGCATGTAATTAATTCCAAGCACATTTTTATTTGCAGCTGAAAGCCTTCGACATCTGCACGGCGATAAAGATCAAGACAACAATTACAAAACGACACAGACGAAGAAGTTAGGCAACTGTAGCTCCGACTGAAGGCTTTTGTCCAGCAGATGTGCTGTA
>JBAJHX010000053.1:9012134-9025979 GCA_037176925.1 Amniataba percoides
ACAGCTGAACTTTCATCCCACAGGGCTTAGCTTCATGTCAGCCGCAGAGCTGTTTACATCCACAACACTTGAGAAGCTTGCGCTGTCCTCATAGCCCCATCAAGGACAAAGAACAGCAAACCACAATTTGACAATAATCAGAGGCATGAACAGACTGAGCAACCGAAGGAAAGAAAATGTTCAGTACAGCAGCATCCAGCCCTCTTAAAGTTTACTGCTGTTTCAGTAATCATGTTGAAATCCTGTGATTCAGCGCAAAACGCGATATTCATCCAGTGATATGCTATTAGCTACTAACAGAAGCAACAGTCATAACAAAAGACCAAGTAAGGGCACAACTGCTCATCCATCCTCATTACTCACACTCCTCCTCTGTAGAGACCGAGGTATGATGAAGGCCTATCTTCAGGGAAAATGCTGTTTTACATCAATGCATCAGTAACTCCAAATTGCAAGTGAATTGGTCATATCCCCTTTGGTAGTCTCCTTAGAGGGTGAATAACTCCAAATCACATGAGTCATTCTGACTGTAGGACAAATTCTCTGTCATAAGCCACATATCACTTTTTTTCTCCAATTTTGCCCTTTGTGCTTTGAACATTGCCATATTATGTTGACAGTATTATACAATTATACCATATTGTTGTTATTTTCGTACTTCTGTGATGCATCTCCTTTTCGCAGTGGTATTTTACAGGTAAAATATATCCCCCGACCTTTGTTACCATTGTTTTATGTCTGTACTTTACAGTAGGCTGCTCGGCTTGCTTGGGGCATTCAGTTGTTTAAAATAGCTTGCATAATGTCCAAAATAATTTCTTATATTAGTCAATGTGCAACCATAAAAAGGAGCCACTAAATGTACATTAAGTGTACATTTTGAATGACTAGGTATTTAACACATTATGTTACATAACATAATTTAAGCACGGAGGTTCATTTCTGACCTTTGGGGGACAATTAATAACATTTTCTATATTCAAAGCTCACTTACTCATTTTTTGCTATTTCAGTTTTGTCTAACTGGGTAAAAACAGTGTCTACTGTCACTTAACTTTAGTTAGATATTGCTGCTTAACTTCTGTTTCTGAGTTGGTTTGCTTCTTCTCTGCGTGAAATACTGCTGTGTCTTGTTTTCCATTTGTCACTGTGTTATTGCTACTTGTACTCTTTATAAGGATTTTAGTGTTTCTTCCACTGACGGTTCTTTTCATTGTAGGAGCGATTCCGGTGAAACAGCATGTTGACCTTTAAGTTTCCTGTTTCGCAGGTGAAGCCTCGCTGCACGGTGTTTGTGAAGCAGCAGAGGTCAGAGCGTGAAGGCATCGTTGCCTGAACTGTAGACATCTGTTTTGAGACTTCAAAGGGGGATGTCGGGCAGAGTTTTAGTGAATTTTGTCCTTCCTGCCAATTTGTGGCATCACTCTTACAGCCGACATTTTCAGTTCGACGTGAGAAAGTCTGAAGTAAATTGTTCTTTTATCACTTAAATTATTCATTTGGGGACCAACCTGACAAACTGTCTTTTTTTTTTAGCTCCCTCCTCGTACTCCCTCAGCCCCTGAGCTTGATGATCATTTTCAGTCTTACAAGACAACACAAATCGGGGTATATTTGTTGTTGTTTTATTTCATTTTTTTGTCCGTGTGTAATGTCACACAACTAACACTGAGCCCAAAAATAGTGGTCAGTCTTGCTAAGTGTGAAATTAATGATTTTAAACTTAATTACCTAAAACCTACTGATACCTTTTCAAACATTTTCAGTCTGTCAGATTTGTATAAGCCAGGCAGGAATCGAGGCAGGGCCCTCGACCTACACACTCTGAAATTGTAAAAAATAGTCAAAACTTCATTGTGTGGAAAATTAGAGATGTCATACATGTTTTTCTAATCACAAATCAAATTTAGACTGTTTTATGCACCAGGTAACATTGAACTCCAGTGGCTCAGATGGCAGCGAGAGATAAGTAATATACCGGTAATTGGATCGCAGTTGTTATAAAGAACGAGTCTATGTTTACCACGGCAAATAACAGGCAAAAATTTGGTTAGCATTCTGTAGACAAAGCTCTTTTTTCAGTCCCAGTGGAAGGAGTCGACAGGCCTGGCCGCTTTCTCTTGTTGCTCTTGCCTAGTGGAGCTTTAAATAGCTGATGTGATTACAAAAAACACATTTCTGAAATCAAATCTCACTCATCACTTGCTCTGAAACACAGCGTCTAAGCCCACCAGAACCTCCCTGAGTGATTTGAGCCCGGTCTTCCAAAAATTATATGAAATCAGCATGCGATCTTGAATGCAAATGTATGCGTGAAAAATGAGCAGACAACTACAAACAGTTAGCAGTTTGACATAGCGCCGCAAAAAGTAAAGGTGATAAGAGCAGTGGATGGGTGGTGGATGTAGGCGAGGGAGAAATATTACAATGTAATGCAATCTAATAGCACACCAACACAGAACAGCGTAGCTTAAACAATTCCTGGGTTGAATCAACACCTCTGTGACTCACTTTCAACACGCACTGAACATTAGACGCTTTGAAAACAGCACTGCTTATTTCAGGGTTTGGTGCATTAGATAATATTAAAATACACTAAGGGTGCTTTTATTCATCTGCCCCCATATTTTGCACTTCAGCTCTGGTGAGAAGTCAAATTCCTACCTCGTGCAAAATGATGCTCGACTTTAACAACGTTGATTTATAAGCTGCACCTTTTCTTGTTTCTTATTTAATAACCAAAATGTTGCTCTCATCAAAAGTAAATTGTAAAACCATAAAGAGATACTGTACAATTGTAGTTTAAACACATTCCCTTCTTTAATTCTCAAAAATACACTAAATTCCAAACAGCAAAATAACTTCTGTTGTAAATGCAGCCAACAGAATAAGGCCAGGATAGTGCAAGAACATGACTGTACACATAATTTACTATCTAAAGAAGTGGATTTAGTGTTAAATAAAGTACTACTTACTAAAGTAAGTAAGGTTTTAGTTGCCTCACTGTAAACAGAATGGTTTAACTTACCTATTCTAATCATTACAATGAACATTAAATTGTTAACAGCTTTGTGCAGCTGACACATAGTCCACTTTGTGTTGTTCTCTCACAGGTATTTTGATGGTAGAGGAACATGACCTCCACATTCTGCAGAGTTGTTTTTCTTTTTTTCTTTTTTTTTGCTCATTCGCACAAATTGCATGACTGTGTTGAGAGATGCATAAGGCATCGGTCAAACCACATGTTAACAATAGAAGGTATTGTCATTCCTGTCAGGTTCGGGTGTAATTGCATTCTTTTTAGTGATCTGAATTTGACACCCCATTTTCAACAATGACAGTATAGTAATTGCTTTGAGAAGTCATGGCTGAGCTTTTTGAATGATATCAAAATACCAGCGCCCTCCCCACCCACCTCACTCTACTCAGCATCCTGTCTATCTGCAATAAAGTGCTATTACAGACGCCTTTCGTTCACTCAACCATGAGGCCTATTTGGAATTGCTCCACCACTGTCAGACCCACCGCCGTTTTTTTTCAGCATGGCTCCAGATGAACAAGGTCTTCTGTTTCGTGTAATCAGAGAGACGCGTATTGAGTGTGGCTAGATGCGCATCAGTTTTCAAATAATATTATTTCAGTCTGATTTGGTGCATATAAATACCGTGCCCCATCTGGAAAAGCCAGGATAATTTCACCTTTTTACACACCGATGGCTGGAAAATAAAAACGTTCGCCAGGACAGATGCAAACCCGACATACTCTTATCTTTTTTTTTTCATCCACTGTGTATGTATTTGGGAAAAACCTTTGTTGATTCATGTGTACAGCTGAAGTATTAGATTTTTATCTAATACTTTTTTTACTTTTTTTTAGGACCATAATACCATCTCACTAATTAATGATCAGAAGATTCATGAAAATATTGCACAGTATTTAATAAATACCATAAACAAATGTTAAAATTAAATGTATTCATTGTCTCATTTGGAAAAAGGAGCTACTGCTCACATCAGACAAACAATATCCAGTGACAGCCATTGATATTTTGTACATGTCTCTCAACATCTGTCACCATCCTAGAATATAACTAATTATCAAAATATTGCGCGTTGTCTACAATTTATCACAAAATAATTAAAAATGAACTTGACACTGTTCACTTTTTCTAAAACACCACTACAGGGAACAGTCCCTGTTTTCACTGAAGGGCTGGCAGTGGCAAATGTAATTAGATGGGCAGAATTCCTCCAGGTGTTTAATGGCTGCTCGCAAGGTCAGCACAGCCATGTTTAGGATGCCGTTCAGGCGTGAAGAGGAGGAGCCGGGCCCGGTTGACTGGTGGTGTGAGCGCCGCCGTCCCCCCTCAGGTGACTCGCACGAGCTCCGCCCGCACCTCTCTCTCCATTGTTGTAAAAAATTTGACAGCAAATCACGGGGGACCGTTGTCTGTCCAAACGCATTATAAGTCCACCGCGCGGGTTACCGGGAGAGGCTGCGCTCCTGCTTTCCCTAATGCTCTCCGTGTGATATATGGACAATTCCGCGAGATTACAGATGCATCCTGGCATATACAACCAACCAGACTGATTAACCTTGAAGACCTGGGGCTCAGCACGGCGAGGGAGCGTGAAGAACGCCAGTGTCAAAACGTAAATGAAAAAGACCTGTTGGAGGAGCCAGAAGAGGGCCACGCTCGCGAGATGGGAAGGGAGGGGAATCTAAAGTGAATCCTTAAGCAGTTTGTTTGGTTCTGCTTTGTGGCAGAGACTCTGGAGAGAGGCTTCCCATCTGTCCTGCTCTCACCTTGGCCAGTGTCTGCCAGCTTGGTCTGCTTGTCACATTTGAGTAGTTGCTATGGGACTAGTCCACTGAGGCCCTGTCATAGACCACAGAGAGCAAGGCCCTATCATCAATCACACAGATGAGCAACACACACCACGGGAACCTCTCTCCAATGATGGCCAGAGATCTAAATTCTTTTGACATGGATTTTCATGCAGGGAATTGCCGGGGCGATTGTAATCACTTCACAAATACACAACTTGATTGCTCATCGGCGACTGCCATACTGAGAGACGGCCTCTGATCAAACTTCACTGAAAACGTACTGTACATTTAGAGCCTGAAGTGAGGATGATGTACCTAAATGCATCTGTAATAAGCTAAGACATGACTTTTTAGAATTTCATCATGTGTAATGACTGGAGATGCTTCGTGTGAATAGCTAGACTAAATTAGAGGCATAATTTCGCAGTTGCCAATCTTGTATCCTGATCCAGTTCTCATGAATGGCAATCACACCCACATTTTGGAATTATGTGGTGATTTATGTGGACTGGGGATGCCTAAGGAGTTGTTTCTTGGCATATCTACCTTAATAAATCACTGAATTCAGGAACATTTAAAAAAAAAAAAAACAATGTTGTTTTGAGTTGAATTTTTTTTTACCTTCCACCTTTTTTTTTTAATAAGGTGTGATATTTTACATGAAATTTGGCTCAGTTAGGCTATTCATGACAGTCAAAATACAGACTCTGGTTTTACATTTGTCAGAGCTACTTTATTTGAAAGTGTATACTCATTTTAAAAGACAAAGACACCACTTTCACCCAGAACACCTCTGACTTGTGTTAATGTTGATTGTCTTACAGAATGGCATTCATGTTGTTGGAAAGTCAAACGCAGGATGCAAGAAAGGGACATACATGTGACAGATCTGCAATAACAATGCTTCTGTTGTTTTAGGCTTCCTTATTTTAATAGTGTGATGTGAAACCGTGTCTACGTATCATGCAACGATATCCAAATAATAGCAGTGTCAGTGACGAGAACACCCACCACATACAAAACAATAAAGCTCAAATGTGTCTCAGCAAATACGTTTAAAAAATGCAGAGCACAGCTGTTCAGAGGCATAATGGCGACTAAATCCACATTCCCTCCTAGCAGGAGACGCAGACAGGATTAATAAGAAATGCCTGATTGGTTGACAGTACTACAAATTATACCATCACAGTGTTAACTAACAAGATACCAAAATAAGCTTTGCTGGTGACTGATTTTACAGGAAACAGGCTAAATTTGGCAACAGGCTTGAAAAAAAAAGACAAACAATTATCAAGTCTAAACGGCTTAATTAACAGATTGAACAGATGTCTCTGTTTCTCATTTGATTTGGAGTTTTATTTCCATTCCTGTGTGATCTGCAGGCCGCTCAGTCTCAGTCAGCGCAAGCAACAACACTGGTCACTTATTTCAGAAAAAGCAACTCTGACACGACGGTGCAAGCTTTTCTGACAAAGAAATAGTGTCTTTTTATTACAGCGATAGACCCTGAGTGAAATGTTTCCACAAAATGACACAATGTTTACTTTTTATTTGAAATTTGATTCAGAGTCCTACTCCAATTTGTCATTACAGTGGCCTGGAAACTAACAAGAGACCAGAGGCCATGAACTAATGTAACAGCATTCTACCAAGAGACTAATGGAACTCATGCTGAATCACCTGTGAACATGGTGAGATAATTGCCATTTGGGAGACCCAAAGAGCATGTAGTGATAATAAAGTCTGGGGAGCAGGAGGTCTGCCTCTGTCTGGTAATTGAAGAGTGAAATGCCATGTGACTTGGCCACGCATCAGGTAAAGAACCGAAAGGTTTATTCACAGGCACCATTATGAGAAAGTGTGAGCTTGCTTGGTTTAACAGGAGGTCAATTATAATGGAGTCGTGCTCAGGTTGTCACCACAAAGTGCATAATCAAGGGGTACTGCTGGGCTAACCGCTAATCCATAGCTGTGCACTTAAGCGTGCCAGGCTTGCAGCCATGGAGTGCAGTTCAATGTGTGCCCATAGTCGGGGTCTAAACCACGCACCTTTCTAGGTCTTAACATTGTGTGCGTGAGAGTGTGTGTGCGTCTGTGTCTGTTTGTGTGGCTGAGTTTAAACATGATCCCCCATCGAGAACGACCAGCTGTCAGTCAGGTAGCTTATAAACACAGTATTAGCCTCCTATGCAGGTGAATGTCAGCATAAGATTGTCTTAAAAGCCACTTTTAATCAGCGAGCCATCCTCTTGGAGATAAGACGGCTTTGATGATATTAACTTCACTCAGCGCCTCACAAACAGGACAAGCCGCTTGTATGACGACTTGGACATTTATGACATTAATTATAGGGAGGACAGTGCCTTTTGTATAGAGGCAGCGTGCGGGACCTGCTCACTGTCCAAAGAATATTACAAGAGCACATCAGTGGAAGTGTGTGGAGTAATACGGAACAAGCTTTTCAGATGGCAAATGTCTTATCAGGAGGAATTAAATAAATCCTTTCTAAAAGCAATCAATTGCTATTTACTAAGAGTTTTAATAGAATAATCAAATGTGAAACTTTTCCTGTTTTTAAAAAAGAGAGAAACACACTGTGATTGAACAAATAAGTCCTATTCTATCAATTGATTGTATTTTAGAAATGGCTGACCGCGATTATAAATCTTCTTTGAGGATTTGTGAATCTTAAAATGCTTAAATGACAATATTATGCAACCCTCAGTCACATCTCTCAGAAATCAACAACTACCATTTTCCAAAGCAAGTTTAATCTGAGCACAGTTTTTCAGAATCTCTTATCAGTTTACTGTGCTCTCACATTTTATATGTTCCTCCCAAGTGTCTGCATGATCTACACGGCGAGATCTCTGATCTGTTTCCATGTTCAATCTCCACCCTGCAGACTGCATTACCACTGTGAGCCTACAGCCAAATCAGAGCAGCACATCTGCCCACACAAGTCCACGGCAAGGTCTAGTACCCAGTAGCAGAGTGCCAAATTGCCAACTGTGATACACAATTTTCTGCTTCTTAAAGCCAGGGACATAACTTAAGTCAACTCCAGCTGAAAACCTACATGTTTTACTTGTCATCCTATTTTGGGAGAAATCTGGCCTGTCAGCCCAGGCTCAATGTCCTACTGGTGTGCATCATGTCTCCCCTTAAGTTCGCCTCACATAAAAACTGTCTAAATGGGTCAGAACCCTGCTGGAGATGAGCTTTGAACAGCTTGAGCAGGGAAAGGAAAAGAGAAATCTTAACAGAACCAACACCCCGATGGTCCCAGAGAATATGAAAACAAATGAGGACACAAAAAAAGCACTTTGGAGGCTTTTAATGCATTTGAAAACAAATGAAATTGTGCAACTGCTACATGTTTGAATACTTAACAGTTGCGCAACAACAGCCTCGGTCCAGATTTCCAAGGTCATTTTCCCACCGCCGTGTGCGCACGTCCACGTGTGTGTGCATGTGCGCAGATGTGCTCTTAAAAAGTGCACGTGTGCGGTAAATTGCCTCTGGTGTTCCTGGAAAAAAAATATTTACCGGATACAGGCGATGTGGGTTACCAAACATTACTAACACTGGCCAGACATATTGCATTATCCAGGCTTGTGCAGCTAGAGGTTTGTGCCTGTCAACATTTTATTAGTCACCATTTTATGCTTGGGTTTTGTCCAAACACAACGAGGATGTAGAGTCTCATAAGGCAGCAGTGTACTGGATATGTTGGTTCCCTGTGCTGCTTTGTCTCAGACACATCCTGACCTATTTTCTACCATGTCAACAGTATTGATCTTCCTGTTCAACCCAATGAGGAGGATATTAGTCTGTTTTGGAATTAGATACTTTTCACACAGACATACCATTACTGTGACTTTCCCTAAACATTTAAGACTATCTAAGAAAAAAAAACACCTTCTATGTATCAGGAAAAAAGTAAGAACTGGACTTGGAATAGAGACGACAGCAGACAGAAACTATAAGAGGTGTGTGTATGTGTGTTTTGTGTAGGTAGGTGTGTATATTTTCTTGTGCTTATACCATTTGCCTGAGAGTATATTTTGAGTCATTTATAAACTGTTTTACTGTCCCCGGGGCACAAGCCACGGGTTGCATTTGCCGTGTGAATTTCTGTGCCAGCTTCTGCAAATTATTTTTCATTCCACAATCAGCAAACCTTTGCTTTAGGGTACATCAATGCAACCTGATTTTTTTGTTGTTGTTGTTGTTGCTTCTTCTTTAAATACTGTAAATTTCTCAGTTCGGCTTCTCTACAGAATAACCACAGACACACCCTTGCAGATATTTGGAGCTTTTCTTTGGCTATTCAAACAAATGAGAACAAGGTGAGATTCACCATTCCTGGATTTAGCCCTCTGTCTTCCCTCTTGAGTTTTCCCCACCTGCCCTGTGCTGTTAATATCCATAACCCGTGGATCCAGGATCATTGGTTTCTACAGGCTTTACTACAGAACCCTATCAGATTAGCTGAACTATCTCTTGACCAATATGGGGTCTCAGTATCTCCAAAACCTATAATGAGAAAACCGAGATTGAATTTGAAACTCAGTATGACCGGAAGGATTAGTCTGGAGCCCAAGACTTCTCTTACCTCAAAGATGTCAGTTGGATTTGAGCTGGAGGGGGGCTTGGAGGTGTTTTTTTTTTCTTTTTTTTTCTTTTTACGATGACCTACATTTCTCCTAAACCAGTTGCAATGCAGGGACTTAGGACATGGCCGATGTCTAATAATGCTGCTGCCTCCAGAAATGGAACTGGCATGTAAGGAGGATTCAGTTGGCACTAATTTAGCGGGGCTACATGTCTCGCTTCAATTTGTTCGAGTCAACTGCAACAACAACTTTAATGCTGCGGTGATTGACTCTCTCTACCATTTAGGTGATGTTTATCAGGAGTAGGACTATTTTCTTTTTCTTTTTCTTTTTTTTTTATTGAGCTATGCACAGTTTGCCCAAAAGACAAAGTACACATGCATGGACACACGCCCACATCCATACAGATAGACACCCACACAAACTCATTCACTACCTCTCAATCTGGCCTTGAGCTCTGTCAGCCCTGCAGCGCATCATGTTGATAAGCAGAGGAATGCTGCTATCACATGGCCTCTCTCCTCCAGAGAGAGAAAATTGCCAAAATATGAAAAATAACAGTCATTTCCATGAATAATAGACTCTGCCCCATACACACAGACGAGCATACCTCTCTTATTCAATAAATAATCAAGTAGTTAGTGTTGCCTAGCAACCACATCATCAGTACCTGCATTGTTTTAACACGCTGAATGATAGGCTACTGGGCTCAAGTCCCACAGCACATTGTAGAATGTGAAGGTTCATGTTGAAGTGATTTTCTCTGGTCTTCACCAGGTACGACTGCCTACAGCCAAGTGAGTGAAAAAATTATAAGTGATGATAAAAACATTATCATTTCTATTCTTTCTGAAAAATCCATACAACGTAATGGACATAGGTAAATGCATGAATGTTAGAAAGAAGAAACAGATAAAAATGGCTAATTTCATGAGCTGAAATTAATAGGCATCTTTGAATCACATGTTTAAAAGCTGAAATGTTGCTTTGATACTGCCCCTCGTCATCTTTCTTCAAGTATTATTGATGAATAAAAGAGCTGCAAGATTAAGACGTATTAATCTGGTGATAGGTATTTCATTTGATAAGCACACTTAATTTAATACCTGATTTTAGCCTCCTTTGCCTAGGAGTTATTGGAATTAGACTAAATGATGGAAAAGACTTCTTTTACAGCGCCTTCTCTGTGTTTTAAAACCCCTCATGAAAACTACAGCGTCATTCTCCCATTGGCTGTTTTCAGTGTGAACAGCGGCACGAAGGAGGACCTTTGGCAGTCTCTCAAATGCATCCTGTGCCCTTGAAAATCAAGAATGGCCTGTTCACACAGCAACTTATCTCCCAAAGTGAAGCTGACGTCTAATCAACACCTGCAACCCTCTCCTTTGCCGCGTGTCCAAGTGAGACTTCAAAAGTTGTGCCAAGCCACATGCTTCCCGCTGCGCGCGAGACAGTAGTGGTAGAAAGGAGAAAAGGGAGAGAGATTTCTCATCAAAGCCCCCCAGAAGCTGATGTTATTTTTCACCATATGCATTGGAGAGTGCCTGCGATGTGTCGCATGTGTCCCCCCTAATTGTGAGGCGGCCAGCTTATTCTCCTACGGTGACAGTTTTCTCACACGGTTAGATCACACACTCACAGCAAAGTTCCAGATTCTTCTTCTTAGCGCTGCCTTTGAAACCACCCGAAGTATCAATTTCTCTTTCTGATCCACCGTGTCGCTCGCTCCTAACGACCACGATGGCACCTCATTCATTTCTCCTAAGGCCTGCGAAATGCGCACACGTGCTTGGTGTCATATAATGCTCGATTGACCGCGGCGAACTGAACTGTTGATGTGTAATGCATTGTTGTCTTAGGGGCGAGAAACGTCTCTTCAGGCGTATCAGCGTGTTCCATTATCTGTGACTCGAGATTGCATTGTAGATGTCGACCATCACATCGCTCGGGCCTACGCTTTTAATGGGCTACACCCCCTTTTGTCGACAGTGGGAATGAATACAGTCTTTGTCAAATAAGCTCAACGTTAAGATGGTGAAAGGAGCTTATCAGTCTGCTGCTGCTTGCTTGTAATAATCAATTACAGGTGACTGTGAGTGACCTTGAAACGTATTGAATCTGCAGAAATACAATGAGAGGATTTGAATTGCACACACTCATGTAATACTGCCAAGGATTCTCGACACACTGCGCTGGAAACGGACTGAATAAGGCTGTGTGGATATATTTTTCTCTTGCCCAAACCTAATATCTTCCTGAAATGCATCGTCTCCCCTGGCCTTATCTCCCTCTCTGCTCTCTCTGCTGTAATTGTCGATGAGAAGCTTTTGGTGTTGCTGTTCCACCAGCAATAGCATGCAGAACGTGTATCCATCAATCTGTTCAGTTCTCCCTGAGCAGTTCCCCTCACAGAAATCCGTTTAGGGCTTTTCTTATTGAGTGGAGTGTAGTGGAGTCCTTCTGGGGCTTCGGCTCTCTAACCTAGTTCCCCCCTCTGTGTCTTTTCAATGAACCCGCTTCCCACTTGTGAATACACGCGCTGGCTACACAGAAACAGCAGAAAGACCAGTGAAGGAGGGGACTGAGATTAATTAAGTGTGACTATGTGTTAATAATCTTTTCATGCAGGAGATCTTTTCTTTTTTTTTTTTTTACAAGATATACCCCACATACTGTATGTCTAGTGGCTGTACATTGCTGTTACTTAAGAATGTGTTTTTTCACCAAATTAAGCAACCGATTGGTGTATCCATGGAATTATATATGAAGATTTGGCGATCTTAATGAATCTCCGCCACGCGCTTCTGTCCGTTGCATTTCCAAACAGAGGAATTTCTCTGTTTACTGGAAGACTCTCATACCACTCGTGAAAGACTTGTTTACTCTCTTTAGTGTACTTCCCACGGATGAAGGTAGCTATAATTGGGAAGCCCTGTTTGTTGTCATAGTCGTAGTCATAATAAATTTTACATAACAAATGCATTTTGAAACAGAAGGAGACATCGCTGGCTGTTCAGTCCTGTTCTTAGTGTGTTGCCGTAATTGGCGTGTCAGTGACTATCATAGCTTTGAACACGCGGCGTGCTGAGAGCGACGTTAAATATGCCGCGTACAAGGCGGCAGAATTGGGAGGGGGGGGATCTGATGTCGTATTACCATCCAAATGTGCAATCTGCACTCATCCTCACCTGCTAAGTATATAATGAAACGTACAGGAAGGTACTCTGCCGGGCTGCTCACACTTGAACAGCCTACTCACGGCCCTTTACGTAACCAACATGCTCTAATCCTGTCATTCGGGTGTAGTGCCTTTATTTCAATTATTCATTTCAATTGTTCCACGGTAACTCTCTGGCTGAAGTCTTTAAAAGATTCCAAACATATGCAAATGTGCACGGGCCTTCACGAGCACTCGATATACTTGAATTAACACAGCGGAGGGGAAAAAAAGTTACTGCTCAGTGCACAGTGTGTGTGTGCATGTTTTTGATTTTCAAGAACGAGGTGCAATTAACTCATCTTCAACTTTTTTTGTAAAACAAAATTATCTCATTTATATGAAGCTCTGTTTTTTTTCTGCCTCTTATTCTTCTTCATGTACAGAAAACTGCAATGATGTAGATTAGTTGCTAGCAAGGTAAGAATGTTTGGAGAGGAGCTCATTAAAATACCTCCACCACCGAGGAAGAATAATTGTAAGTCTTGTTGCGATGGAGGACTTTGATCCAATTAAGCGTGATATCAGCAGTCCAAGGTAGACCGAGTTGTGTGCTGTATCTGAAAATCCAGCCTCTCTCTTAAAGAGAAGAAAATGGGCAAAAAAAGGGTCCCACCATCTGTATTTGTCACAGATCAAAGGAAATTTTACATCTGCAGTCTCTGTGTCTGAATACATCCTCTGTCTTCCATCTTAGGAGATAAATATTTGGGGAAAGGTAATGCATGTTTTTGTTGGGGTTTTTTTTGCGCTAAACTGATCTAGCAACTCCATTAAATCCATAAAAATAAAATTTAATCTGGTTCAAATGCAGTTCTTCCTGAAGTCAAATGGACATTAAAGTGGCAATTTGGATGTTTTAACGTATTACATGACAAGTAAAAGTAAGAAGCAGGATGCGGTGTTGGTTTAAAATCCAAGAGCTGAAGCACAACAAGTATAATAGGTGGTGTCCCTTCAGAGCATAATATAGCTATAGAAACAAATCTTTATTTTGTTGTGGCTGCTTATAAATGTATTGTTTATCGCCGTATTTAATGTTGGTCATTTTTGTCTGATTAGGCGATCTCCAGTGACGGGACTCTCAGCAGGTAATATATTGATATATTGATATATTGATACCAAAACGGATGAGCAGTCCACCTTGTACCACATCAGCTAAAAAAAATCCTGTTTTCA
>JBAJHX010000053.1:9026079-9037585 GCA_037176925.1 Amniataba percoides
AATGTTGGTCATTTTTGTCTGATTAGGCGATCTCCAGTGACGGGACTCTCAGCAGGTAATATATTGATATATTGATACCAAAACGGATGAGCAGTCCACCTTGTACCACATCAGCTAAAAAAAATCCTGTTTTCACATCTTTCAACAGGCACTAACATTGGCTGACGTAATCTTTATGTCACTGCCATTGATCAGCGCATCAGTCAGTCCGCTATAGATGTGTTTTGTGCTATTGGACAGTACAGAGTTGCACCTTTAAAGAAGTTTCGTAATGCAGAAATGAAGGAATTTTGTCAATCACAAATGCCCCAGTCTTGCAGCAGCCCCTACCGCTTGACTTTTCTTCCCTGTCTGTGAGTTTGTGTTCCTCCTCTGTGAGCAGTGGGCCCTATAGCGCTTGCTGCTTCCTTGCTGTCTCTCCATTAGGCGCCTAACAGAGCGTTGGGCTGCGGCTGCTCTCTCCCCCAATGCCTCCATCTCCCTGTCGCCCTTCAGGTCTCATCGCCCTCGCAATGGAGGATCCATCCGCCATGATCCCAGGACACATACTGTCCTCCATTACCCATCCTCACAGCCCACTGCATTCAGATCCCACTCCCAGGACCCGTGCGTGCGCTCGGGCCCACGTTTGAATGTGTGTGAATTGAGTGCGTGTGTGTGAGTGACTCCGCCAGGCCTAACCAAGGACAGTAAGTCATATCTAGTTACACTACGCCAACACACAAACACAAACACACTGAAAAGAGGGGGAGAGCTGAGTAAAAGATCAATAGGCCATTTCAAAGGGTTTTGTTTTTAGCTTGGATGAAGTCCATCTGTAGATTCCTTACACATTAACTGAATGAAAGACCTTCAGCAGTGACAACTCATACCCCTGAGCCATCACATAAACATTGAACATCTGCCATAAGCACTCCCAAGTCAACTATTAACGTTGTTGAATAGTTTATAATGAGCACATTGCAAGGAAAAAAAAAACTATGGCTGAAAGGCAAAATTTGTAATGAAACGAAAAACTTTTTCCTGATATTCCGAAAAACTTTCAGCACTACTGAGCGTACTTGTTGCTGTTTGCCTGAAGGTTTAAAAAGAATAATACATCAGAAGTCTTACCAACCCACAAAGGCAGTGAGAAATATGATTTTCACTTTTTAATTATTCTATGCAGTTTATCTAAACTTTTATATTTCATTTTTACAGCATTTGAAAATTTAATGACAATGTCGGAGCACGTTCTGTTATTTTTCAGCTGAGATTTAGTGTTTATGGTTTAGTTCTATTTTCAGTTCAAAGGTTCAATACTGATCTCTGATATGTCTTCTTCTGCATTAAAGTCTTGTGTGCATGTCAGTGTATAAATATTATTTACTGAGTCACTTCTTACACTGTACCTTATGTGCTTTCTTTCCTTTGTTTTATGCTGAAAATCAAAACATGGAGACAATTTTCTGATATTTGTTGAACTTTTTGTCACCTTTCAGGTAAATGGTACAGACCTGTTTTTTCATATGAAGTCTTCTGTGTGTGTGTGTGTGTGTGTGTGTGTGTGTGTGTGTGTGTGTGTGTGTGTGTGTGTGTGTGTGGAGACATCAGTCTTACTTTTGCAAAGGATTTGGAAAAAAATGTGACTTTCATTCAAATAAGATCACTCTGTCTTCGCCTAGAGTCATAAACACCCCCCAAAACTGAGATAACAATTTGTTTTATCCATAGGATCCAATTAAAAACTGTGAAATCACTGAAAGTCATTTGGTGTCTTGGATGCTTATCTCCACTGAGTGCACAAGTGATTATACTTGCCAGTGAACTCCAGGAAAGTGATGATAGAAGCCAGAATCATAACACACTTCCAGCTAAAGAGCATAATGAGGAACAGCATATTGTGATAAAAATCAAATGTGGAAGTTGCATATCAGTGTTCAGTCGGTCCCATTCATAGAAAATTAATTTTGCCTCCATCGTGTGACAAAATACTGTACCACGAGTACAGTATGAAGGGATCATTTTGTTTTTAGCAATCGTAGCAGGATGGCTCAATGAATCTCAATGACTTTTCATCTGGAGACGTCATTAGGTCAAAATTTCTATTTGTCCAATGCAGAACTATGCAAATGCAAAACTAATTAACTTCCCATCAGCTTTTGCTGTACAGTGCTAATTAACTAATTCTAGCATACCTAAATAGTAAAGTTAGTAATGTTATTGTGAGCAGTTATTGTTATTATTACTATTTCTGTTTAGTATTTATTATACATATTGTTTTATTTTTATATTCTCTGTTTATTTAATCTCCGTCTTTAATTGTTTTTTTGAGCTATTGTAACTAAAATTGTAATTTCCCCACTGTGGGATCAATGAAAGATTAACGTATCTTAGCTTATCATGCTGATATTTGCATTTTACTCAAAGTCCTTGTCATCCCTTTTAGTACGACTTGATTTGACTGATTTCCTCACAATTCTCATTCTTCTGCTACATGATAACTCATCTATTAAAAAAATCATGATGCACTACTAACTAAAAATTAAACTAAACTAACTAAAACTAACTCGCTAATATCTATGTGTACCCTTATTAAGCTATTTAACATTAAGTGACAAAACGTTTAGTTTTCAGTATTTATGATCCTGTTGCAGATGCGATAAAAAAAAACAGCAGTTTCTTTCCAGATATGGATCTATGAAGTGGAAACACTGAGCTATTAGTGCAAAGCATTTTTCATGCGAGCACAGAGTGCTATTTATTCTGGTGCACACTGCAGGTTACCAGAGACAACATTCGGCTTGTGTTAAATTGATTGAGTCTATGGATTTCCAGTGTTTCCCCTTCGTAGGGCCATCTGTGGCACACCAGCACATTTTTACCACGCCACAGAATCATAAATAATAAAAACCCATTATGAATTGTTAAATGAATTCATAAAGTTGAGAAAGAGCATTGCATGTTGCAGTGGTTTGAGGCTGAAAGGTAAAGTTTTGAGAGGTGTTACTCACTGTGTTTCTCATGCTGTATTACCACCAATAATTCTGAAAGAATTTTTTAATAAAAGCAGATAATAAAAATGAGGATAGTTGAAGACAGATACAAAAGTAATTCTCCTAAAGTACTAGAGTAGTGCCCATTCGAAACTTGAAGGTTTGGAACAGACATATTGCATGGCCTCAGGTATTGCTGCTTGTGACCCTCTCAGAAACTAAACTCAAAATAACTTCACACTCGACACTGCACTTTCTTTGGTCCTTGGCAATACACCGTCTAAGTGTGAAGTCAATCGGATGAATGGTTGTCAAGATTGTCGTCGCACAGACAGACAACAGACATTTTCAAACGCGAATCAGTGTAAAAGCTTCCTGTCTGTTTTTATTGTACTCATACTTTATATCTTTCAAAAAAAAAAAAAGATAAATTGCTGCTGATTGCTGATCAGCATTTGCTTTGCTGAATTCACCCTGTATCTGTAAAGAGTGAAATCATAAATGATCCTGAAATCTGGGGAGGTAATACTGAATTTCTTTCAACATAGTATAAGAGGGCGGCTTTATAAAAGCATGTTGGTATTTTTTTTAAAAAAAGAAAAGAGATGATGAAGTTTCTAATTGAAAAACATCTTTTGAAATTCACAAGGTTATACACATTTGAATTATGTACCTGGTAAGTCATGTTGTTCACAGTTCTGGTCAGAGCAAAGACAGAGATGAGCAAAAAGAGCCAGTGAATTAATGAAATTCTTTCAGGAAGGCAGGCTTCGGGTTAATATTGCGGCTTTCTAAGCAGCACAGAAGGTCAGCGATCTCTGTTTTTGTGGTGGATGCAAAGGCTAACAATAGCATACCTGAGGACACCGCGGTGCCTCCCACCAGGCTGAAGTGTTGCCAAGTGCAGGTGATGCCATAGCTTCTTATAGGTACATTACCTTTGCCATGTTATAGTGGATTACAATGTGTTCAACTTTCTCATGTTTTAAAATAAATTTTCTGTCTGAGGTGACGTAAACAGAATAATTATCACCGTAAGATAAGTTGTCTCGTATGGTTTTTCAGGTGCTCTACCATGTATTTTTAAAAACCCAATGAAATATAGGAGGGAGAGTTACGTCTTGTTTAATTCAATGGCTTTCCAAAATGTGACCTAGCTGCTGTTGTCTCACGCTAGGATATTTTTCATGTTGATGAATGAAACGCGCATTTGAGAAGCTAGAGTATGTCTCCATCATTCCCCAGCAGGCAGCCGCTTTTGTAGTTATTCAAAGCTTAGTAATGATGCATACATAACCTTAATGTATTGGTGAGAATATCATATCACCCTGTTAAGATCACTTAGTGGGGGAAAAAAAATAGATCATTCAAATGTGGCACACAGCTAATTTGATGATGAAACATAAAATCAAAATCTGGCAACTCTGTTACTGTAAACATCCATCCCCGTGCTCGGGGGCTGAGACTAAATGGAGACATAAAATGAAAAGTAAGAGTGGCTGTGGGGAGACAGGAGGCGTTTGTAGATGGAAATGTGAGTGGCAGATAGGAGGGGAGGTAGTCTGGCAGACAGGTGGGTGTGGAGAAGAGTCACACAACCATGAGGAATTGCATAATGGCTGGGGACGGGGAGGAGAAGGCCTCAGCGGGTGCGGGGGTGGGGGGGGCCTCCTCTGAATTACCAGCTACATTTATGAAGCGCTCCAGCAGCGGCATGCTAATGAGCGACTTGATAAGACAACAGAGCAGGAGTCAAGTGCGAGTCCTCTGCAAAGGCACCATTTCTGCAAACCTATCCCTTTTCTTACGCATTTAAAAAGCGATGACGGCCGACCCCTATCAGGACTTTTTAAAGCTCCTGTGCTGTGAGGTAGGGCTACATATTGAATGAGCGCGGTTTAATAAAGTCTGTTCAATCAGCACGAGATAGTATGAGATACGGACTAAAAGGGTCCTTTAGGGAAGGAATAGGTCAATCACTCCACTGTGCCTTTTTTCTTTTACTACATGCGTAGTGCCTGTAAGAGCCGCTCGCTTTATGTGAGTGGCTGCGATGTTGGTGGATGATCATGGACGTAAAACATAGGCAGAGGAAAAAAATCAATACCAGTGATTGAGACCGTTTACTGTTTCATTATTCCAGAGTCATGACCTACCACCGCCCCATGCTGTTGTTGCCCCCAGGCTAAAGCTCATTGTCACTCACATTGGCTCATTATGTGCCAATCACACAGTACTCCGGGCTATAATTTTGCCAGCACTTGGTGGCACTGCAGATGTCACATAATGATCCCCTGCCTACTTCCTGCATAATTCAATGTAGGTGCCGTTGACAGAGTTTACCCTTGACAATGAACTCCGCCACTTGTGTACACTGGCGCCGAATTGGGTCAACCTCGATTTGAGCTGTCTCAGTTTTCTTTGCGGACTGAATGAACAGGTGAAATGATGCGCACGCCGCATCTCATTTTGCTACTTTTGTCGATGTGTCCCGGCCCGAAAGTAAATTAATTCTCTGTGCGGTGGTTACGATTCATCTGAACTGATTCTGCTTTGATGATATACAATCTCGTTAGAGGCCTGCGTCTCATATTGTACATCACATAAAAGACTCAGGACTAATATGCATTCATTATCCCCTTACGTGCATGCTGTAGGAGCGACCATATGCTTAGCTCTGATACCACTAGAAGAGGATAGTGAGGAGTGATTGGTTGGCGTTGCTTCCTCTTCGTGTTGCATTTAATGTATGAAGACCTTCACAGAATTAGCTGTGATAAAAAAAATGCACATAAAGGTTGATTCAAGGGAGAAATCTGTGTTAAGGCCACAAGGCTTATTCAAAATGATGCATCAGAAAGGACGTCCGTGAACAAGGCAGAATGGCAAACTACGTAATAGCACAGTGCAATTAAAAAAATAAATAAATAAATAAAAATAAAAAGTACAAGGTTCACATGGACGACTGTGATTAAATATGAAGAGGTGCCCCAGCATGGCAGTGAATAAAATGAAAAGTGTCATGTGTCAGCAGCCATGATCCTGACTTTAATTGACAAGTTGTCATAGTTCAGGCATTTGGGAGGCAAATAAATCATTCGCAGCCCAGAGAGACAGAGACCGGAGACATTCATGCTTCTGTTCCAACAAGTTAAAAACACACCAATTGCAGAGTGAAGGCCATGTCACCGTGCACAAGGACTGCACAAGATTGGGAAAAAATGACATTTTGATATTGCTTTTTTTCCTGTGATCCTGTGCCCACACGGTGAATTTTTGCTTCTAACATCAGACTAACCCCATTAGACGTTCATAGTTACTTGCCATGCAGTTCAGAAATTAAAACATGCAGCACTACTTCTACCAGGAGCATTAAAAATAATGCAGTTGTTGCCATTGGTCAACAGGTGTTTTCAGTTAAAGACACAAGTACAGGACAGGTTAGAACCAGTAATGAACTGTGAAAACCGCTTTCCCAGGACGTTGTTTGCGAGATATTTGGGAGGCAAATTAATCATTCACAGCTCAGAGACATTCGTGCTTCTCTTCCAACTAGTTAAAAACACAGAACTCGCAGGGTGAAGTTCATGTCAACATGCATGAGGACTGCACAATATTTGGGAAAACTGACAGTGCAACATAATTTTTTTTCTGCAATAAATACTGTTAGTTGACAAAAAACAGACGGAAGCAAAAGATACACAAACAGGACAGCTTGGTTTGGCCAGTATCAACTTAAGATAGAACTGAGTTATGTCCAGCCAGTTTAATTTGCGCCAAGGGACAGAAGTTTGTGTGGCTTTTGTTGCAGCCTAGTGCTTACTGACAAAGATTTAATCACAAGCACCCACAATGAATCATTTTGTGTAATGGTGTCACCGCTGTTTGGCGGCACTTTTCAAATTAAAGGCTGGAGGTGGAAAACACACATCTGTCCTGCTGCCTTGTGACTGACTGCGGTGATTTAATAAGCTGAGCTCACACAATAAGCAGTTGTTGATAACACACACTAGTAAGCATCTCTTCTTAACCTTTAGTTTATTATGCACTTCTTTACAGCATTCTTGCTACAATAAATTACAGCACATTTCTGCTGCAGATCTTAATGTGTCTACCTTGGAAAACGTCTGGTCAAAGTTCATGTTCAGATTATTTAGCATTTTTCTGCAGTTGCTGTGCATTTCCTTCACAGATTTAATTTGCGTTTACCGATGGAATCAAATCACATCAAAATTATCAACTGAATGACATGGTAAAAATTTTGGTACTTAAAAATGCCAACACATCTTGCATGATCTCATCTGCTTTGAACTCCCACATCATTACACCTCTCAGTGGTGAATACATTTTAAATTCATTTTCACTGCCTTGCCAGGAAATTGTCACCGTGTGACCCGACTGAACTCCGGAGCTGAAACTCAGCAGAGGAACTACTATTTTGACAATTAAACTTTAACATTTTTTAAGCTAAAATGTATTGGTCCCCACTGTAGATATGCAAGCAAATTCTACAATTTTGCTCAGTTTAACAGCATATTATAGGCTAACCATTTAATAAATGAATCTAGAAAATAATCTGCAGATGGATCCATAATAAAAATCAGTGGATGCAGCCCAGCTCAAGTCGCACTGAAAAAAGCCTTCATAATCCAAAGAACGTATCCTATCAAAGGATATTTACATGTTTACATTACACAAAATATTGCAAAAATATCATACGAGTGTGGTTTAATTTTCTTTGTATGCAAAGTTGACAATCTGACCCAATCTGGCACTAAATTGAAGCTCGTGAAGAGTCTAATAGTCTTACTAAGTGCTTTACAAAAAAAAGCCCGTTATCAGGCCTCACTCAGTCTGCCAAAACAACCTCATTAAAGGGCAAAGCTTGTGTGAAATGGAGCAACCATTATGTATTATAACCCTGGTTCCACATACACAGGGAGAGCCCTTTAACTAGCTTTTCTCCTTTTCCATTATTTGCTGCAGTTTTAATGGATAAATAACATAAAATCAGAGACTCTACATCAGGAAAGATGAGATCTAGCTGTGTTTAGTAAAGCATGTCCACATAAACTTTCAGAAGGCCCAGTTAGAGAGCCTGGTTTCACAGAACCATAGTTACCATTTATAACTACAAAACCATTGAATTATTTATATTCCTTAACCCATGCTTCCAGATATCAATCATTATGCATATCACACATTTTTTACATGTAATTCTCATATTTTCCCCAATGAGAGAAACAGGGAATGGTTTCTGTACGATATTAGAGCCCAAAATAGGGCTGGGAAATCATCTGCCCTGAGGGGTCAATAGTCTGCAGCTTTTCAGTCCAACACCAGGGCCTTGTTTATTGCTTGCACCACTTTGCTATTGTGAAAAACGTTTTCCCGAGTATAACTTTATGCCTTCTCCAAGCATTCAACTCACTCAGCATTTAAGCACCGGAGCTGGGAAAAATGACCCAGATGATTTCATGCATTCATTTGTCTACAAACAAAGAAACAAAAGTGCTTTAGCATGGCGTAATCATTGTTAAGAAGGAAAACTTGTGTGAAAACTGGAGGCCTGCGCAGCACATGGTTGTCTGTACGTGATCTGAGGTAATTAAAATAAATAGAATCATTTTGTCATTAGCATTTACTTGAATTAAAAATAACCACCAACATTTAGCAATTTGGGGTGGACAACTAATCAGTACTTCATTACAAATATTAGCCAGAGGCAAGATGGTTGCAAATAAAAATCTGAAACAAAATGCTGCTCAGCATCTTCTGCGATAAAAGTACCATAGGTGCGACTAAAAACGCTAAATGTAACATAACTTTTCATACATATAGTTTGTGGTCCATTTACTTGAATATGATTTTATTATCTTATTCTACTGCATTTCAGTGTATATTTAATTTCATAATATTCACATCTTGAAAGGAAACAAACAGTTGTGGTCCAAAAAAAAAAAGAACAAATTATTCCAAAAAGTCTATCACATACAGTATAATGCATATAATGCTAAAGCTTTAACAGAAAGTTCAATATTGTATGTAACTTGATGTATTTATGTCTTCTGAGCAGTTTCCTTTGAGAAAACAGGTTTTCTTCAGGTTATCATATATTGCACAGAAAGTACGATTGTGATGAAAATACAAACAGAAGCCATCTCAATATACTTTTTATATTTTTTTGTAGCCCTTAACTTTCCATTCAGTAGTTTTATAAACATATTTTTAATAACAGATTACACTGAAACCACAAAAACACCAAAAAATATTTCTGACTCAGACAGTCTGTGACTAAGCAAGGTAAATATTTCCCGGTGCGGACCTATTCGGAGGCAAAGGAATAATATATGAAGGCTAAAATACAATGGTAATCTCCTGCTCGCTACAAAAGTGCTGTGAAAAGCCTTTTCCAGGTTGCTGCTTGAGAGGCAGTCAAATGTGAAGAGTTAAAGCCGCTCAGAGTGGCTAACAGCACTGAAGGCCAAAAATCCCATTTCCATCTGGATTTGATTTAAAATGTAAACACACTTTGTTGCACCACAGAAATCGCTGCGATGGTGCAACGCATGACACGTCTACAGGCATCATCTAATCCTTATTCAGCTCAACTAGCTGCTCGAGTTCCTTTTCTTTTTTCTTCCCTGGTCTTCCTCTTGCCCCTTCACTCTTCCTCGAATATTTTGCCTGCTCAGATAAACCTTAATTGAATTTGATTCAAATATCTTCTGATAGAAGTCTTGTGGACAAATAAATAAATAAAAGCCATTAACGAAAGGGTTACAGAAATCCCTCAATCTCCCGATTCTTCACTCCCTTGGGATCTGGCTCAATCTCAAGGCTGTTTTTGGCGATTAGGTCCTTGGTGTTCTCAGCTGAATGGCTCTTTTATCAGCCACTATGGCTTTTTTCTCCTTCTCGCCTCCCAGCTCAGTGTGAGAGGGGCTTGGATGCACCCCTCGCAAAACCTCCCCCACCCCCTTTTCCCATGCTCCATTTCTTCCCCTTTCCCTCTCCTCCTCTGCTCCTCTGTCCTGGAGGGACTGCCATCCAGTCTGTGTGTACAGATGACCTGGCGTTATCATCGGCACCACAGCAAATGAATTTACTCTCCTGAGACGGCCACCAACTCCTTGTCTTTACAGGGACACATGGCTATCTAAGTCCTTCTCGCTTACACCGATGCATGTCGGGGGGGGGGGGGGGGATCGGTGATAAACGGTGAGACGTGACGTGTTCTACATGTGGACGGAGAATGGGGCTTAGATCAGCAAGGTTGTGTGAACCTCAAAGAGCATTCAAGGCGAACAGTGCGTGTGTTGCAGATGTGAACGAGCACGTCACGCATCGGAAAAACGTGTTGGGGAATACACAGCGTACCGCTCAGCCTGCAAACTGCACATCTTGCATGTATTTGTGACGGTGCCTACTTAATGTATGCACACACAAATCCATGCACACTCTTCTGTACACATGTACCTGTAAACACTTGGGATGGTAATTTCAACCAATAAGCGGCCTGCCATCTTAGTGTGAGAATGTACCACTTTATCACGAGTACTGTGAATTATTGATTAAAGAGAGCTTTGACCGTGGAGCGAAGGAGTGTAGAAAAGACCTGTTTACCACACCGCCAACGTAGAGTACAACATACTGTACCGCGCGTCACATTCTCCATCTTTTGTCTGCTAGCTGAGAACAGTCTTGCAGAACCTGTTGATAAAAGGTAATCCAAAACGCAGGCTATTTAAAGGACCGGCTAATTAGCATTGCATTTTCCTTCTAGGGTTGAAAACAGCTCGAAGAGAAAGATAATTAAGTATTCTATTTTGCTCTACTATTTGTAGCTCGTTCCAGACTTAATTGTGGCTAATTAGGCGGCGATGTGAGTATTGATAAGTAGTGAGGTGACACACCTTTTCAAGGCGGCCACGAGAGACATCAAAACAACAGCTCATCATAGGCGGAAATGTGTGGGAAGTTTCTTCTGTGAAATGAACTTATTATATATAAAGATTTATTATATATATTATATATAAAGATTTATATCGGAGAACGGAGGTGGCGTCACTGCCCTATCGAAGGGCGACAATCAATGTGAAAATGTTGAACCTATGACTGCATTCTGTTTTATTACTAATTCATTTCTTTAATAAATAATACAACCATATGGGTTAGAATAGGGTTGGGTTTAGTTTTAGTTATTAGTCAGTGTTTTGTCAGTTTTAGTCAGTTTTAAAAGAAGTTCATGTTTCACCTGTATCTCGAAAAACAGATCAGTTATACAGCTCACATTCAGTGATATAGTGATTGTCATTATAGTGATAAAAAAATATTTAACTGTGATCATTAAAATTACATTTCTTTCTTTCTAATCCTTACAATAATGCTGCATATTTTCTGGTTCTGGGCTCAATTATCACTTGCACACAATTGACAACTTATTGTATGCCGTAGAGATGCACCGGTCAATCGGCCGCCGATCAAAAAGGCCGGTTTTCTATCCAATCGGCCCAATCGGTGACCGGCCG
>JBAJHX010000053.1:9037685-9072820 GCA_037176925.1 Amniataba percoides
GGTTTTGGCAGGTCAGACCCCCTCAAAAACCGGAAATCGGTATCGGCCAAGAATTTTGCAATCGGTGCATCTCTAGTATGCCGAATTTAATACTGAAGATCCGTGTTGAAAATGATAACACACTTAAATAGTTTATGTGAAATGAATGAAAGTTTGCCGTGATGCTGTGACCTAGAGAGAAGAGGTGTCCCTCTGTTGAAGCTGTGTGTACTACAGAAACACTCGGCCCACTCACAATAGCGCAGCACTGTAACAGAGCGGGGTTTCTTCCCTCACAAACAACCTCTGATGGGTCCAGACTATTCTTCCAGCCTCAGTGTCTGAACTAAGAGAAACCCGCCGCTGTGCCCAGATAGTTTGCACTATGACATCACTACTGGGTGTAATGACAGGTTTTGCAGAGGACCACACCCACCAGTTAATTCTGCGTGTGGTCAAAGGTGTAGCGGGCCTGACACTTTCAACCTGACAGGGCAGGGAAACACTGCCTTTAAGCCCGGTGTCGTGTTAATCTTTCATACTCCTCATCTGTCAAAAGGACAGCGGTTTTGTTGCACTGCCACACTAGAATAACAATGCCCACGACTGAAAAAGTAGGACAAGGTGTAAAGCAGACGTTATGTTTTGCATCTCGCTCAGTTCCTCTGTTTACTTGTTTATAATTACCAACCTCGCCCTGCAGTCTGTTGACTTCTCTGCGCTTGAAGTGCCACAAGCACATTTCATGCAATTTACCTCCTGAATAATTTCTAATTGATTGAGAATGAGGGACAACACACGTTGATGTATTGTTGGAATACGGGATACTTTTAGGCAGTGAATTTATGGGGAGCAAATGTCCTCCATATTTCATGTTGTCAGTTCTATTCATGCCAGTAGCAGTGCATTTGTGCGCATTCCCCCAGTCAGAAGGTTAGCATAATGCCGGTGCTATCTGTCACTTAAAACCCTGGCTGAAAATGGGAGGATGGAGGAGCAAGGGATCAGTGTTTACCCACCTGGCCAATTAGAAGACAGAGAAACCTACAAGATGGAGTCTGCCTCCAGGAGCAGGTACTAGTCGCTGTTATGGCACTCAGCAGTTGCTAGGCAACACCATCTATCTGTTATTGAGCAAACTTGTTGTGGGTATGGTTATTATATGTATAAATCACTGGTAATCTCTGCACTTCAGATAAGGTGGTGCAATGAAGAAAAAAAAAACCAGAGAGAGAATGTGAGGTTTGATTTATTCTTGTAAGAACGTCTGAAATTGATCACCTCAGACTGAGTGAGATCAAGTAATGTAAATACATTTCCAATCAGAAGAAACATGATAATATGAGGCTCTCTGTATAAAAGTGAAAGCTATGGGAAAACATCGCATTTTAAAGCGGCGCAGATTTATCAGCAGCCTCTAAGTTGTCCAACACCCGCGATTTAAGAGATTAATCTTATGTGAAATTCCAGGTAACAGTGCATGGTGTGTTGTAGTTTGCTAAAGGAAAGATGAGCTATGGGTTTCTGTAAGGATTTGATATATGCACCGCTTGGCAGGGGATGCGGCGTAAGCAGAAATGATGAGAGCGTTGACACGTTGGCATACATCACATGGAGAGTTGTAACAGCCCACAAAATCTATTTCAGATAAAATACCTACTTAATGTCTATTACAACAAATATCATATATAGTTAGAAAAAAATAAATGACGCAGTACATTCACATTTCTTTAGTAATTGCAGATCTATATGTGTAGCATCACCCTGCTGATAGCAATTACAAATATTACTTAGTACTTTTAAAACATTATTATCAGAGTACTACCATAGAAACAGAGCCTTCAGAGACAAGAATTAACAGGAAATTAGATAAAGCGCTTAATGCCTCAGTATCTCAGATTTAGCCTGTTGTCAAAAGCAAGCTTTCAAATAAACACGCTGTGATTTTATCAAGTTTATTTTGGACACTATATGCTGCCGACATTTAAATTGAATAGCCAAGCTTTCCATCATATGAATGTGAACGCGAACACGCTGAATTTAATGATGTCCCTGTAATGCTGCTGACAATGAGACTTTGCCTACAGAAATAAATAAAAGTATATCAGGGACACATTACCAACACTTAAAATTCTGGATTAATGCTCAAATTTTAATATCAGAGTCGGGCCGCACGATGCATCACAAAGAGAGAGGGGAAGAGAGAGAGATGAGGGCAACTGGCCAAATCATGTCTATTAGTACCGCATTTTCCCAGATCCCTAGCATGAAAGTTACACTCCCTAACCAATGCATTTTTCTCTGTATATGTAATTATTTCATTAAATATTATATCAGTCCTGCAGCCCACAGCTGCTTGGTTCAAAGGAAGTTTGGTATCATGGCCTCGAGCCCGACTCACACGCACACACACCGACATCTCTCTCTCCTCTCTCCTTTCCTTTTTCTCACTCTGTCTTGCTCTCTCACTCAGGCACAGTCCAGCAGTGCCAGTTTTGCCCCGGGCTGACTGATCACAGGAAGGAGCAACATTTTTGAATTCAGGGGAGGATTGAGTCACACAGTCCCAGCATCAGGCTCTATGTGTTACCCAGCTTTGCTGTTTTTCACTACTGCAGACCGCTATGATTCAAATGGAATTTTAATGGCCTACTCGGCTAAAACCGTATCGCTGTCTTCTCCTATTTGTCTCTGGATTTGTCTCCTGCCTGATAATGCTCTTTGTGTTCATCGTGGTATTTGCTTAGCTGTTTGATGCCAGGTATGTTGGTGGTTACTTACAAAATTTACAGAAATTCCTTGTGGTAGTCCCAGAAATCTTATTGTGCTTTTTGGCTTCTGACCCATTAAAATGGCGAGCATTACTCTACTGCATTTGCAAACTCCACATACCGGGCTGCGTGTGGAGAGAGCTGAGCCATTCAATTCGAAAAGAGATTTTTCCCATTTCAGGTTGTTCATTTGATTTATTATCAGCGCAGATTTCTGTATTTTCTCTGGATACGATCTTTATTGACAGAATCCCATAAACAACATCAAGTGAAAACATCTTGCATCCCCTGACTGATGTTTAAAAAAATGTTAAAAACATCCTCTTTACAACACCTAAACCTAACAAAACATATCATTTCCCCCGAGACATTATCATATTTCATCAAGTGTACCATTCAGGATGGATGAGGGTATCAACTATTTGTATCCTTTGACCCTTATAGTGGCATATTATGGCGCCAATATGAATTAAATTGTTGAGGAAAACTTCAGCCATTATAACCTTTAGAAACGGAGGGAAATTACAATTCCTGTATTATGCAGGTATTGACATTCTCAACCAGCTGCCAAGCATGGATGAGTTGTAATACCTTGAGGAGCTCACCTATTTATATTCATAGTCGTTCCCATACAGGAGGGGGCAGTGCAGTGAACCTCTCTGACTTCAGCCAGCGGAGGGATTCAGAGAGAGAACAGTAGATGGATAATGTGAAAGTTTAAACCCAGGGCTTATGCACACAGAGAACATAATCCTGACAAAATCTCCCCCCACTATCCTTCACAATCAACTTAAGGAGACGACCTTTGGTTTTACTTTAGGTCACATACTCTACGCTCAAGGACGTGTTAAACAAGCGCCGTAATCGATAGTTACAAGTCAATTTCAAAGGTTTAAAACTCTGAGAAAAGTCTCAATAAATGATGGTTGGTAACTGACTATCTATCTGTGTGTCTATCTAAACTCGCACGCAGATGCCGGCGCAGCGAATGATTGACTCCTAACTTCTTTTGTCTGCTTGTTTTCCACGTTGTTTTCATGCAAAGTTTGAGGGGAAGTCTTGCAAATGAGTTTCACGCGTGTTATGCAAATGATTTCATTTTGCATGAAAATAAATTCTCCTTTTCTTCTCTCCTCTCCCACCAGCGCAGACACATGACACCCATAGATAGAAAATGGGGTCTGATTCCACGCAGCGTTCCTCCTCTAAGCTGTGAGGGCGGGCCACGCGTCTCTAAATGAAGTGTTTCGGGACATCCCTGCTCCTAGACTCTATCTGTCTGTCATCCCTTCCCCCCACAAATTCAGTAACCCCACCAAGACCAGAGGCACGCGAACGCTCACTCACTCTTGGCGGGATTCAGAATTAGTCGACTCATCGGGCGTTTTCTAAACATCTACCTGACACGCAATGTTAATGGAGAGCCATTTAATCACAGAAACAAACAAATTAACCTTTAAATACCAGTAGGGGCATTTAAGTGCTGGCTGCAGCCGTGCATCTATTAGAACGCCGGTGTCTCGCACACAATCAACCCCCCACCCCAAATATCCCTTTGCTGTTGGCTGCAGCTGGGAAGCGAGGTGAGCCTGTATGTGGGACATCACAGAGCTCATTAATGTGACTGCGCAATCAAATCAGGTCAGATGGATGCATTGGTGCCTGGAGGAGGGATTTGATAGCCAGCTCAGAAATGCCTTATAATAAGTTAATTAGACATTCACTTAATGGTCCTGCAGCTATCCTATCACTTGATAGTTCCTTGATAGGGTTTGGGTCTTGAAAATTGAGTGTCACAGACTACTGCCTTATCAGTCCAGTGAAGTAATAGGAGAGTCCTCATTAGGATTAGAAACAGCCTGCTTCCTGACTTGGAATTTAACCATCTGAGGACAGAAATACAACAATCACAAATAAACCAATCTGCGACCAATTTGGTAAAGACTGAACATTAATTAAGGTTTCCTGGCAAGGGGATTTTTCTGACTCTTGCAATATGTGACCCGTACGTGATACTTGCAGCAGGGAACATGATTGTGTTTGAAGCCAAGTACTGGATATACTATATAGATGCTAATTTTGTGGAGTAGTCTGGATTTTTTTTTTTTTTTGTATCCTTGTTTGCTTCTTTGATCAGAACAAAAACAGGGAGGGGAAGGACAGCACAAGATTTGAAACTTGTATTGCTCTTGAGTAGGGTTAAGGCTGATCCACTGAAACAGCTAAAGACACCTAAATATAACTTTTTTTTTCCTGGTGCTTAGTTGGTTCTGTGATACATCAAGATAAAAAGGCCTAAATTCCTTTTTTTTACCAAATAAAAGTAACATAAAATAAGAGACCCTCTCTAAAATATTTTGGCCTTGTTACTACAAAATGGAATTTCTCCTCTATCAAAAGTATCTCTCAGTGTTTGTTGCTTTGAACAGATTTTACCCGAGTTACATGAATGAGCTGGAGCCCTTTGAGTGTTTATTTTTGCAGCAAACGACACTCAACCGTGCTCCTTTTCATCAGGCACTGCCTATAGGTTGTCTTAGAAAGAATACTACAGGAGGCAACCAATACAAGCTTGCCATTAGTTCCTATGGCAGCTACCAACAATACCTAACATTACTGATGTTTTCAGTGTGGTTGGCAATCAAGAATCTTTATTTGTCATTATGTTTTGGCATAATGAAATTAAGATGGGTGACTCCCAGCTGTAAACATAAGTATATTGAATATATGAAGTATGAACATAATCATGAATTTAAAAAAGTCATAAATATCTAAAGATTTAGAGTTGTAGCAGCAATGTACAGTAGGGGCAAATGTACATGTGCAGACTCACAGCTGCAGTATGAATGGAGCCTCATGTCCATCTGCGAGCAGGCAGCCGCCCACGGACGCCGAATGCAGCAATTACGTCTAAGGCTCACACGTCCAGTGGAGAGGAGAAGACACAGAGGGGTGACAACAGCTGCTCTCTGTGAAAGCTTTGGGACTAAGAATCGGGCTTAAGTGCGTAGTAATATAGTTGATACTAATCAGTTAAAATGCCCCAAATAATCTGCCCCAATATGTGTCTTTGAGATCGAATGAGCGTATCCAGAATTTTAGATATACTGTATGTGCTTGTGTTTTTAATGTAGACTACAGAATATGAATGTTGCACTTGTGTTAAGTGTTAGAAGAAATACGAGTTACTAAATGTGACAAAAACTACCACCAGTTTCACAAAGCAAATGTCATATTTAAGGTAATGTTCAGTGGTACATTTGCACATACGTGCATGCAGATCGTTCAAAGTGAGGAAACAATAACCTGCATGTTAGGTGAACCGGGAACTCTAAATTGTGTTTGTATAAGTGTGTTTGCTCTGTGATAGACTGAGGACCTGTCAAGGTTGCACCCTGCCTCTCAGTAAATGCATGCTGGGAGACGCTCCAGCCGTCCCCCACTCCATGACATTGAACAAAATGAGTGGAAATAGAAAACGGATGGATGGATATAGTCAGTGTCACAGTAACATGTGACCGTCTGCCTCTCTTTCCTCCTCTCCATTGGTGTTTTTCCAGCTTTATCATTCTCGCAGAGCTGCAGCGCGCTCACAGGGGTCCTAAACTCTGATACACCGTCAGTTCACAGGGGACCTAGTCCTTTTCCCCGAGCTTTAGTTTCAGTCATCTAGGCCCCATCCCTCATGGCTGCTGTCTCAAGGGAAAAGCCCAGACAAAGTGGCATCTGTGGAATTACAGGAAATCAAGGGTAACAAGATAACTTTGAAGAAATAAGAGCTGCCGGCTCAGTCGTTGCAATGGTAATTATGTAATTCATTACACAGAACACACAACGCATGTAAAGGACTATACGCACACTAAATACGAAGTGACACTGAATCTAGCCAATGGATAATCAATGTATCAGCAGAGTAAATAAAGAAATTTGGTTTAATGTTCATCAGCTAACCAAGGCCTCGTACTGTTAAATAGTCTCTCTTTTCTGTGAGGTCGTAACTTAATATTTAAATTAAATTACGTTAACGTTAAATAAATTATATTCACATTTTCAGATGAGTCTGAACATTTGGTTGGGTAGGAATAGAAGAGACAATGGTGAAAAAGTGTGTTACAGAAAAAAAGAGCATGTGAGCATCAGTGGGCCACCCAATTAGGAAGGGTGCACTTTATTTGACAGTTTGAAGTTGTTTTCTAATATTTTACTTAGTTTTACAGTAAATAGTGTATGTAATTTTCTATAAAATAAAGATATTATCTTGATGATTTCAATTTAAATAAATGTTAAGTCACTGTCTGTTGCTGAATGAGATAACACAATGCTGATTGAGTAAATGTCCCACTAATGGAAGCCTGCAGCTTTTTCAGTATTAAAGTACAGACAAATTAAAAGCGGCGCACAGTTTAGACAGACTGGCTCTGCAGCATACCTGTCTGTGAAGCAGTGTATTATTTTTTTCCTCAATCGCTCCGAGCATACCAAGTAAACTGTTACTATGGGTAATGAAACAAAGAAAAGATCTATGACCACAGACGATGAGACTTGAAACTGAAGTGAGGTCCAAAAAACACACCTGCAATGATCGATTATCACCATAGCTGCAGCGAGAGAAAACAAAATGATAATTCTAGATTGTAACTTTGGGTGAATTAAGACATAAAATGCAAACTATTAATCCATAAAAATCCCATTGATTCGTGCATTCTTGTAGATAATAGTCTTGCAGATGGAATTAGTTGGCCATGTACCTTTATACGGTTACTGACAAGACTTTTTATCTGCCTTTTTCTTCTAGGCTCACGGCTCACTCAATGTTCAGTTCACCTGAGACCAGTGGCAAGGTCACTGAAGATCAAGAATCCACCTGCTCCATTTTTTCCCTTTTTTTTCTGAGAGGGAATAGACAAACAGCTGAGAACTACTTTGGTTAGAACAGATGTGTCAATTGAAGAAAAACGTATTAAAATGAAAAGTCTACCATTTTCGCAGATACTCTGAAAAATTTGTCACTGTCAGCTTTCAAGAAATACAGTCACCATGAAGGCCTAAGAAGTTATTAAATCTACTGATGCAGTTGCCAATTTAGGAACACTGCTGTAAGCAGCTATGTTTTCAGCTTTGCACCATTTCTGTGTTCAGACTGCGAGCAATCACTTTGCTATTCTGCAGTCAGTGGGTGATTTGAGTTTACTGACTGATAGCTGTAGTGCCAATGGCGTTGCGGCACTAGGTAGGACAGAGTGTGCAGAAAGTCAACAGCATGTGATGGGCTGATGATGCATAATACTGCATGTTCAGTTACTGCAGATCTTTTTATGCCGAAATGTGATGAAAACATTTGTCACCACCAATATTTCTTTAATATCTTTGCATGTCTGTTGTAAAAAGTCATTTATAGCCCATTTTACATATTGACATGTTTGTTCTGAATTCACACAAATTGAGCAACATCTTGTGCAAAAAGCAGTCCATTATGGGCTTTGTTAGTAAATTATCATAAACTTTGTTTATTGTTTGTTTATCATGCACATTTAGAGGATTAATTTGCAATGATCAATTGAGGAGTACAGCAAAATATTGCTTTTCTCTTTGGCAATCAACCAATGTAAATTGAGGCACTCATTAAGACCGGCATTGTAATTGCTTGGTGGTGTTACACTTTGATTTACTCTCATCAATAAATAAAATACAATCACTGCTGTTTGATTATACCGCGTTCGTAACTCTCAAGTGATGAGATGAGGCTGTTAAGAAGGTAATGTATGATTTACTCAAAAACGTAATTTAGAATAGATGAGAGTATTTTTCATTGTCCACATTGTGGAGTTTCACCTTATTCTTTTGCTGCATGCCACACCATGCAGTGAGCTGCAAGAATTGGCCTGGCTCGGCAGATTTGATGGCCTCAACAATAGTGAAGTGAAATAATTCTGGAAATGTTTTGCCCAGTGGTGTTTTGAAAAAGGCCATTTTAAGAACATAAAGAGCCAGAGGGAACATTTCTTGGAGGCAGAGTTTCTTTTGTGTTGTATCAATTTCTTATGGCATGCTGTTGTTACCCTTCTCTAGTGGTGCATAAAGCCCCCAAAAACATTCCTTTAGGAGCCAACCTCGAGGGTTTTTAACATTGAGTTGTAAGTCAACTGCTGTGTGATTGAACAGTTAATGCCATTCCTTTCTTTACTGTTGTTTGCAAATTTTGTTTGTAATATATCACTGGTGATATAATTGCATATGTTGCAAAAGAGCATTTCTCAGAATGTCACAATGACACAGATGATAATAAAAAAAAAGAAAATAGAGCGCTATCTGATTGTTCTGATCCGAAAAATTTATGATTAGCAGTCCACTGGAAACCAAATTAAGTTTTTGTTTACGAGAACACAGAACTGAATATAAAATGTGCCATCTTCATTTCACAAATAAATGAGCTATCCGGGGAGAAAAAAAGTGGTCTAGATTTGCTTTTTAATCATCTTCGGGAGTCAGACCTCTCAAGCACATCTGTCATATACTAATTAGTGGAGGTAGCTCCTGAATGGATTGCTATGACGTTTCAGGCAGAATTTTGTGTATATCAGAGTGACATTACCTGACAAGGAAACAATAAACATTCATAGGTAAGGGCCAGGAATCACCCGTCTGCAAGAATAAGCGCAAATATCCGTGTTACAGTTAATGTTAAAGAACCCCTTTTAAATGTATCAGGATTTCTCAAACAACATCTCTCACTGGAGCGATTATGGTTTTTTTGCATAGAATATTTTATTGAAATGTGGCTCTTAAATGAGGATCTAGGGTTTCTTTTCATAGTTTCACACTAACTGAGGGCATTGCCCAGTGCATTTAACTGATGGTATCAAGCTTTGGGTAACTATGCAATGTAATATTGATGAGGGACAATTACCTATAATGGCATACAGCACTTTCTGCTCTGTCACCTATTAGCTTTTTTACTGGGCTGTAGTGGAGATCCATTGCTGGTCGCAGATACAGTCGCAGATTCGTACGGTTAGCAGTGGGCATTATTTTTGTTTGGTTTAGCTGGCCTTTTTGGAGTTTGGGTGGAACCATGCAGCCAGCAAATGCATCCTCTTTTCAGAGGAGCAGAGTTCATGTGAGGTTAAGAAAAATGGCAGCTACAGTGCTGAGAGAAACCTAGCAACCGATGAGCAATGTAATCCCAGCTGCATGCCAGAAATATTTTAGATGCATCTCTTTATTCATTCGGGAACAATGTATATAAAGAAACTAAATAAAATTAAAATATTAAATATTTTATATTGTGTTTCACTGCAGTAAAATAGAACAAATTTAGATTAAACAAAATGTCAGTGATATGCTATTTATCTATACCAGCCTTAAAAGTACATAGAGATATGGACTTTTATTCCATCTAAAGTTGCCTAACACCTTAAAGAGTTTTGGGTTTTTTTTGTTTTTTCTTTTCACAATTTGTGCCTGACAAATGCTACCAACAAAATGGCTTATTTATTTTTAGTCCTCATCTAACAGAGTGGCAAGTGTCTTTTCCTAATACAGCACTGAAATTGCAATTAATTCCAATAGAAGCTTAATGCACGAGAGCTTAAACTTGAGAGATTTTCTGTTGTTTTTTTCACTCTTACATGAAAACTCCTCTATTGCTGGAGCACGTTATACTAAGTGGTGTTTCTAATCTAATATCGTGATAGTCGACTCTCATAAACAGGCCAGGACAAAGCATTAGAAACACCTCTCGCTGTAAAACAAAACACAAATTCAACCGCAACACAAATCCGTTTCCAAAACAGTTTTAGAGCTAAAATTTGATGTGGGGTTGTTGTATTAGACTGCATCAGTTTTTGCTAAATTAACTGGCAGCTCAGAGCATTTTCCTCTTTTCTTTAAATAATGTGTCAATGCTAATCAAAAATGTGATAATGACACGGACATGTACTTGACAGTAACACGATTAGCTGTTCTTGACATTTATTACTTTTCAATTCTCTGCCAGACAGAGCGTTAGAGCAGGATATAACACAGCGTGACAGTTATTGTGTGGATGTGTTGGTATAATGGTGGAAAGGTGGCGTAAACGACTAATCAGTGGTGGAGGCAGGATTATTTAAAGAAAATCTAATAATAAATGTTCATAGGTTTAACCAGTTGCTTTGAGCTCTTGCCATTGAGTCTAATTAGAGGGATGTTAAGGTTTTTTTTCGGGTCTTTTTGTCAGGGAGTGAGGCGTCCAAGCACGCCAACGGTGGGGACGGTAAGGGGACGTTCTCGCTGTGACTCTTGGATGGTTTTCTCCTGACCTCTGACCAGAAGTTTTGGATAAGTGGGCCGAGCCGCAGGGCGCTGAAGTAATCTTCTGTTGAGGTGGGACAGTTGTGATGAGTCAGTGTGAGCGAGTGGAAATATGTTATGGCTGTGATGAATAGCTGTATCAGCCTCGGTGAGTAACCTTGAACCTCACTCAATAAGTATAAAGAGGGAGGCTCTATCATTAGTACATTCAGTTCCCTCACCATTGAAATATGTTGTCTCTTAATCACTCAGTTATCTCTGCTTATTATTTTTCTGCAGATATGGCCTTTCAAAGCCTGGATTTCACTGAAAGACGTCAGTGTCCTTCAGCATAATGTTTGAAAATGTGTGATGTGGTGATTACCAGCTGACAAAATGCTTCTTAAGTTTTTAAAGGAGTGTGATATATATATATATATATATATATATACACACACACACACACACACACACACATATATATATATACATATTCAACCAGTGGACCGTGCTGATAAAGGAGTGTTCGGACGGTGGTTGTCAGTGGTGGTCATTAGTTACAGGCATGAGCTGGATAGCGACCTCCCATATCTGAACCTGCGCCTGAACCACAGGAGAAAGTGTTTCAGAGTTAACCATCTCCAGCTATGACCTGAGCCGAGCATGTCAGACCGTGGGTAGACAGCAGAAAGCTAGACGGGGCTGTCATGGTGTGGTATTTGAATTTCACGACATATCACTGCGTGACGCACATTCACTGAGCACCTCTCTGCACCCAGAAGTTTTATAGCCTTGATCTGTTGCCACTTCTTCTCACCGCGAAAGGAAAAGATAGTGATAGCCAAAAAGAAAAAAAGTATGTTTTTACAGAGCTGAAAGTCAAAATAGTCAGTTTGCAATACAGGTCATCAAGAATAGACAGCATGATAAACTGTCAAAAATAAAATCAAATAATTTTTGCTTTCTTATCCAACATGCTTAGATGAAATTACACTAATATGCTTCATCGAATGATAACTTTCTGAGGCGTTAGTGTGGCTGATTTTCCCATTCCTGCTGGCATGGACCGCTCTCATTGCAGTGATCTAAGTTTATTTGCTCTGGGCGCTCAGAGACAAAGAGTAAAATATTTACGCATTTATTCATTCAATAGATAATTGGGGGACGAGTTTAAGAGAGCCAAGGAGAGTGGCTGACAAGAGCCATGCTTTACCGTTAAATGGATCACCGTGGTGAGCAGAAATGTCATCTATGAAAAGGTACACTGCACATCCAAACTGCCAAACGCACGCTAGCGGCAGCGGTCACAACAGTTAACAGGAAATATTAGCTTACTCCTTCACAGAAGCAGAGGCATGCACTGAAAAATGCATGGACTGGTTCAGCCAATCAGGCTGGGCCCCAACAATCCTTCCTAAAACCAGCAGTATATATGGCCATTGTACCGTAAGCAATCATGCACTCCTCTCTGCGTCTGACAGAAGCAGCTCGACATCTGAGAGCTGTAGTTACGCATGGTTTCGTTTTTTAGCTTCGGCAGCGACACACAGTAAAAGGATGGTTAAATCATTTGACTGGGTTACTTTTCATGAACTTCACTGTGTCCTACACCCTGAGCAGGAGAAGGAGCAGTTTAAGTTAAAGCCCTGACCCCAAAACTAAAGCACTAAATCAGCATATCTATTTACCTACAGTCAGTTGCTGTGGAAGAGCAGCGAAGCAAAAGAAACACAGGACACACTTCAGCTTGATGCACTTGGTTTCACATAAAAATCAAACACAGGATTCATAAATACTTTTGCAGGCAAATTTCCATGACCAAAGGTTTGAGTGGCTTTTTAGCAAAATGCAATTTCCTCCAAACTTTAAGCACAGACATTACAAATGAGTATCATTCATTTTAATGTCAGAAAACACATGCACTTTTCAGAGGGGAAAAACAGAGGCACAAAAGAAAGGTGCATGAAAGTAGAGGCTTATTATAGCTTGTCGTACGGGAGAAGGACTACTTCATCTTGATCCGTGGCATAAAAATTTGAAACTCTAACAGACAAAAACATGCATTACCAATGGTAATGAATTGGTTGTGTTGGTGTTCTGCCATTTATAATGAGCACAGCTTTCAGTGGGCATTTACAGAAGAGAGTGGAACAGATAAAACTGAAGAGTGTGCTAAAGAAAAGTTAGAAACAGCAAAAGTGATGACTTCCAGTATTATTATTATCCAGTGTTGATATTTAACTGCACTAACTTCTAAGTGTTAAAATGGCTGGAAAATTTGTTCTTCAGTGGCAGTATAATGTGCTATAGTACAAAGAAATTGGTTAATAGCAACCAACCATCTGACTGCCAGATTCAGACGATCACTAAAAATAATAACCAAGAGGACATGGTCCGTCCTGTCATTAAAAGCTATCGATTCATAACAGGCACAATGAACAGCTTCAAATGAACATTTCCACAGCGATTGATCCATCAACCTGCAGCTGGCTGCATACTCATTGAGAGATGTTTAAAGAGAGCGCTTTCTGCCACAGGGCCTGAAGTGCCATTACTAACATTCATGAGTGTTTGTGTGTCAAAGTGCATTCAGGTAGTTCTTGTATGAAAAGTCAAGAGGCAGGTTAAAGGCTGGTCTGTGAAAATGTCCAGGGTAGCACAAAGCAAAATGTTTTTTTTATGGGTCACACTTACTTCACTGATCATGACTAAATCAATATGTATTTTTACTTCTACATACTGAATAAACACATGTAGCTCTTGGTCTCATAATAATTTTGATTATTAGTTGTTAAATGTATGAGCAACGAAAGCTGAAATGATGAGTTGACTCATCAATTAGTCATCTCCAAATATTGCCTATCTAAGCTGATCCTTTGGTGCTTGTATCTGTTTTCATAATAGAGCATGTTTCAACTTTGGAAATTACTTAAGTCAAGACATCTCTGAATGTCTGGCATTTTATAAACCAACAATTGCATAAAAATAATCAAGAAAATTATTAGCAGATGATCAAGGAGGAAGGGAACTGTTAGTCTGAGCCCTTTAAGCAACGTACTTAACACGCAAAAAACAAAAAACAAATACACAAGACAACCTCTTCTGAAAATGTCCAGGCCTGGATAATAACATCATGTCAGTTACGTCAGCAGCTCTGCTAGAAAATGCACAGTAACAGCAGCCACACGCGAACACACTTAGCCCACATAATTTGATACGTTAGACACCGAATTGACATGCACATGGGTGCGTAAGATAGGACCATGACTTTATACACCAAAACAGCCCTCATAGGAAGCTGTCTGCATTTGAAAAAAATTAAACAACTGCCGGTCTCTTTTGAGTGGGTTTCTAGGTACGAGATGGCGAAAGACAGTGGACACACGCAAGCGCACAGTGATGTATCTGCAGAGGACGTCAGTCGCTTTGCGAGTGTACTACTTGTCAATTTGTGTTTGCGTGGCACGGGTTATCAAAGTTATGAGAAAGAGAGAACCGGAGAGGGAAAGAGATTAGGGCAGCAAGAAGGGGTCCAAGGGAGAGAGTGTGATTAGTGTATTAAGCATGCATCAGAGCCCCTCCAAGCTGTCTCAGCAGAGGCAGGGCGTCTAGATGAATAGCTTTAATATCCCTGTATTGCGATAGCGGCGCAACAGTTGTTTCCCATTGATGGCTTAGGGGTATGACCGACGTAGACAGCGACCTTTAGAAAGCAGAGTGACAACCCCCTGTCCTTTCTAGCCCAAAAGCCTGTGACCCGTTGAGACCCTCGGGACAATGAACCAGCAGCACCAGTGGGAAAAGCCCCATGTATGTTCGAGCAACAAAGCCCGGCTAATGCACTGTTTTCTCTTTTCACATCCTGGTGGGGGTAATCTGACCTTCTGCCTCTTGCTTCAACATGGTGAAAGCAGCAGCAGCAAGGCGCTGACCCCTAGAGCCTTGTCCTCAACGCCACCCCACACCCAACCCCCCCATTCATGGACACATGCACTTTAAGAAGTGTTGCCCTCCAAGAAACATAAAAAAAAAAAAAAAGACTCAGATGATACTGAAAAACAACCAGGGGGGAAAAGTCAATTTACAAAGAGGCATGATGGATGTCCGGAAGCCCTCCCAGTTTTAAATGCAGACCATGGAATCTTTTTTTTTTTCTTTTACTCTTGTTTGTTGTCAAGATACCTAATTCAGCCGAGGAAATGCTGACACGGTGTTATCAGTTCGCTGCTACAGCTTTATGAAAACAGACCATTACTCTTCAAAGTGCCATGATGAGGCTGCTGATGATGTTTCCTTTGAGCACAAAGAATCCAACATGTGTAAAGGAAATGGAATGCATTGATTCCACGCGCCGCCGTTTGTTCTTTAATAAACTTCGTCGAGCCTTTGTATGTAGACATAATCAACCTGAATGAGAGACGCTAGCTCTCTGATTTTAAAAATAAACCCTCTCTTTGAAGTCCAATTTACATCGCTGCTGGGTAACTGCCATGTTGCTCACACCGTCAAATGATTAATGGACAAACTAGCCAAGAAAGACCTAATCAATTAAAAATAGATACATTTGAAGTAAGCAAAAAATAACATTTAACACAGCGTCCCAGGCAGTTTTCTTTTTATGCTCAAAATAGGTCTTATTTATCCTAATTAGCTGAAATGAAACCTTTGAAATTATGTGCAAAGGTGTAGTTTTAATATATTAAAAATCAGAATTCACTTTATTTTCAATACCGTATATAGCTGTGTTTGAAAATGTATTGTCCACTGATCACGGAGAAATCTGAAGGGATCCAATCTTCACTTTTCCAACTTCACCCGATATTGACACTCAGAGAAGAAAAAAAAAAAAAAAGAAGCACAAAGTAATCTCAGTCATCTTCCACCATCTATATACCCTCTGTCTTTTTCCCTTTTTCCTTCACAAAAGACAGATTTGAGTTGTTCAAGTGATAGCTTGAGTGATGGCCATCTTGGGAAATGAAATATTTGCTGAAACTCTGTGCCCTTGAAAGTTAATTCACAAGAACACAGGAGGTATGGTGGAAACCGTGAAGGAGAACAGTAATGGGTTTTCTATCTTACTTTGTCGGCTTCTCTCTCGTCTCTTTCGCCAACCATTTGATGTTCGGAATACATATTCCCTCGTTCTAAACCAATGACTTAAAATAAGCTGCATCCAAGTGAAGGATCTGCGGTATCTAAAATATTATAATGAAGTAAAAAATATAATATCAGACTAACTCAAGCTCATATTTTCCAAACACAGGATTGAACAGAACAATAGGATAAGAAGCATGCATTTATCTTTCTAACTGATTCATAATTTAAGTGATTTTTAAAGGCAAAATACTAAACTTTTTTTTATTACAGCCTCTCAGTGGTGAGGATTTACTTTTTTTATTGTATTGGGTGAGAATAAACTGAATATCCTGTCAGCTTGTTGGTTTGGAGTGTCAGCTGGAAAAAAACAAAGAATTTGATGAAGGGAAATCGTACTTGGCTTTTTTTTCACTATTTTCAGACATTCTAATGATCAAATGATTAATTGATTAAACACGGTCTGGCGATGGCGATGTCTGGATTGTCTCTTCACATCCACGTATGACTCACACTCATATTATGAGCTTTCTGAAACCGTATATTCACCTTTGCATAACGCAAGTGGTTTGAGCTTTTGTGCCAAACCTGAATGTTAAGAAATCGCACCGGCTTTCTGAGTTGCTCTCTCGATTTGGTGTTTCAGCGACTTCTCAAAGAGCTGAGGCCAGCGTGGGAGAAAAGGCTCAGGAGGTGGAGCATCAAGAATGATCGGGCCGAACGGTGCTATTTTCTGTCAAGGATGATGAAGATTTGCACTTGCAAGGCCCACACGCTCAGGCTAGGCCGAACGCTTAAAAGGTGCCAGGTGCTGTCACATCTTTGCAGTGTGTATGGCTTTACCGAACAATACGCACACGATCCTTTTTTAAAGCCAACTAAGCATTCGTGGATTGGGCTGTTTGATCTTTGATACAAACCCCTCGAGCAAGAAAAAAAGATGGTAGACTCATTTTTTTGACACCAAGTGTCACAATGTGCAGACTGGGGTTTTTTTTCTAGAGAAGTGACTGCTTTTGAAGGAAAGGAGGAGAGCTGATTTCACTGGTCATCGCTACACCATTTGATACAGATTCACCTTAATAACAACCAAACTGTATGGAAGACCATCAACAAGCAACAAGCAGACATTCAACAGCATAGACGAGTAAAAACATCCTCTCCATCCTGAAAATTCAGGCTTGTAGTAGAGAGAAACTGCCATTACCGAGTCCATTCCATCTTTCACTATAACTGGCTATTTTGCAGGAGCCATTCGGCATGAGAGCACCAGGCTGTGGCGCATCATCCAATCAGCTGAGAAAATCACTGTATGCAACTCGCGCCCTCCTTCCAGGCCTGTGTGACACCGGGATCAAGAAGTGCACTTAAATACACGTCTCTTTCCTGACCCTCCTCACACCAGCTGCCACATTTTCCAAGCTCTCTCAGCTGGACTGTGCTATAGAACTGCAAACACTGACACTACCAAGAATGGATACAGCTCACTTTAGAGCAAACTCCCACCAAGATCTTGCACTTGTGACTCACCTACGACTAACGGATGCCTCATTTAACTACCCACATACCGGTGGGTTATAAATTAATGGAAAAAAAAACAACATAAAGCATCTCAGAAAGCTGCTGGGCCACCACAACTTCAATGCTCCTTGGGACTGAATATACAAGTTTTTGAACTCTGCTGGAGGGATGGACAGCATGTGATTCATTTTCATACACGTCAAACCTTTCCATCACCCCTACTGCTCTGAGGATGGGAGCATCATCATGCTGGAAGAACCCATCCCCCTCAATACAGAAACATTTCATCATAGATAAAGGTAATCACTCAGAACAAAATATGTATTGATTTGTAGTGACACTGCCTGCTAAAGGGACAAGTGTACTCAAACCATGCCGGAAAAATGCCCCCCCACAGTACACCAGAGGTAGCAGATCACCTTTATTGTAAGGGTCAAAGATTCAGACCTGTTATCTTGCTGTATGCTATACATGTACGTGACCACTTGTGGAGAAAAAAAAATATGATCAGAAGAGTCACCACATTATCCACATCTCTGTAGATCAGGCCTCATTTTTTTTTTTTTTGCACCACTGAACTCTCCAATGTGCATTCATCTTTGTAATGAAGGGTTTATACACTGCAGCCCTACTATAATATCCCTCTCTGTGATGTTGTCGTCATACTGTTCTTGGGTGACAGTCTGATCACGTCTTGCATTGACATTTTCTGTCACCTGAGGAAGAGTTGCCCTTTTGTTTTTCCTTACATATTGCACTAATGCATGAGCATCACGCTCATCTCCGTTTTACAGATGACTTTCCCATAGATCCAAAAGCAGACAACGCTTGACTATTGACTTCGCTACGTCACTATTACTGTTTAAACACGAGCTAGTTGAGCACTCTTTGTGACGGATGGCTCCAGCCATTCCTGCCCCAACAATGAACCCTCTATCAAAGTCACTTAGATCTTTTCCTCATGCCATCATGACAGAAAAATCTGAATCAAATTGGCCTGTTGAGCATTTTCGTACATGCCACAGAGCATGACGGGATGTTAATTGCTTAGTTGTACCACGCTGTGTGGAAGCATCTGCATTCGTTATATTTCTCCTCTCGTTTATTCAGGTTTTTCCTTTAATTTGTCACCCGTCGATAACACTGATTTATCTCTCTTCAGTATGTTCTGAAAATTACAGCTGTGCATCAACTGCCTGTACACGATGTCCTGCTATACTTTCATTTGTGCTGTGCACCTTTATCTCTGCAGTGTTTTATTAATCACAATTTAGCATTTCTGTACACTCCACGGTGCGCATAGAGCTGAGTGCACGGTAATGTAAATAGGGTTGCGTCAGTGTAGATAAGGTTGGGATTATGTACTCACTCATGCGACCTAATATAACTGGCTAACGCAACCTTCCAGTATGTATTAATTGTAGGTGCACATGTACTTTGCAATCAACAGATAGGATTTAGATTCTGATGTAAGTGGAGAGGTTTAAGGTCTGTTGCAAAGATGGCAAGTGGAATCTGTGTGGCCATTTACTCTAAATTTTTAAATACTTTTGGCTCATGGTTTATTTTGAAGAGGAAAAATACAACACTAGGGACATTGCAATGAGCAATGATCAAACCCGATCTCAACTGGGTTTTTTAAATGTATTAACAATTATAATGATGATTAACTTTTTTACCTGACATAGACAGAACTCACACCCAAAATAAGCATGACAGCAGCCAGCCAGTCTGTGCACAAAGCATTGTTTGAGGTACAGGTGTCTTCTGGAAAAGAGGGGCATGGCACAGCATTAAGGGGAGTCAGCAGTCAAACTGCGTTATTCTCCAAAGGTGGGGAAATTGTTGACGCACAGAGTCAACTATATGGAAGTGTTTGGGGTATGTTAAAAGCAATAAAGCGCTGATATTGATGAATCTGGAAAAATTATTGTTATTCTTTTTTTTAATAGACTTTATTGTCACCGTTAACAGTGCAACCTGACTGTACACTGTTGGCCTGTCTACGTTTCTGTGCAGAAGAATACAGAGAATGTCTTCCTCAAAAAGCTTGTTTTGAGTGTTTTATAATACTGCACAGATTGATATATCAACCATTTATCAACCAAAAAAATAATAATGGATGCCAGCTTTGTACTTCAAATACTGAACAATTCTGTGTTTGTAATGACGGCATGGAAGCAAAACACAGCAAAATTTGATTTACTGTAGTTGGACTGCAATGATGTTTCACTTCAGACCCATTTTCCCCCTTCCAGACAGCCAATTGCAGACCACAGACATGAGTAATTGGCCCAAAGTGTCAGCGGTACATCTAAACCACTTCTTTGTTTACACATCTCTCCTGCCTTTACAGCTCCTACAGATGCAACAGCACTGTGGTGTTTTCTGCAGTAATTGCAAGAGGTGAGAGGGCCAAGGCCCTCTGCGAGGCACATAGGTGGCTCAGAGGTGACTGCAGTCCCTGCAGTTTGAAGTGCTGTCTGCTTGAAAGGGAGGTTGACCTTGACAAGACAGGAGCCCCCTCTCTGCCTGATGGGAAGAAACAGAGGGGGCAAAGGGCGCCTCTGTCTGCCCACATCGCTTTACTTAAACCTAATGGCAAATTGTCACTATGGAACACACCTCAACCACAAAGAGATGTTTCAGGGATGGGAGGCAAAAGTGACCCCAGCAAGGGTGGACAGTCATTGCCAAAGGGGAGCTGTGAATTGATTCCAATGGTACCAAAGTTTATGGTCTCCAGGCAAAACAACCTCGGCTGATGTGGCATTTCTTTTTTTCCCTCCCAGTAAATCAAGGTGTAAAGAAAATGCCTCAAGCTGGCTCTGTCTGTGCTGTGCTGTCTATTCCTTTAGGTGATGTCAAACATGCTACATGCTTGTTTGGCTAAATGTACATATTTACCACATAATTACCATCCACAGAAAATGTGTATAAAGCATTATTTCACTTCTGTTCCATCACTACACCATAATAACTAAGCCTCAATCTAGTCTAAAATTGATGCTTCTAAAGAACATATTTCTGTCACAATTTTATTTCCCTTACTGTATAATGTATTGGGCAATTTATTTAATTTTTTTTTTGGCAGAGAACAAAACTTGATAGAAATATAGCCAAAATGAGGCCCTAAATTACAGTGCAGCTGGGCTTCCAAACAGACACTGTACACCTGTTCAGACATTTTTAAATGTCTCTTTTTGCAATGAATAGAGGAACCACTTAGTATCGTTTATTTCTCATATCATATTTTAAACTGGTTGTTAGTGGCTGTCATCATTCATCATTCCAGTGATATTATGTATGTACAGTCGTAATGCCAGCGGTCCTCAAGTTACAATTAGCTCTCCATGTTTCAAACACTGTCTAAACATCTATTAAAGACTATTTCTGAGTATAAATTACAACACAGTATTTAAAATGGGGAGTGTGTGCTGTTGTGCTGTTTCTGGAGTACACAGTATTTTTGCAGGCATGTGTCACAATTGGAGAAATATGCAGATCTGAGACCTCCCGGGGTTCTCCTGATCACTCTGTGCCAAATTTCTCATCTCTCTCCACTGTACAGTTTGCTAAAATAAATTAAGTTCTTAGGGAGGGTAATTTGCACTCCCTCTATGTATTAAAAAAAAAGGTGATGTAAGCATATTCTCAATATCTATGAATCCAAAAATCTACTGCAGTGTAATTTTCTCTGAGCCAAGTACCCACTAATTCACAATGGGCCGACCTCCATTTCCCCTGGACTACATGAACTGTGCTCTGAATGCATAGCAACTCTGCATTACAAAGTCAAAGCCCGTTCAGCTTTTTATGTTGTAATTGTGGGCTCTTATATGTCCAGCGTGTTTCAGAATAGCCTGATTTGACTGCATAGAAATTCCAGCATATGTCATTAAGACCCGGCATTTTTGACATTTAACTACTGTGCAAAAGACTTCAACAATCAGCAATCAACCTTTCACTGTAGAGTACTTCTAATGTGGCTGAATATAGTGTAATACTGTTAGATTATAAAATGGTTCTGGACTGGAGCTGTACCCAACTCAGACTTTTGAAATAGATGTGGCTGTTCAGAACTTAAGTTCAACTATTGGTTCATTTTTTTCATTTTCTTATATAAAATATCAGGCGATATGGAAATCAACTTGCATGAAATTCAAAGATGATTACGGCATTGTTAACACAGGCAAACCCACCGTCACAGAAATATATTTTTGTGTATTTAAATAGGAGTAAAGGAGCGATGCATGTGATGCAAGAGTTGAATTGCTGCTTATCTGAATTGTTGTCATCTACAATCTTGAGATAGCAATTTTTGAGAATAGCTCTACAGACATCACACATATATTTCTCTTTAAATAAAACAAATGAGGCTTTTCACATGCGCAACTGAATAAGAAAATGAAATGGTTTGGCCCTTATTAGCCATGAGGACGACGATCCTCGGTTTTCTCCACCTCACACTCACTGCCGTTGGGAAACTACATCGCCTGGAGGAGTCGGCACCTCTGGAGACAGAAGTTAGTCAACTGAGGGGTCTCTAATGGATGATTTGACCCGCTGACATTCAGGCAGCAGCCTTATTCCACGTGCATCTTAATTTTTGCTCTCCATAACTTTCATCAGTATATGGCCACAATCAACAACATTACTATCCGTTACGCAAACTTACAACATACTAAAATCAATATTCGTTAAAAAAAACAACAGCATGCAAACCGGCTGTGGTTTGGTACATTTACCCCTCCCATTCAGTAAGACTAATCAGCCTTTTGTCCTGATGAGAGTGTATTTTGAATCTTGACCAAGGACAGTCAGTGCGCCTATTTTTTTTTAATCCATGTCCTCCTCCTCCTCCTCCTCCTCATTTGCTGCTTGCTTCTGTCACTGTCACAACTCAGCTGTCACTCACAGAACCACTGCGTTGGACTACTACACGTCTATACACAACAAACTGACTACGATGCAGTCTGCTGCTGACAGCTTTGCACTCAGTCAGATAAAAACAGCTGGAGACTCTGTTCTGGACTCTGCTCCAATTAAAGGAAATTCCTACCTCAACTTATCAGTTGTGTGTAAGAAAAAAGAAAACAAGAGGAGCAGCGATACTCTGATCAATATTGTGTGGACGTGCACTCAGACTCTCTGTAGGTTTGGCTTATTAAGTGTTAATGTAAATTGATAATTCATGTTTATATCCACAATACCCCGAACACTAACTTTCCACAGTGAAGTGAGAAAAACTTTTATCAATAGAGAGAATAAATGTGATTTTTTTCAGAGATTTACACACACTTGTCAGGACTGGATAATTAAACTTTGCTAAACTGAATAAAAATCAAGGAGGAGAATGACTGCAGGTACTCCACAGATGCATTATGAGATGCCCTCAAACAATTCACCTCATTTCTCTAAATTATTAGAGTTACTAGTACTTTCAATCCATTTGTCCTTGTCCCCTCAACACTCTCCTATTCATGTGATTTTCGTTTCAGCACTTCTAGTTCACTCTTTCCTGAACAAAGTTGAGACCAGTGTATGAATGTTTATATAAGAACCTCTCGAACATCGACTGCAGCACGATCCACCTCTTCACTACATGGCGCGCTGGTTTGCACCTCCTCTTCCACTGGTCAGGAGAACTAGAGAACTTGATGTCTGAACAGTACCACATCGAGAAGATTCAATGCATCATACACTGCAAAGGGATTAACATCAGAGACGAGTCCATTTGTGATAAGTCAACTGACAGTAAACCAATCAATTCAATAATTCAGTCGACCGTTTAAACGTGTTTAAAGCAAAAAATGCACAATGCTGGTTTCACTTTTTCAAATGAGAGGACTTCCTGCTTTTCTTTGTTTAATGTGATAGCAAAGTGAATATCTCGCGGGTTTGGACTGTTGGTCAGACATAATCAGGAAATAATTAGCTGATTAATCATAAATGGAAATAATCCTGCCCGAAGAGTGTTACTTTGCATTTAAAAGTAAGAGTAGTGAATAAAAAGTAAATACTAAATAATTAAATAATGCAAAGCTTTGCAGAAGATATTTTGTTTCATGTAGCCTACATAGTAATAATTTATCATACAATTGTTAATCTTATGAATAAATCATTTAACTCCATGGAGATACTCTATACATACAGTAACAAAAGTACTACAGTTGAACCTACAAACTTACTGTGTACTGGTAAACTACTGTGGTTTGCACAAAGTTTACTGCACCCACGCCGATGTAAACCACCACATCATACTCCCAATGCACAGCTGTACATCCAGACATCAACATGTTTCGAACCACGATGACGTTACACCATGAAAGACCATTAGGCCTGAATGTCAGCAGAGAAAACGAACAGCATGCCCGCATAAAGTTGCATAATTACAGTTTGATATGATGGCCCATCTGAATGTCTGCTACAGCCCACCACCACTTCAGCACTGCGCAGAGCTGCTCCACTCACAGCAACAAAAGGTAACAGACTGTCAAAGAGCAATAACACCAACCACTGAGCACAATAACATGCTGATGTGACAGCGTAAACTGCAGACGAAAACAATGTCACACAGAGGCGAATCCATAAAAGAAGTGATGATCATTAAGCGTGACTGGCAGTGCAACCAAGCCAAACGCAAACCGGTCACGATAAACATCCAATAATCGAGCTCTGGACGCTGCATCATCAACAAACACCTGACCGCCACACCGCACACAGTTAGACAGGACGAGCTCCTACCTTCAGAAGAGTTTCCTCCTTGACCTTGGAGGCGCAAACTGATCCATCCAATCCTCAAAGTCCATCGATCACACCAGGTTGGACTCCACAGCCGGCGATGACAGCGCAGTCAGTCACTTCTGGGCCAATGACAGCAACGTACAGTCAATGCCAAACCTGCTGATGGCGATTAAATAAACCAACTCTCTAGGTGCGCTTTGTTTGGAGGCAGGCGATGCAACAGGTCACATCGGTAAGGGGAGATGTCTTCTGTCAAGGTCAGAGTCCCACATAGCACTGCTGTGCAAGGCTGCAGGGGCCTCCGCCTCCTTTATGCTCCAGCACAGCACCTCTTCATTTAGGATCTGAGTAAATTGAGCCATCAATCAGCTGATTTCTTGGCCACAACACAGGAGCTGTCCCGTCATCATTTCCAGCAGTGGGCTCATCCCTGCAGCATCCTTCCTCCGGCTCGTCCCGGATGCTGGCCGGCCCCGCGGAGGCTCCTCTCATCTCTGCTTCATCTGCCCCGCATGAGCTGTCGTTCAGGAGGCCTGCCAAGCCCGACGCCGCTCCGGTTCTGGTGTTGACAAGCGGCGGTGGGACTAATGCGTCTGCTCCGACATCACCGCTATCTTTTGCCGCTGATGTCTGATCGCCGCCGCTCTTGGCAGCCGTGCGAAGCGACGACAGCACCTGCCGCCGCGATCAGGCCCGAGTTTGTGTGATGTTTTTTGTTTCTTTGTTTTTGCGCCGTGCGCAAATTGAGACAGACGTTTCTTATTTGTCACTCTTTTTTCAGTTTTAATAAACCAACTAAATTTGGATTTGAGTTCAGGTGAAATGACTCACGTGTGTTCAACAGGTGTTTCTCGACGCTACTTTCTTTCCCTTCTTCGTTGACCGCAGAGCTGCTCGTCGGCGCCGCCCGCGCTCTCTGCTGCCCCCAGTGACCGGAAGCGATACAACAACAACCATAACTTACAAACCCCTAAAGTCCCCAAAAGCTCTGCCATCATTTCTTTCTTTTTAAAATAAGTTTATAATCTTCTGTTTTTGTCAACCTGTTCTGAAATGAGTAAATTCAATATATACATATATATATATTTATATTTATATTTCATATTATTGTGATAATTAAACATGGTGTCGTACTGTGCTACATTATAATTTGTGTCCTACCTGTTTTGATCTTAATCATAATAATTATAATAATAACACATTTATATTAATACATTTTAACACAGAGTTAGTTGTGTTTAAAATGGGTGAAGCAGGATTAAAACTGGATTTGGGGATACAAAAGTATGCTGGGTTGAATTGAATGAACACCACCACTTTGTGACTTTGCGAATGCTTAAACACATAATTCAGTCAACACTTTTATTTTGACAGTATTAATAACATTGTGGGCCTCGGGCATTATAAGTGTACAGTGTGCTCAGGTAGTGCAGGTCATCCATTGATCCACAGGTAGATACTGTTAGCCCTCTGCCATCGCCATGTTACTAGCTGAGTGAATGAGCTGAAAAAACCTTGTTAAGCACTTTGGATGAGAGCACTACATAAACGCACCCATTCATACATACAGGATATATGGCGCTTATTATCTACTGCTGTCCTGGACAGTAGAGTTTGCGCCTCTCGTCATTTCAATAAAGATTATACAACAATTATTTTGTTTACAGTCAGTAAATACAGCTCTCATGAGGCTCTGATGGCGTCCCACTGGAAGAGACTCTTGGGATATGTTTACAGTTGACTGAAGGTTTACAGATGGTTTACATGAGGTTTACAGTCTGATTTACATTTGGTTGAAATGACTCGTGCTGCCTGCATTCTGTTTATGGCTGCAACTCTCAATTCTTTTAGCTCCTTACAAACCCGGAGCGAAGCATGTGTGGTAACAATACAATACTGATGCATCACTGAGACCAAAACTTCAGAAATAGTAAAACATGACTGTTGCTCAGTTTGGTGCATTCAGTATATTAGCTAACAAAGAATCCTGTCTGAATGATGGCCTCTGAATTGTTTTGTTGCATGTGCATGTCTCGCTGTCCTTGCTTCTATCTTTTCATTGTGCTTACAACGCCTAGAATTATTAAAAAAAAAAAAAAAAACTTGAGAGAGCTGAGCTGGATAGATTTTCTTTGAAAATAAGACTCTCATGGTTCTCACCTAAGAAAGAGGTTTGCCTCGTGGGAAAAGCTTTTTCCGAGTTTTTCAAAGAGATACAAGATAAAGCTATCATTAGCATCTCCTTGGTATGAGCTGTGACCAAGGATACAGTGCCTCTGAAAACAACACTTCCTGTGACATTCCACTGTTTGATTCTCTGCAGTAACCTTGGCAATTGCCTCAATCACAGGGAATTAATTCCAGTCATGCCACTCCCTCCCCCTCCCCTGAGCTGTATCGGGTCCATGCATCGTACTACTGGCCCTGATTCACCCTGAATACCAGCCAAGCCCAACGATTTTCAGGTCCCGAGGCCCCTATTGGTATCTGTCTGCCTCCACTCTCAAAATGGGCCAGTCCTTTGTCTGCACACACTTTTTAGCTGCCAGATTGTGGCAGATTCAGTCCTTTTTATATTTCCACGCTTGCAGATGATGTCTGAATGCAAAGGCTTTCTTTGCTTAGCAATGATAAGCACCTGTATGTTGTAGTTGGGAATTTTTGCAAAACGGTGCATGTCAGCTTTAAATTCTGCAAGGTATGACCACAATAATATGCAAATGCAAAACAATAAAAAGTAAAAAAAGAAAAAAAACAGGGACTTATTGCTACACAAACATTTGGCATGCAATTGGATTTTCAAACTCAAAAGCTGAAACATTTGTTTGTTGTCCATATAGCAACATAATGATATGTTTCCTCTCCATTGCATTTTATTTGTGCTGCATAACCTTCAGGTAAGACCAGTAAGGGGAAGGAATGAGGATGTAAAGAAATTCCTTGTACTGAGGTCGTATGAGAGCTTGTCTTGTAGAACTGCCAGTAATTTTATAGCTGCTGTGCATCGGTGAATTTCTGGGTAAATACACATTCCATCAGACCATGAGGCCTTTTTCTAAGGAGATTGCGCAATGGTTATTGCTCTCAGTCTCAATTCAGAGTCCAGCAGACAAACAGCAGCTGCTTACTCCAATTGTGTAGCACACACACACACACACACACACATACTATGAGGCCTGTCTATTCAAAGGACCATGTAGTTGCGCCATCCAATATAAGGGCTGCTGCGATGCCAGGCAGGTAGCCTTATTTCCACTGCCACAGCTTTGTAATTCACAATTAATGAGCCATCTCACACGGGTTAGACAAGGCCTTTTAAATGCTGAGGTACTTTCAAGAGCACTCTTATTTGAAGTCCTTTGTTATGCTAGACTGGACACCTAGAGGATGAAACTTTATAGGTGTTCTGCTTGAGGCGGCTGCATAATGGCATCTTTATTGGAAGCCATGATCCAAACTCTTACACTACTCTGTTGGGAAGGTTTTGATGAATCATAATTGACTATTGAGGGTGGTCACTTCACAGCAAGAAGGTAATGGTTTCAAACCCAACTCGACCGGCTAGAGCCGTGTTTTGAGTCTGAATGCGCTCTCTGTGTCTGCGCGGGTTTCCAACAGTCGGTAAGTGCAAGTTCAGTAAATTGGACATAATAAAATTGTCTGTAGATGTGATGTGAGTGTGTCTGTCTGTATATGTCAGCTCTATGATATATGAGTGACCTCCCCAGGCTGTGCATTACCTCTTGCACTACTTGTGTTGGAGTAGGCTCCTTCCTCCCCACCGGCTCGGAGAATGGATGGATGGATAACTGACAAGCGAATCAAATAAAGTATGATTTTAATATGTAGGCTCTAGAAATGGGTTAAAGGGACACTTTGTGTATGAGTTCTGCACTTAAGTTTCTTTCCCCTTTGTAGTCCATTGTTGGTGGCTTTATCTGCAAAAACATGCATAATGCATATCTGTATGGATTTTTGTCAGGAGAGAAATGATTTATGTATGGTCATGTAAAGGAATGGTGACTAGGAGGGGGTGGGGGTTGAGTCTATGGTGGGAGGTTGTCTTGGACCAAAGGCATCTGTCTGGGAGTGGCTGTAATTGGCTGCAGTGTGGCGTTATCTCATTAATATGGAGCCCAGGGGAAGGAGACAGCCAACTTCCTCCCTCTGTGTTTGGTTGTTTGACTGTATCTCCATTGATGCTAAACGCAGTGCTCCCGGGGCACCCCATGCCTGTTGCCTGCTTCGTTAAAACCAAGAAAATGAATATTAATGTCATACAGACTGGAAGCTGCAGTAGCAGAAGGGGGTCGTCAGTCTAAAGGCTGTTACCGCAGATTTCTGGGTTTACTTAATAGGGTCTGTTCGGGAGGGTCTGATCCTGCAGGAAGGTGTGCTTTATCAACATGCCGTGTGCTGTTGACACCTTATTTCCCTGTCTACAGGGGCTCATGGCACACGGTGCCCCTGCGCAAATACACAGAACACATGCAGAAAAGATGGCCAACTGTTAATCACTTGGATATATATGACCTAAACATGCTAGGTATAGCACTGCGTTCTCATTCTCAGCAGCCACATAAACACTACAAGCACTTTTGAGAGTGTAAATATATATTTATGGGACCCACTGGCGCAGAGTGAGGTAAATTGACAAAACTGTGTGTGCATGGGCAACTGGAGTAGCTCCGCTCCTCCAACCTTGATGTTGGAAAGGCAGTAAATAGTGTCTGTAACCACCACAGTAACATTTATGACAGCTACCACTGCCTGTTTTCAATTTACTTGACACCAGTAACACCAGCAAGCGGACGTGTCAATTCATCCATAGATATTAGTAAACAGCCACAGAGAGCAGCATCATACACTCTTTCTCCAGCAGATGAACTTGCTACAAGGACACAGATTGGATCAGAAATCTGAGAATCTCTCAAAACACTTAGGAGCCTTTCTGATTCACAGGCACATGTTTGGAGAAGAGGCACATATCCTAGAGTAATGGCTGAAAAAATTATTAAAGGGACAGCTGGATATTTTGCACTTTTTTGCTTAGACGAGGAACAGAAAATGATACCGTGCTTTTTGGTCCATTAATTATAAAGCTATGACCAGGAGACTGCTGGAGTAACCTAGTGCATAGACTGGAAGCACAGAAAAACAGCTGGTCCGACTGTGTCCAGGGGTAAAAGAATCCACCTACCATCAATTTATCATTTTTACACTTTGGTATAAATAAGATATTTCCTGTTAATCAGTTCAGAAGTGGGTGGGTGCTTTGTCTCTTTTGGGAAGAACTAGGCTCGCTTTTGGCCAAAGTATTCCTTAAACATCCATTTACTCAGCGTGACTGTGGTGTCAAAGGATTTCCTGAATATGTCTCAAGAAGTGGATCATTTTGACAGTCGTAGACAGACAAAGTAGATAGTCAATGTTGAATATAGTATTGTTACATAATCAACTATAAACACTTAATTAAGGCTGAATAAAGTGACTGCCCCAAACTACTAATGTGTCAGTCCCTCCACCAGACTGCTATCTGTTCACAATGGGCCGATGAATTATTAATTATAGAATACATAGAATTCTCACAAGGGAGCCTCTCTGTATCCTCCGAGCAGACAACCGCAGAGGGACATTCAAGGTCAAATAAAATAGGTTTCTTTGCCAGCGACGTAAAGATAAAGACACTGGAAAATACCTATAATTGGTTTAAAACACTGCAATGTGGAAGGCTCCCTACTTGCCCCGCGGTCATATCGGTTCTTTTTCCAGTTGAATTTCAGCTGCATTAATAAAACTTCAATTAACCATCAGGGGTCCATCTTCCGGCTCACCTTCCTAATCTAGTTTGATGGAAGCAGTTAAAGAATCAGCAGAGCCAATTTATGCCGCTCCCGACTTGGTAGTGAGTAGCGAGTATCAGATACTTGCAGTTATAACCGTGATCCCCTTTCGCTGTCAGACAAAGTGTGCAAGGCTGCATCATGTAGTGTCACACTATCTTAACCCTGCTTCTCTTCAGCTTCCCCAATAATTTGCAGCTCTATAAACCCTGCCACAATGTAGACCTGGTGTCACGCTGGTTAATAGGATCTGACCCCTGATGGTTAAATTATTTAGGTACTTTGAAGAGAGAAACCCAACAAGTCTCCCTAATTGATACGCCCACACACAAACACACGCACCGCTGTGAAAGGGTGTGCAGCTCCCAAGCATTGCAGAGGCCTTTTGGGCCCATTGCCATTCTTCTCCCAGGAAATTGGAGGTTTTTAATGAGCGACCACCCTGTCCCTCCAGCATTGTCTGCAGCACAGCTTGCCACAGCTGGACTTCAGGGTCTGAAAGACCTTCTATTATGTTTCCGCAGTAAACGAGATGAACTGCTGTAATAGATTTTCTTTCTTTCAGTTCCAGATCAGTCAATTTTTAATTCCCTTATATCCCTTTTACAAATAATTTGAATCAGTAACAAAAACTTGTTAATCAGCATTCATGTTATGTCACATTATCCTAAATACATTTAATTGTGGTAAGGGCCATTCCTTCACGGTTGCTTCATTTAAATATGTTTCTAAAAACCTGTGAATTTGTGAATTCTTACACTTCTTTCCCACTACCAGCAGCATTGTAGATGTTTTCTACTACCAGTGGCATTGTAGACGAAAGAGCAAAGCAATAATTTCATTGTACAGTGAAACCTTTTCTTTTTTTATCTGAGCACATGACAATAAACTGAGTGAATCTTTAATCTTCTGAACTGTCACAGCTAATAAATCATTGTGTCCATCAACACAACACTAATGTATATACTAATTTATATATGCAATATTCTGTAGATATGTTATATCCAAAGGTAAGTTTGGCACTTTTTAAAATAGACTTGATTTTCTGACTTTGAGGAGCTTTCTGAGAAGCAATAGCAGCTTTGGAAAAAGTAGTCCCCTTGTCCAAGTTGGCACCCCTGCAGTTGGCACTCCTTAGAAAAATAATCATCTTATCAATAACATATCAATTTTGTTTGCCTCAGACCTTGCACTGTAATTGTACTCCAACTTTTTCCTCCAGGGGTATCTTCAGAACATTTGGAGGACTTGAAGGCCTAGTGACCAGAAAGCAACAATGAGCAGAATGCCATTTGTGAGCTCCATGGTGCGTATGTAATAACATAACAGCATAATTGCTACACTTTCTCAAAAATAATCTTTAAGTCTTTAAAGTGACAATTGCTCACAAATATCATACCTGAAGCAGAATACAGTGTAGACATTGTTGTTTGAGTGTTGGGATGGCTGTCATGGCTTTCATCTACTGTCTGTTTGTTGCAAAATGAGACGGGTCAGTTTTTAGAGGGCATAACATGGAGCAGGTTTTTGTTGTCTTCTTTAGAAAACACATTTTTCCTGACAACAATACTTGCACTCAATCAAAATATAAGAATAGACTAAAAAAATTGATAAATCTTACAACATAGAAAATGTGTACCTACACACATTGTACTTGTACAGAGTCACATCATCTAACCACTTGAAAATGTTTCTAAAATGAAATCTGTTGGTGTATGAAGATTTTATCATAATAATTAAGTATTTTAGCCCTTGAATGTACAACAAAATATTTTCTGATACGGCTCAGTTTTTCCCGACTTATCAACCAGCATAATCAATTCTGACCCAAATCTCATCAACTCCTTCTCTACAGCGACTTGTGCCTTATTTGCCAGTTCATGCAGCTCCACAGTATCCTTCAACAAGGGCTGTAACATTTCTATGCTTACTCTTCAGCAGCCATCTGCTGCTGTCTGTTTACACGTGCCACTGTGTAAATTAGCTCAAAATAAATAGCAGGAATTGTCACCTCATATATAAACTGAAAATGTCTCATTAGAATAAGTGTATCAGTGTGTGTCAGCAAGACGGACATCACACAACTTCAACAAACCTCTTCACAGGAAGTACCAAAGCGCAAGAGCACACCTGTGAGCAGTTCATCTGATTACTGAAATGAGCAGCTGCAGTACTGTGGTTATAAAGCTAAATCAACTTATGGTCATGGAAAAACTATAATAAAACATCTTATAATGATGCACGCTTGTACAATGCTAAAAGCTGTATATATGCTAGTAATTCATTTGATAATGTTAAGCACGAAGTCAAACCTTATTGCACAGAGAAAATACAGCTGATCAACTCGGCGCTAAGAGGCCTGAGACTTCGCTTAAAGATGCTATTAATTCATTGTTATCATGGGTAACGGTTGTGTTTTTGTTTTAGACAATTAATCTTAATTTTGCGAATGGAAACACTTCCTGTCGATACATAGCGTGGGGAAGTGATGGAGGTCTTGCAGCTGTCAGTTTGTCAAGCAAGGTGTGGGTGATTTAATGCTCCCTCCATATGCTTAATCATGTAAAACACACAAACATGGTGGTGATTTGTTGGCTGCCAGTCTTCCCCACATCCAGGGGTGAGCCAGTGGATAGATCAAGCCAGCTGGATGTTCCAGGTCCACTTTCACTTTAAAGCCATTAATCCAGGCCTGTCTCCCTGCTTTTGCTTTCTTGTTATTTGACAGAAATAAAATCTGTTTCATTTGGTTGCAGCTCCATTTTCTTTCACTTTCACTGAACACTGGATTTTGCAATGATCTCCTTCTGGCAGTGTCAAATTAAACCCACACATGCTTAGTCCCTGTCTGTAAACATTTTAATGAGGTGTATACATTATCATTATGAATCCACTGTTCATCTACTATGTGCCTCCTTGTATAATAGGAGAAGGTAAGAGGGAAAAATACAAGAAACAAAATGAGTTACCTGAAATTGGAGTTCTCAAGAAAATAATACATACAACACATAATAGGGGTAAAACCCCCAGGTTAGGCGACATCACAAGATGTATCTGAGAAAACATGATTCCTTTTTACCTGTCCATTGGCCCAACACGCATGCAGAGCAAAAAAAGTTATTATGGCCTTTATATATTTAATTGATTGGAACGGATGCAATTTTTAAGCATGTTCTGCCATCTCCACTCAAACTGAATCATGCTCGACGAGAAGAGGTAGAGATTTAGTACAAACCTACATGGCTTTTTATATTCAAGGTTCATGCCAAGTGTGAATATGTATGAGGTATGCACTCAAACTCCATTGTTGTCCATTTATGTAAAGTAGCGAGAAGTGCCAGGTTCAAGGGCCAGGTATATTCGAAATGTATTTAGAATAAGAGCTCGGTCCTATAGTTGGGTCTCCCTTTTTCTCCCTCAATCCATCTCACATCCCTACATGTATGCACAGAATATAAGCAAACATGGCAAATGATGGACAAACTACACTGTCAGGCTGCATGTTTATGTTAATTATGATCACAGCTGTAAGTATTATATTGGCATGTATAGGCAAGTTAAAAAAAAAATCTGGTCTATGTACTGCATATGCCAGGTCATGCATGCACATCTTTATGCCACGATCGGTTGTTGACACCTTATCCAATGCAAATTTTGACTGGAAAGTCAAGGATTTATGGATGTTTAATCCTGGATTTGAAAAGGTTAAACTGTGCTGCTCTGTGAGTCGAACAAATATCAAACAAATGAAATGTCAGGGACAATACCGTGGCCCAAGCCCTCCCTCACCTGGCTCATCATCTCCAGGCAGTCATATTTGTAGTCAGACATAAGAGGGCAGACCAAATAGGCTTTCTTTCACTGAGCTGACCTATTAGCACCCTATTATTTGAACTGCTGAATGAAAAGTGCTAGGGTCCCTTCAACTCACCGCAGAAAGTTAAGGTCACAAAGTAAAAATCTCTGGTACTTTTCTCTGTCCTTTGGCTCCTGACTCTGCTTTCTCCTATTTCCTCTGCTTGGCACAGCGCCTCGATTCCTCCCAGTGTGGACATTCTCCCATGCACCAACTCTGACTATCAAAACAACAGTCATTAGGCAAATTTGCTTTGGTGCAGGATTACGTTAATTATCATGGAATTATCACTTCATTAAAGCAGGCAGAGATAAATTATCTCTGATGAAACGAATGCGAAATGAGGAAATAATGATCAGGCCCCCAAAAAAAGAAGGGAAAAAATTAAGAGACTACTCAACGAAGGAAATCAAGTCATTGTGTTTCAGAGAGTTGGTCCCTGAGAGGCATTGTAGCACAACGCAAGACAGAGCAAGTAGGTTTCCATAGAGAAGAGTGAGGACCACCCACCCTTTTACCCAGTGCAGTCCAATTTTCTTCCTCAAGCCTCAACAGAGCCCATACTTTTCCCTGTAAATTGCAAGTATCATTAATCATGCCAAATACCACTTTTAATGAATGCCTGCATCAGTCCAGAAATGCGCTTTGTTTCCGGGCAAAAGGCTGTGGTGCTGCAGCACAGTCAGAGTGGGACTTTTATGACTGTAATTTCCTCCCCGCCCCCCCACTCACGGTACACTCATTGTCACTAGCTTTGCTCTGTTGACCTGCGCAGTGCAACCATGGTAAAATGACGAATATCCCGATGACACTGTCCAGCCAGGTTTATGTTGTGTGTTCATTTAAAACAGAGATGATTAAAATCTGAAAAGCCTTGGCAGTAATCTTTGCTCATTTGTGAGGACAGTGGTAAAATGAAATCTGGCGCATTTGCAGATAGTTATTTATGAGCCAGTGTGGCCAGTCTTAACACTGAATTAATCACTGAATCAGCCTGGTTTTCCACATCATAAAAGAATACCGGGAAAAGTACATTTAAAGCACTGATAT
>JBAJHX010000053.1:9079489-9100906 GCA_037176925.1 Amniataba percoides
ATTTCGTTTCTAGCCCATGTTTTTCTACATGTGTTGAAATGACAATAAAGAATCCTTGAATCCTTGAATCCTTGAATCCTTATCCATTTTGGCTGACTTCTGGTATTCGTAGACTGCAGCAACACAGACGGTCGGTCATTTGTGTTACTTTACTGTGTCCAACATGTTGCTGGCTGTCTAATCCCATAGTAAACCTCCAACAGAGGTTAGTGAAAAGGAGTAGTTGGTCATAATGAGGAAGGAGCAGCTGCAAGCCCTTTTGAAAGAATGAGGTCACAAGAGCCACAGAGATCAGTGAGCCTGATTGGGGGTTGTTCGTAAGGGGGGCGGTTCACTCAAAAGCACAGACGACAAACTATTTTGTATTGAGGGAATGCGAGGCTGCAGGCCCTCCTCCTTCTCCGTTTCAATGCATGTCTGTGTCAGAAATAAATCATTTTAATTGTTCTCTGATTCTCCCCTCTCACCATTTTGCAAAATGATAATTGAAACATTAATAGGATGTTAATAGGATGTGTGTCCTGGTAACCTTTGATATAAATCTCGCCGTAGTGGAGAATATTCTCCATGACCACCATGAATCAGGAGTAATTAAATATGCGTGGACAAGCACCATTTTGGGGATTTACAAATACGGTTCTTGCATTGCAAATAAGGTTTGGCCCAAGAGGATACTGTTGATATGGAAGAAAAAGTTTTTGTTTTCTCTCATAAGTATTTCTGCAGTGTCATTCTTTTCCCGGTTACTGATAATGAGACTGGTTTCTTTAAAATTAAATGAATTCTTTGCCCTTCAGTTGGAGGCAGGACGGTACCTTTTGCTCAGTGGTAGCAAAGACCCGGGGGTCTAAACACTACTGAAAGGGCATGAGTAACTCATACGAGCGAGGCAGGGCTTGCATAGTGGTATTGCCCATGAGAAGAGAACTTAGCTGGAAGAAACAAGATCCTCCTTATAGACTAATGGATGTTTTAGCAAGTGCGCTTTCAGACCAGCTTTCATGTTGGCTCCACCAGAGGGTACAGAGGGAATGGCAAATTAATTATAGAAATGAAGCCAACCTCCTTTTCTTATCATAGAGGGCAGCTGTGTGTTTCCCCTCGCCTGTTCCCCCTCTCCTCTGTCTACAGCGCTGGAATGTGTCCTGTTCTTCATCTCTTCTCCCCTTCTCCTCATCAGTCCACACAAACGTAGTCGAGAGACAGATCTGCTGTGCACGGGGGAGGTGGAAAGTGGGGCTTTTATTGAGCGAAAATGCCACAGAAATTGTTGCAGACTTGCAGAGAAGGAATAAGGTTCTGTCTTTCCTCTCACCATATTTCATAGCTTTTAGACCCTTCTACTCAAAGTCGACTAATAAATCAATATTTCAAGTGGGATCTGGTGTTGTACTGACATCATACTGTTGGCTGTGAAAGCACATTAACCGCCAGCCGAACGGGAGTCTCGATGACAGGCTACATGGTCCTGATCAGCGTCTGTATTGTAGTGTTTTGAGAGACATTTGGAGATGTTAAATGTCTCAAAAATGGCATGCGTGACCCACTCTAGCAAATGAAAAGAGCACTACCATCAGAAATAGACACTAGCACACTCTCGCCTCACTTGTTGGACCATCCCCAAAGGTCTGCTTTGGAAATAATGGGAAAGAGCAACAGTGAATGCATGGAATATTAATGCAGCATTGCAGCCAGGCCTCAACTCAAACTGTTAATGTCCATTTTATCATGACAAATAGAATAGACATCACTCCATGTGTTATCATGCTGTTTTCAAGAGCAACCCTCAGACTTTCACATCATATTACAGAATGTGAATATTTTATGGCAGACCTTAATGGATACTGTCGCAGCACACACTCGTTCTCCGTTGCTAGATCATATAGATTATTCAAATAGATGATTGTTTTAATGCATATTAAATGCAAATGCTAAAGTCAAACTGAAGTCAAAGAGAGCTGAGAAATACTGTATATTTGTTTTTACCACCTATGTAGTTTATAGTTTCAAAGAATTTAAGTTCTTTTTATTTTTCTGTGGCTTTGCTACACTCCCTGTGACCGACTGGCGACCAGTCCAAGGTGTGCTCTGCCTTTCGTCCAGTGACAGCTGAGATTGGCTCCAGCAGCACCCCCGTGACCCTGTGAGACAGGATAAGCGGTACAAAAAACGGATGGATGGATGGATGGCCTTTGCTACATAATCTGACTGGTGCAATATCTGTGTGAGTTGGTGCTAAAAATAGTTAGTCACTTAATTTCCAGAGCCCCCACTCTATGTATCCATAGGCCACAGAGTTGAGTAGAAGGGGAGCTGACATTGTTAGCAGCAGGCTGACTAGCTTACATTTTCCAAATGGAAGCTAGTCAGCCTAGCAGGCCAACATCAAATTGAACAGTACCACGATTGTCCCCATATGCCGAAATACAAAAACAAAAACAAGTCAGGAGAACTCAAATTTCACTTTAAGATTGACTTACGTTGAGTAAAAACAAGGAAACAAAGCAGAGAACATTTAATAGTTTAATTATAAGCTGCTGTATACATTCAGTGATTATTCCGATTTTCATGTTGCCAGAAGCCATGGGTGAGACCAGCAAAACATTCAGCTACAAGATCTAGTTTGTTGTATGCAATTTGTCCATTTTCATTCATATTTTTCCACATTGTACATAGTTTACTGCAAAGCAACATAAAACCACATTGCTGATGTGCAACACGGTTCTTCCAAGACCGCAGTTCATTCAGACATGATTCCACCCAGTCTGTTGTGTGGTGCTCGTAGGAGGGGAGAGCCATGTTTATACCACTCTGGTCTCAACCTTATCTTTGAGATCAACTGAACACAGATGGCACAGGGTGACAGCAGTGCAGAGCAAAGCTAGTCTGCATGTCCAACTGCCCTCAGTTGAAGCTGAAAAAAGTCTTGTTTAAACTCGATTGGGCCCGATAGGAAATCCGACTCATTAGACAGATAAAGTAGGTGGAACCCCGTAACCAGCTTGAAGAACACAGGGAGCCGTTCTTTCTCCTCCTTAGGTACTAAGATTAAGCAACATCCGGCAATCTTTAAGGTTTTGTTTGCATCTTTTTTGGTTTCTTTTGCTATCTCACTCTAAGCTCATTGAACTGACACACTATGTTGGTGCTGATATCGCTTTTTTTTTGTTGTTGTTGTTTTTTTGTCTTTTTTTTACATTTTCTAGTAGCCCACACAGAAACTTGATGGCACAAGAACTGACCAATAAGAAACTCTTTACAACAAGGTAGACTGCAACAGTTGCCAGGGGGGTCACACAGTAAACGAAAAAAATAAGTTCCAAGTTCATTTTGAAAATAAAAAAAACAAATCAGGTTCAATATAAAAGCAAAAGACAAATGAACAAAAGCAAGTTAATTTCAAGTATAACTTACTCATAAAATAACTACACAGCATTAAATATTCTCATTATACATTTTTAAATTATTTATAAAATATATTTTGGCATATATGTTTTTTTTTATTTTTGTGTTTGTGTAACAAACGCTACTGTAGCTTCAGTTGAACACCAATGTTTATTTGTTTTTTTCTCTTGAAACAAAACATTAAAGGGATTGTCACATAACAACGGGTTATTAAAAATGATAATAGTAAACCCTATAGAGAGTTTCACATAGCAAGACATGAGTGACGATCCCTTCTATCCTAGCCCCATAGTCAAAAGTCAAAAAAAGTACAAGACCAGAGCACAAAGTTCTAATTTGTGCTCCACTGGCTACAATCAAGGTTGGGCACAGGAGATTTTCAAAAGCAGTAAGTCTTTTCTTCATACAACTCAAATTGAACGCAAGGATCTGTCTGTCCCACTTCCAGTGTTCAGAGCGGCCGGGCAGATAGCGAGAGTTCATTTAGCTCCATCCTTGATAAAATATAAATACTGTAAAGACCTCACAGTCTGATGACACTAGGATGTCCTCAGGGATACGCAGAAAAGGTTTCTCTTATTAGTCAGGGAAAAGGGGCAAATGAGACTGAGAGGCCTCCTTTTCCATCTGAATGCACTGAAAACTGTCGAAGGAGTAAATTGAGGGTATTTTTAGATGAATCCTGTGAATTGTCGTTTATTACATTGACGGAGCTCACTATACAAAGGAACAAAGAGCGATTTTGGCAGCTAGAACAGACTGCAAAACCAAAGAAGGCAAATATCAGTTTGTGATACAAAAGTAGTTCAAAAGGCATAACTGTACTTATGAATCGGCACCTCAGGTGTCCAAACACGAAGTGTCCTGCTTTGGCGCAAGAGCTGGAGAGCTCCACTGGCCATGTCCATGCAGTCAACAGTGACTTGCCTGTCCACTCGTTGCAGACTCATAGAAAGAAAACTGAACAAAAAGCAAACAAGGAAAAAGTACTGCGACTACAACAAAGCCACATCCACTACCTCCGCTCGAGCACACAGCTAGCTGCAGCATACTACAGTTCATCGTCCGCAGCCCAAGCTGGTTCTTGAAATTTTGTATACTGCAAATGGGTGTGTCTCTCTACTTCCACAGCCAGACTTCCTTCTGTGTACACACAGCTATTGTGGGGTACATATATGTGAGTTTACACTGTATGTGTGTATGCATGTCGGTGTGTTTCGTAGAGAAGCTCGCTAAAGCACTATGTCCTTCAGGCGCTTGCTGCTGGGGGATTCCTTGTCTCGGCCATCGTGGAGAAGCGTGTTGATCTCCCTGACAGCTGGCTCACTGTCCTTCCCCTCCGGCTGCCGCAGCAGACTGTGGTTGGCGATTCGCTCTGCATCGCGGCATTTCAGTGTGTTGTAGGCAGATGACGGCTTGGACATTGGACTCTTCAGATGCACAGGGGAGGTGATGGGGCTGGCTGCCTCGCGCCCATTGCCAGCTTCACGGACAGCCCCTCCATTGGCCTTGGGGCTACACACCTGAGACTCCTGAGTCCGCTTTCCCTTTATCTCTCCCCGCTCCACGTCCTCAGGCCCATCCTTGCCAAAGGTGGCAAAAGTTCTCTTAGTGGTGCCATCCTCGTAGTGGGGCACATCCACCGTGGTGGCTTCAATAGACAAGGCGATGACGTTACGGGCATGCTCAGGTGACTTGGCACGTGCCGCGATCGGGACGCGAGGCATCCAGCAGCGATCAGAGTGGCCTAGGATGCGACACTCGTCCTGGCAGTGAAAGCCTTCACTGGGATCTGTGGGGGCACAAGAAGAAAACACGATTGTTAGATTTGTCTAACAGCTGAAATACTCATTTCCACACAAGGTCTCATCTCTCTTTCTCTTCCACATTGTCTCTGTTTGATTCAGCTGTTTATCACACACCATAAAATAACAGAATAAATCAATGAAAAACCATCGCTGCATTTTGTTTTAATTAAAATGGCCCAAGTTAAACATTTGAATGATTTGCTTTCAGTTGCAGTGGACTCCTGCGTCAGCCCAAGACTGCATTCCCGCTAGTTATCACACTACTCACTGATAACTAGAGCTGGATGTTTGGGGCACTTCTAATATGCCAATTAAATTATGTATTGTTAAATCAAAAGTCCATTTGCAGCTCTTGTATAATTGGGTTTTCTGTAGCAACAGTAGATGAAAGGCAGGTTTAAACAGTGCAATCAGATATCTCGCAGAGAGACACCAGACGAGTTGCGGTGTTGTTGCCTGGTTCATCTCTCTCTCCCTCTCTGTCTCTGTCATCTGGCGCCGAGTTATAAATATGTAATGATGTTTAACGCTGGAGTGAAAAAAAGATTTGCCTGAGTCTGTATGACTGCTCTCTTTCGTACTTTGTTGTGTTGGAGGGGAAGGACTTTCAAGACACTTTTTGCATCGCTACAACAGCAACAACAACAACAAAAAAAAAGTGCCATGCTCTCTTACTCAAACTGAAACGCTGTTATTTTCATTTTCCTGTTTGTTTTAATTCGCATATACGCACACTCTAATTATCGAAGCAGCTCGGTCTTAGAGGTCCTCGCGTTATTTCACTTGTCATCCGAAGATTTAATAATAAAAAAGCGATAATACAGATGTAGGGTGCGCACTTTCAAAACGATTCAGCCCTTGAAAACATAATTCCAAAGTCTCTCTCTGCCGCTGTGCTGTTGTGTTTTCCACCTGCTCCAACCTTGAAAAAGAACCTGCCACACAGACACGCAGTGACACATTTCTGCGCTCCCCTACTGCTTGTTTCACTCTTAGCAAGAGCCATCCTCCCGTTCCAGAGGCCCAAGGTGACAAGAGGGGATTGTGAGAGGGATTGCCATCGACCCAAATGCATACGCTTACATCTGGCAATCGCAGCTTGACAGATCACCTAATTAAAATCACTAATGATCTGTTTTTCTCCCTTCTTTCCTGCACTCGCGAGAGGCACCTCTGCTTAGGCCCTGGGGATCGATATTTAAAGATTGGAGACAGGCTTTTCAGCGGCAGATATGCCAGAGCTGTCTCTCATAAAGTATAATCTGATGAGACTGACAGATAACATGGTGACTTAATGACGGAATGAATGAGTAAAAGCTATCGTGGGATGTTTGAACTCAAGCACGGGAAGCAGTTGAGGAAGAATCATCATGTTTGAAGGCAGGAAACCACAAAAAAAAAAAAAAAAAATGAAGACCGCGAGTGACCAAAGTCCACATGAACGCTTCATTGTGACACAGAGGCAGCACAGAATTAGCTCCCTTTGATCATATTTGCATGCCTGCACACACATACACACACATAGCAGTCTCCCCATTGAAATAAGATTGAGACAGCATCTTTCTTACGACACTGCAATAAGTATCTCAAATATAATTACAGCAATCAAGTAAAAACACAACTTAACATCTCACAGAATTTCTGTCAGTGTACAAAATATTGACTGTAAGAAATATAATTTTATTCACATCCATATCCATACTACAACATAAATAGGCTGCTTTACAAAAAAATCCCTAAACAGTAAAAATCCTTACATAAGGCAAAGAAAGCCAGAAAGAGCAAACTGAATATATTTTCCACAAGTTGCTCTCCTGTATGTATGTAAATTTGCATGAATGCTGATTGGTCCAAGGGACTGCACTGGCGGCAATCAAGGAGACAAAAGGCATGAAGCTGGGGGTTTTGTTTAAAGAGAAGGGATCCAATCAGAATGTAATAATGTAATCACAACAGAAAAGTCTTTACCAGGTACCAGGAACATAATAGACGGCGATGAATTTAAAAAGAAAAAAAAAAAAACACGCCCACACACCGGATTAGATTGTCCACTGCGACGGTATTTTTAAAGCCCTTTCAAATCCCATGTTCCTTTTTTTAATCCAGTGTAACTGCTTTGTCATTATCTGCATTCTGAATTTACTCCTTTCTGGTGCCTTTTTTGATAAATTGCCACCCATAAAATGCTTTAGGCAGTCAATATTTCAGTCATAGAAAAATGTAAAGTATATGTGGAAACAGTGTGTTATAGTACTTGCTGGCATTGTAAAAACTCTGTATGCAATGCGTATTTGAAAGTTCTTGTAAATTTTAAACTTGTACGCATATTCTGCGGTTCAGCGCTACATTTGGTAATACGAAATTTACCCCCAAATCATGTTTGACATGTCTGACAAAGTAGATCTTTTTCTCAGCTGATTAAAGATTTACAAGCATCTTGGTAATGAATGCAATTTCCTCTAAATACTTTGGCTTTTTTCAATAGCCCAAAGCACTTTCTAAAGCATGAAAAGCCTTAAGGCACAAAGAAATATACACAAGTTGTATGCTCGCTACTTAGCAGTGCATGCATATGCAGTGAATACCATTTTCTCCTCTTTCCTTCAGGGGTCTATGGGAGAGCAACTGGGTTGCAAATGACATTGTTATGAAAGCCAAGTGTCATTAACACTCACACATCCTGCCTCTGTTCAGCGCTTCACAGAACGCAGATGTTGCTCTAAAAGACCCACAAAAAATGGGAGAGAAAATTTAAATGAAAAAAGTGACAGGCCACCGACCTCCAACAAAATACGGTCTCCTCCTATTTTAAAAAAATGAGCAAACCGCGATGATAAGATATGAATTAATTGAAGTCAACAAGTACAGAATAGAATACAGTGAAGACATCTCCTGCTGTGAATGTGCATTCAAAGTCATCAGAAAAATAAGCTTGCCAATCAGTTCCAGGAACAGACATGAAGTACACAGAGCAGGATGTCATTGGGAACATTTCCTATCTATGGTTTAATGCCTATTAATTACCGAGGGAGCTCCATTGGGAGGTGGAGGCTGCCTGTGTTTTGGAGTGTACCACGTTTAAAATACAGTCTAATGGCAGCAGAGGCAAAAAAAAAAAAAAAAAAAGTATCAAATAGCACCGTGCTGCTATCAGATCAGACATACTGCACTTTAATACCGAATCAATGTCCAAAGACTGGCAAAGGCACTGGGGAGCACTTTAAATATGTATGTACCGATGCGCGTGCCATTGGAAAATAATAAATATTACCACTTCAGATACAAAAGCCAAATTCTCCCAATAATGCTGGCCATGTTTTCTGTCTGTAGTTACCTGAAATAGCATCACTTTGCATCAGCACGGGGAGAAAACCCACACGTTCCCTGCCATTTCATCTTGCGTCTAGCAGTCTGCCAGCAGCCGATGCAATCCTGTCTCTTTCCCTCAATCAGATGAAGGCGTCTTGACTTCAAGTTACAGCAGACAGATCCTCCGCTTCAGCACGGGGATCCCACAACCTGACAAGCTCATTGCTCAATTTACCCTGGTGCACGGCATATAATGATCCCTTCATGTCATACAGCTGGAGGTGCTATTTGTTTGTTGCTAATGTAGCAAAAAAGAGGAATCAGCAAAAGGCTAAAATCCCCTGACACAAAGGGGAAGGGATGTGTTCAGTGAAAGAGGCAACTTCCCGAAAAAAAAAGAAGAAAAAACTCCCTGAGCCTTTGCCAGCTATTTTGCGCGCCGCTCGGCTAACACATGGAGCCTGGCTCGGAAAACAAAGGCGCTTTTCCCTTCCCCAAAAACAAAAAAAAGTAGCGCACACAGCCTCAAGGTTGAAAACAGTGATGTAATCCCACAAAATGAGTGTAAGCGGCAGCAAGAAACAGATTGGAGGGCCGGAGACGAGGTTTGAGATGAACCCAGATTCAGGTGACAAAATCTTCGTTCTGTATTTCTTTGTTTAACTGGAGCCACGGGGCGATGGGGGACTCGCAGTCTGACACAATTCAGTCAGTTTGGTTTTACAGCATGATGAACCCTAAAAAGAATTTGGAACAGCACTGGCACGATAAATCATTTTACAAAGAATGTCTGCCACTTTTGGTGTAAACTACTTTTTTCTATTTCTTCGGTATGCCGGCATTTTTGTTGCAGCTGTAACAATAAATGTCCTGATTCTGTTTGTCACATGAAAATAGACACCCAGACGGTATAATGTAGATGTTACTGTGATGTAGGTGTTATGAAACAAATCATTTACAGCAATTTAAACCTAGATATTCTTTACCCGTGGCTTAACTGATGCGCTTTGATTTCCCTTGCTTTCCTGTTCTTTCCTCGCCGTCTTTGATATTAGACCTTCTCAAAATGCTGTGACAAAGCTATCAAATATTACCTTTCTATTGCCTGAAAAGACAATTATTTATCTCTGGAGCTGAAGGAGCAAACAGCGACTCTGACATTGTGCTTTGTGTATCTTTTCATTGGCGTGTGAGAGGACTGGCAAAAAAATAAAACTAAAATAAAAATCGACAAATTCAATCCACAGAAAGTGAAATAAATGTGACCGCAGTCCTGATGACCCCTCTTGAGGACAGCCTGGGAGCCAACACTCCTTTGCCATGTCTGAACGGTGCACAGAAGGATTTCATTTGCTGCTAAAATGCCGTCCACTTCTCTGCTCTCATCTTGGTGTATCTTTGACAGTGAGATGGCTGTTTTCTAATTGCTCTCCATATTAATTTTCCATCCTGGCAGTCACATGGCAAAGATTGATTAAATCTAAATTGTTACTACGGAGTCTTGATGGAGCCTGTGATGCAGAAGCTGATGGGAGTATCACAGGGGAGGAAAAATTTAGAAAATATGGCACCAGCAGAACAGAAGACGACTGTCTGTGGTTGGTTGGTGCTCGCAGTCCAAAGCATGCTTGAGACCTAACAGGCTTGGCCCTGCCTGATCCTAACACTGGGGACGGAGCCTAACATCTAGTCTGCCCTAACTACAGCGGAGGGCAGTTCTACGGCCAGCTGAGGCTGAGGCTCGGCCAAGCAGCCTCCTACACTACTCACCAGGGAGAGTCCAAGCACTGCTGTCATCCCAGCCAGCCAATTCAGTCTGTGGGCCATAAATCAGCCTGGAGGCCTGGCTCCTGCGGGAGCGGCAAGATGGAGTGTGATGGTCTTGTTTTTACAAACAGTAGAGGGGCACCCTTACTGCGCCACGCAAGCCATCATTCTCTACACAGCACCGAGTCCTCTCCTTCTCCCCACAGCATCTGGTTCAGTCACATCAAACTACCCCCCCCTCTCCCCAACACCCCCAGATTCATCCCTCGCAGCTCCCCGCACAAGCCCATCCTTTACACTTCTCCTCCTTCTGTCCTCCTCTTTCATCTCATCAGTACTGCTGTCTCACGTACGTTGCTGTAATTAAATAAATCCTTCACCCAAAAATCTCTTCCTCTCATTTCTGCCTATCTGACCAGATTTCCTTCTACTTCCCAGTCAAATATTAATTGTCGAGGAAATTAGACTCACTGGGCAGCCTTGTTAGTACTGTCGCATGGCTGGCGAAGCCAGGGGTTCATGTGGCCCCGGTTCTATTTCTGAGCATTAGTACCAGTCAATTTATCAAGAACAAATTCACTGTCTAATCCATCCAGCACTGCAGAGAGTGTCTGACAGCTTGTCACTTCCAGGAGGGCTGCCTCTGTCCTCCCAAAAGCTGATGCAAAATGGCAAGTTAACTCAATTTTGAGCCAGCTATGCTGTCGTTATTCTTTATAGGCACTTGTCAATAATTGTTTTAAAAGCCAGCGACATTTCCAGCCAAATTCTGCAAATGTTTACTTCCACTGTCAGTATTCCCTCCCTCGCTGCTGGCCCATCCAGCCCAGCCTGCACAATCTGCAGCAGGTCCTGGTATAAAGAATGAATTTCCAAACTGGTGTTGACAAACAATGCACTAGCTTCTAAATTGGTACAAACAGCATCTGTTTAACAGCTGTGTAACAGCAGCGGGAGGAAAAAAAGCAATCGCTATGCTGTTTTATAAATCACTATGTCATCGCAGAGCACTGTTTTGTTCAAAGGCAGGACCACTAGCCAATGGACTGCGTGATGTAGTGGAAACTCGCTGGTGTCATGATGACATACGTGAGTGGGCTGGTGTCTATGCCCCGGCAACAAATAGTATCTTGCTGAGAGGATTCTCTCACCTTCCTGTGCCCTGCTACTGCCATCACTGCCTCCTAGAGGTTGCAGAGTCTTGGTCATAGTCTGTGAAAGCGTTACCTTTGGCTTCTATCGTGACATATGCAACGCTTGGAAAGGCAGGATTTACAGTGGTCAGACCGTGTGTGATCTGTCGGTTTTTAGACCCATAATTCATGTCCTGGTTTAATAGCCGATGTGAGCCAGCGACTTTTAAACTCTCTAAACAGGCACTCTGGGCTGGATTTAACCCAGGCAGAGAGGCACAAAGACCCGAGCCTGGCTGCATAATGCTGAACTTGGCTGAAAAGAAAAAAGGAGGTTCCAGGGAAGCATGTATGTGTCCACAAAATATCAGAAAGCCTCTGGGAGGGCTGGTATCATGTCTGCCTGAACAGAGCCCAACCACAACCACTTCAACCACGCTGCCAATCCAGCAACATGCAGAGACTTACCAGAAGAAAAGAAATCAAGCAAACAACACATACTGAAATTCAGACCAAACAGATTCTGTCCAGGTTTCACTGTTTGTATCTAATAAGTGTCCGTAGAGCAGTTACATGTCTGGGAAAGAACTTGTGAAAGTCTGTGCTTTTCCTCTGCTACGAGATAATGATGCCAACTATTTCACTGTCGCTGGAACAAGAAATCAGCTTAATAACTTTGTGGTAGTAAATTAGATACTCTCGTGGCCATATATAACATTTCCAAGAAAAACTAATCAGGGATGTAATTCAGTGATGAATTTCATCAGAGAAAATTCATCTTTGGGTTAGAAGTATTTTAAAGGGATAATTATTTTAAAATATGAAAGATACAGGACGAGAAAAAAAAATGCAATTAAAGTCTAAATGAAACTGCAACTTGAGCTCATCTTGCTCACATAATTTAATATATCTCAGTTAGAATAGGATATTGTGGGGAAACATCATGCAGGGAGGAATCATTCAAAAGTGTCTGAAAGGCAAATGGAATAAATGCAAATTTTATTGGACTGAAGGTAATAAACAGATAATATAATCTACATTTAGAAAAATTTGAAATTATTTGTCCCATTAATATAACACGCTTTTTTATAGTATTTTTTATAATATCTTTCATAGGTATTTTGTTGCTTGCACTGTTTTAAGCAGGAAGACAAAGATAGCGTCCTTACACAAAGATAGTTATTTAAACAAGCTTCTAAAAAATGTCAAATTATTCAAACTGATTACATTGGTATTTGCCAAAACAGATCTTGCACCTAATTCTTACTTTCCAGCTTTCTATTTGCTTTTCGTCGAGGTGATAGTTTTTATTGTGCATTGTGTCGCACCGCGGCGTGATGTACTTCACTATAATGACACAGCAAATGTCACCCTTGTCAATTCTCCGCGTCCAAATTGCCCATCTAATGATGGGCTTCAAATTAACCTGTGTTCTGGCGCTCCAGGCCCACAGCAACAGTACAATGCGCTCCCAAAACTCAGCACAGCAGGCCGCTGGCGTCCCCGTTGCAGACCTGCCCACTCCGCTGTGCGAGCCAGCCAGACCGCCTGCCTGCCTGCCTGCCCGCCTCTGTCTGCTTGGCTCGCTTCCTCCACAATGCATCGGCAGAGGACATCTTTAAATACACTGGAACAAATGCAGAATTTCTGTGTTTAAGCTTGACCGAGCTAGCAAGCTAATTTGCTCCTAAACCCTTGAGTCTGGGAGAAGCAAGGGGGACAGAAACAGACTCTTAAATTACATCTGTGAATGGGGTTGAAAGGGGGGATGGGAGAGGGGGGAGGAGGGATGGAGAGAAGTTGAGTTGTTTTAGGGACGGCTGCGGTCGCCGAAAAGTGTGAGGGAAAAAAAAAATACAGTCAGGTGAGTCATTTTGGTCACTTCATCTAATTGCTTAAACCTAGAGTGACAATTAGACATTCCTCAAGTGAATATTTAGGTGTGTTATCAGCTGGAATAAACCCCTATTACACAAGTTTTCTGCAGTTCTAATGGGCAGGAGAGAAAATACTGCAGATGTCAGAGAAACATAATGCCGGATGATGGGAAAGAACGGTTTGTGGGGCATGGAACTTTTCCTTAATAAATGAGAGGTTCATGACAAATTAAAGATGTGTCACCAGCATCGAGATTTCTATTTGTGAATCCAGGATTTCACCCAAACAGTCAAAAGAAAAAAAACAAACAAAAACTAATCAAGTGTGGGGAAATAGATTTATGATTTAATGGTTCGGAACAATCTATAACCCATAAACATCTGCGAGTAAGAAGCCATTATATTTTCACATTTGCCATAAAGAGACATTTCTCATAGTTTTACTTTAAGATTTTTCCCCCTTTCCTTTCTCAAGTGCTATTTCTATTAGCCATCTGAAATAAACACAATACTTCAGCGCCTGTCAAAGTGTCCAGCTCCAAACAACTGGGGATGGCACACCGGGCGGCATACCAATATCTTAAGAATTTCTCTGTCTCTCTGTGAGCTTCAGCTTTGCCTCAAAAGACTGGCCTTACATAATTAATATAATGTGGCTTCTCATTCAGTCATGTTCACTTTGTGTCAGCCTACGACTATGTGTTTTATATTCCATTTTATCTTGTCGCAGAAGCAGCAGCCTGGTCCCTACTCTCCCTCATTTTCTTCCCATTTCTGTTTTTTTTTCCTTCTTTCCCCGACAATTTTAACAACCTCTGGAAGTAGGACACTGTAACGTGGTGAGTGTGCTGGTATGTAGCGTGATGGGCAGGTTTAGCTCAGCGCGCGGAAACTTATAGAGCGAGAGGGGGTGGGCCACGCTGGGACACCGATCGTGGTTTGAAGAGACGGTCCCCTTGTTTCCCACTGAACCAGATTGAAAGTGTCACTCAGGGATGAGCAGCACATAAAAGAAATAAGGAAAACACAGCGAGGCCTTTGCAGTGTGGAGATGTATTAGATTTATACCTACTGGGCAGCGGAAAAGCAAGAGAGAGGCCTTTCTAACACTCTCTATTTCCCTGTCACGAAGGCCATTCTGTTTGGCATCTGGGAGGCATGCTGATTCTCTCCCAGGTTCTCTATTATTCACCACGGTGAGGTCTGCACCATGATACCACTTAATATCAAGACAGTCAGAGCCAATGTCCGTAGCATTAGCCACCCACCAGCCAGTGCCACACTACACAGAGGATTGTCAGTTCTGAGGCAGTCCAAGAGAGGAGCTGCAGCTCGTATCTAAGACACACAGATCGAAATGGAGGTGGGAGACTGGTCTGAAGAAAAGAGAGGGAACTAATAGGCACATCTTTTCTGATTTGAGGAACATGACTATAGCATACATAAGGACGATGGCAGGGGTCTGACACAATGGTAGTAATTGGATTTCTCAGGCCCTGTGCCCACTCATGATAACATGCTGAGCTGTGACATGAAAAGTCCTTATGTGTGGCAAGGGAGCAAGGTGCAGCAGAGTGGAAGTGACAGGTGTCAAAGATCCAATTCCCTCGCTCCTCTCGATCCTCGAGTTCCTTTTCTCTGGAGACAGCTGAGGAACAACCTGCCCTGTGGTGAAGCCAAACACCAAGCTTGACATTCAGTTGCAAATCCAAGCTAGTTAAACCTATGTAGAGTGCAGCGGAGGAGGAGGAGGAGGGGGACAATGAAGAGTGTGGGTGGAGGGGAGGGGGGTTGGCAGCACTGTGGATATAAGAGGTCACGGCCTGATTGCTTGCTTTATTTATTTTCTGATGCTAATGTAAGCTGAATACAGAAGGAGCACAGGATGTCTGTGATGTGCCGGAGAGCACACAAAGGAGCCGGAGACCCCCAGTGCAGATCCTCGAGATGTTGCGAGAAGGAGTGGAGGAGGGGGGTGGGGTGCATGGGGGGGTAGTGAAGTGTTCTGGCCACAGTTCCCTCCCTGTCCTCTGCATGCATTCTGGCCTCATCTTTAACGAGGACTCCACAAGAACAGGCACATCATTAAAAAGAGCCGTTCGGAGACTTTCCTGTCTGCCATTAAACTTAACAGCCGACCTCTCCCATTACCTTTTATCCTCCCCTTTAAGGAGGCGGGGGACAACGGGGTTTGAAAAGTCGCATTTGGTTGGCAGGATGCATCCATTTATTGAATTCTGTCTCTTAGTCAATCACGCATAAAAGGAACAGCAGTACACCCTCCAGGAATGTGCCAAAAGTACTTTTTTTTGCATACTATGTGTACTATGACCTTAACTGTAAATTATGTAACTGTAGTATTTACATGCTTCACTCTAATCTGATTTTACATAATAAATTAATGCCATATGATAATTAGCGTAATGCCCAGAAAGATTTGTTGTAGCCTAAAGGAAATATCTTATTAGCAATACAATAATAAGAAATGGAGGGCCTTCGTAAATTATGTTTTTAATGGTAATGAATCTACTTTAATTTGATCATCCACCACTGCCAGCTACGCCCCGATGTAGGAACACCACCCTGCATCCTGTTCATCTCTTGACCTTTTCCCATGCACGAACAAAACAGGCAGAAACCTGACCGCAGAACACTCAGTCATTCAGACGGACTAGCTACAATTACCTGTTTAGGATACGTAGCATATGTGGCTTTCTTTAACTTCAGCTGTTAGCGTGCATGTTCATTCAACAAATGCGGAACAGAGAGAGCGCAGAGGCTCAAAAGAGCGAGGAGGTTCCTGAATATGAAGACATGTTGAAAGACAAAACCCAAACAAGTTCTTACGGAGAGCAGTGGCCAAGAAATGGTAGGGGTGGGGGTGGGGGGGCTCCCTGGGTCCTCGGCAGGTCCCTACTCTCTGTTACTATGCCTTCACTCACTCATCAATAGTTTATAATCTGGGTCACGGGCAGCCCCAACGTGCCTCCCACCATTGAAACCTACTCAAAAATGTTGAATTACAACACGGCGAGTTCATCCCTGCAAGGTCATCGAAGGGACAGCGAGGGAACACTGACACTAATTGGTGAATGAAAGATAGTAATGATAGAGGTGATTTGGATGACTTCTCTTTAACCTCTGTTTAACTTCTGCTGAGTACAAATCCAAAGAGCACATTCTGCCACGCTACATTTTACAGTATATGCAGAGTCTCTGCGAGAGAAATTCTGCATTTCAACGGCTATAAAATGTTACAAAATAAATCATTCTCACTGAATATACATGAGGAGAGCAAAATATGGAAATATTATAGCAGTATGCCTGAGGTAGTAACCTTTTGTTGCCACAACTGAGGAGGACGACATAACTTTACATATTTCTGCTACATATTCCATCTGAGTTATAACGTTGTCAGGAGAAACAAGGTGATGAGAACTAAGATAAAAAAAACAGGCAAGAGATGACAATGGCATCGGAGGAGACAGTGAAATGAAAGAAAAATAGAACATAGGAAACCTAAAATGGACTAAAGAGGATGGAGGTAAGCTGTGTTTTTTTTCCCACAGAAAGGAAGTAATAGGGGTTAAAAAAAGAAATGCACATTGCGGCAGCACAGGGGACCCCCCTCTCTCTCTTCCTCCCTTACCCCAGCTGCAGTGATAAATGTCTCTTTGTATTCTGGACAGAAAACTGCGGGCTACAATGTACTTGTCAGAAGACAGCTGATTTTCCCCTTAAACAGAGCAGAGTATATTCTTAATCTTTCCTTTCACGGAGGGAGAAGATAAAACAAATGCCTCGTGCCAAGACACATAATGCCCAGAAAATCTCTCCCTATTCGCTCCACGTTCGTGCGGCGTGCGGCTACGAACGCGCTCCTGTGTGTACAACCATGTGCCTGCAGCAGGTGTACGTGTAGCATGTGCGACCACATGCTATTTGTACTTTTGCTAAATTTCACAGCATCCTTAATCCCCGCAGTATAGCCATGGCTCCACTACGAGGGCTCATAAATGGGAGTCAGTGCTACAGGTAATGGAGCTGATTATAGCTATCTGGGCTACGGGCCAGCTGCCAGACTCTGCCCTGCCTGGAGGGAGCACAGGCCGCCTGGTGTCTGATATCCTGGGATCCCTGTAATACAAGCCTTGCTTTGGCAGTCACTCGGTGCCCACTTCCAGCCACACACTGAGGCTCCTTTGAGTTCGTCCATGTGTATAGTGTGTCCTCATCAGGTTGTTTACTCCACATGGTATCAGACTATAGTCATACCATTTCAGCAACAAGGCTGTGGTAAGTCGTGCTTTTGTAAAAGTGTATTAGGGGCTCTTGAGAGGAGCTCAAGTTGTCACCAGAGGATCAGGATTGGGTCTGGAGTTATATTATCTGCTATTTTCAGTCACGTCCTGTCCTGAGGGCAGAGTGCTCCTTGAGGCCAACTTTACTGTTGCGCACACAAATTGCGTGCCTGACACGACACACAACAATGACTTATCAGTTGTCCTCAAAATGGCACTATATAGTGATTTGTCCATGCCACTTAACAGGCATAACAGACATATCAGGGCGTCGGATCAGAAAAGGAACGCCCCATATCGGCTGGATGACTTTGTTTGTCTGCGCCTACAAAAACTGTTATCACGGCTGAAAAATAAATTTGCTCTGTCTCTTTAACGGTCTCACTTCACACATAATATTTTAACAGACATGCAACACCACACTGAATGAAAACCTGCTGCGGTATCTCTGAAAGGAAAAATTATCTGCCTTGGCCTGGCTGTCGATTTCACCGTCACGATACTGGTGCGTGAGACAGCCTCTGCACTTGCACTGTTTGTGGGTGGGAAGGACGTAAATATAGCACACTGTGGCAGAGGAGGCTTTGTTAACCTCTCATTATGTTGAATTTACATTTACATGAAGGCAGGATTATCGCTGTAAAATGTGTGCAGATTACAATCTCTGGCACCAAGCCCAGATCACACCGGAGGTACAAGATCCTCTTCTCATTCAAGACGCGGCGACGGTGACAACATCGAAACAGCTAAGCGAGCTGCGTCACATTTGTGGACAAATGGGCAGCAAGTATCATGGGGAGGTGATGTAGGGACGCCTGAAGAGTGATGTTTAAAAAATCTAACGAGTGAAGTGATGTGGTTTGAGTGATCTCATTAACATTGCTAAGTATAAGTAACACATCCATTAGGTGTGTGTGATTTGAGTACAATTGTTGCCGCAACCATCCCCCACCCGCCCATTCATCCATCATTGCCCTGTGTTTTAACCTGCAGTCTTATTGCTGCTTGCTTTATATTGCACAGGAGAAGGGGTTTGGCTCATGCGGTGACCTCAAAGAATTAAAAACACAATAGTGAGGTTAGGAAAAATGGCTGCTGCCTCGGTTTCTCGGACGAGGACTAGAATCAATCGGACCCACAAAAGGCGAGTAGACTGGAGACAACACTGTAGCTCTGCTGCTTGAATTTCACTCTATTTCCCCCCTGCCGTAGTATTTCTCTCTTGTGCCTTCTCTTTATCTTTCTCCCTCTCTTTCTCTCTCTTACCACCCCCCCACCACCACCACACACTCTTCTCTGATTAACCTTTAAAGACACACACTCGCGGCCACACACACACACACACTCCATACACTGTGTACACACTCTCAGACAGATTTAAAATTCAGGTACTCTCCCCTCTCCCTTTAATACACACTCGGCCCCCATCAACTTCAGCACATTACCTGTTCTTAATCTCTCTCCCTCTGTCTGGGATCATCCTGATCCCCCTGTTTTCCCATCTGCTGTCGATTGGGGCCCAGCTTGGCTAGGTGTTCAACAAACAACTGTGATTCACTTGGTTTCTGCGGAGATTATTAACACACCTAGCATGCCACAGCGTCATGAATAAGCAATGGAGATCCGGAGCCCTATTTTCTCTCTGTCTCTGTGTTTCCTCTTGCTCTCTCTCTCTCTCCCCTTCTCTCTCTCTCTTGCCCTGCCGCGTTGTGAACTGAATGCCAGGATTGTCTAGAAAATGAGCTGTCAGTGGAGGGCCTGCAATGAGATACATCAGGCTCATTGTGAGCCCTAGAAAATAATGAACTATTCCCATTTCTCTCTCTGATATGTTCAATACGCTATCCATGACAAGTGCAGAGAGATAAGCAGTCCCCTCTTGAGCTGATTAAATACACTGGGTATATTCAGGAGAGCTTTGGCAGGATGAGGGTTCAGGGGATGCCATTATAGTATTATAACATTACTATATGTTTTCAAGTCTGGGCTGGAGAAGAAGACCTTTTGCAAGCGTTTCTTGTTTGTGTGTGCGTTTCGTGTGTGCAGTTGAGGAAGAGCAGCTAGAGGCGACGCTTGTAAAAACTTAACAGAGAATCAAAACATGTCAAGTTTGTTTAAGCCCTTCTTCACATCTCTTAACTTATTCCCTCTTGGAATTAGCTAAAGAACTAAAGGGATGGGCTCGCACATGATTTTTAAAGATTTTGTTGGTTTACTTATGCGAGAACTGCAAACAAACACTACCAAGAGGCCGCAGACATTTTTTTTCTCCTTAAATTTAGAACAGACATAAAAAGCTGTGTAGCTTGAGGAGGAACAGGCTTCCTTTACCCAGTGAAATATGGGGGAAAACAACGAGAGAGAGAGAGAAATATAGAAAAAGATTCTCATCTCCCGTTTAAAAGATTGAGGTCTTGTCCATTTTGCCAGTCACCAAATCAGCATTGTTCAGCTCTGTTTTATAACATTAGGTGTAATTTTAATAAGGCAGAGCCAGAGACCTCACTGACAGTCTCACACAGTTTCACTCTGCGAAATGAGCGCCACAGAAAAAATAAATAGACAAGCACAGATGGACACAGCTTGAAATGGCATTTTATTTCCTTATAGTTTCCCCAAGTCTCGCCATCTCAGAGGCAAAATCTGCATCTTGGTTGTTCATTACAGACCTCACCACACCTGCTCGCGAGGTTTCTCTGGTGTGTCTGAGCATGCAGTGCATGTGCACTCTATCTTCCTTAATGCTTGTATTGCACAGAGCTCTTTGTCACTGTCAGCCATTTTACCTCCACCACGGGTTACACATTAGATTAGGCAAATCCAAATCAAAATGGATGGTCCCAGTATAGAGTTTTTGTGTGTTAAATCTAATCATAAAATATCATAACGCAACACATGTTGTTGCCAGCCCGAATCACACGAAGACTTTTGATGCCTAATTCAATCAAATGTTGTTTGAGAATCAGTCAAATCCTCTGGCACGTTCGCAGTTATCGTGGAGTGAGAGAATGAAGAAAAAAACACTCCTACCTGTCAGAGAGGTTGTTTCCTCTTTTTATTTCCCCTCACTAAGACTGCTTACTAGACTCTCAGCTCATCTCTCCATCTCTGTCTGCCTCACACACACAGACTCCCCCTCTCTCCCTCTCTCTCTCCCCCCTCTCGTGTTGTCAGCACAGCCCTGTTCCTGTTGCCTTCCTGATTCTGACACCTGTCAGCATTTTCGTTAGTAGATCAGAGAACTGCAAACTAGAAATGTTCCCGTGTTGAATTTAGGGCAAGTTTGCAGCAGGAACATGTGAGGTGCTTTTACTCTTTCTTTAATTCAACAGGGAGGGGGAAGGGAAGTGCTTGACTGTCACAAAGTTGGGAGATGTGGATCGGAGATGTTTGCAGTCGGTATACGGAAACAGAAGAGAAGGACGGAAAGACATATGGAGGCAGAGGGAAAGTGAGACAGGAAAGGTGGTGCGGGGGGGGGGGCTGAAATCAATTAGGAACAGCGAAACCCTGCGGATCCGCTGATGGAAGAAGGGAATATGGAGAAGTCTGCGGCCCACGGAGGGGGCTTCCATTCCTGGGCTCCAGCTTCAGGCACACACCCATGGGGAGTTAACAGATAGATGAGAGATATTCTCCAGAGGTGGAGGCCAAGGAATATGTCAGAAATAAAAGAGGCCTGTTCTCTGCTTCGGCTAATTGAGCAGTCTTTGACTCTACTAAGTCAAGAGGAAGAGCCTTTTTTTTTTTAAAGAACACTCACATATTGACCTGGTATTAATAAGACCACAAACCTGTACGCCCACAAATCGGACAC
>JBAJHX010000053.1:9101006-9127839 GCA_037176925.1 Amniataba percoides
CACATCGTGCTCACCCCTTTCCCTCCCGCGGAGATAACTCGAGTGATTTAACAATACATGAATCTTAATCCTTAAAAACCATGGCTCATCCATATCCGGGAGGAATTAAAGTGTGAGCTATGACAATCAAAGGAAGTCGGAAAAAAAATAGATTTAGCTCTCTTTGTCACCAGCCCCCTCTGAGTCTGTTCCCAAGCTTCTCCCCTGACACTAATGGCTCTACAGAGCCAAAGCTAGCATGTCGCACATTTCAACCAAATCCCCCTAACTTCACAGACATGCCTATAAAGATAAAGAGGAATTCATTTTATATAGCTCTTCTTCGCAGTTTATAGTTACAGCGATATCATCCTTTTTTTTTATTCTATTGGCAGATATGAGGGAGCCATTACATGTTAAAGATAGCCCTTCCTTTATAGATTTTAAGAGATTTAATGTAATTTGTTCTTCGGATACTTCCTTAATCTAATCCACTGGGTGAGGATATTTCAGGTCAAGTTTTCAAAAAGAGCACACACGCCTCTTTAGATTCTTGGCAGGGATTCAACAAAGAGGCATTCGCTCAGATTTAAGTCTAAAATCTCTTCACAAGCACTTCGCTGAAAGTTACCTTGGTAGTGTCTGGGGCAGGAATAATGAATTGCGCTGTTGAAACCGCATCACCGAGGAAAAATAAAAAGCATAACTCTGATGGACAAAAGCCAAATATCAAACTCCTGAACTGATGCGGAGAGGAGGAGAAAAAAAAAAGCCCACTGTGATTCGGAGCTGGGTTAGTTAGTGGGTGACTCTCCTCACACAAATGCATTCCCACTTGAAAGCACACAAGATGATGAGAATGCAGAGCCTTTGTGGAAAGGTAACGGCTTGTCTCCTGGGCAAACAACACTTTTACATGGCACTGGGAATGGTAAACATTTGCACTGTAAAAGCCCGAGAGTTTAACCCTTCCTTCTTCCCCCTTCCAGCTTCCTTTTGTTCTCAGCACTTATCAACACAAGAAAACAGAACAATAAAAACACACCAAAAACAAGGCTCCTCTAGCTTGTGTGTGTTGTTGTCCTTTGGCAATTGCAGTCTCTCAACTTGTTTTCTGCTTTAGCTGGCAGGAGAGGCGCACCATACAACGGAGTTACTCCCAGAAGACATCTAAGCAGCGGGTGTTTAGTGAACATGCCTATTTGTTTTCTGACAATTCCCTCCATTCATTCAATAGAACGAGCAGACAGTGTCCACTTTTTGTCAATTAAGACAGACGAGCTCAAAGTGAAACCACATCGCAACTGCAACCGCCGCGGCTCTCATATTATACCAGCCTCAACTGTTCTATTTCTGCCTTTGTGCTCAAGTCAGCCCGCGCAGAGGAAAGGGAAGCCGGGGGAAAAAAAAGGGAAGCTAGTGTTCTCTTGAGGAGCTACAAAAAAAAAAAAAAAAGATGAAAAAAATATCCGCGTAAGACCGGAGAGACGGATTCAACTGTGCGTCATGCTGAATGCGCCCATCTCCGTCAGCCCACCATGCCCTTTAACTATGTAATTAGACCACCGAGATGGTAATAGAGGGACGATTTCATTTGCTATGTCATTACATTTCTGCACGTGTAAGGATCTTTGGTCAATTCATTTAATAATTATGAACAGCCTCTCATTACTCTCTGGTGTGACCACTGCTGCTGACGGACTTTTAAAAACAAAGGGAGGAAAGACTCCAGTGGAACCATTTTGTTAAGTCCTTGCTGAGGAAAACTGCTTGCCAAAAGTGACTCTCTAGCTGACTGCAATAAAAAAAAAAAAGCCAATAATAGACCACCTAATTGTAATTCTAAACAGAGTCTTTGTTATCATCTATTCGTTCTGGTCAAAAGAATGGACAGCACTGTGAAATAGCCTCTTGCTCTGTTTACCAGCAATGTGGCGCCGCATTACCCATTCAGGAGGCATGCATCCATTTTGCTGAAACAGATACAATCATTGGTGGTGTTAATGAAAAAAGAACTGCCTCAGAGAGCTCTTCCCACTTGTAATATTCTTCATGTACATCATTTCTAATTGTCTCCAATAATGAGATCCCACCACTGGAAGACCTGTCAGCATGCATTTTTTAAAGGCACAGGAATTTGCGCGCGCTGTGCAGTAATTTCAGCTGGCACTTAATAGTCAGCAAATTCACTTTTCATTGTGCGTCACGCCGCACAAGTTGACTCTAATGGTCACATACTTCCTGACCCTATATACATCTGTGTGCATTTCTCAGCTAAGTCGTTACAATGTATGGGCGACCGGCCATGGAGGCAGATGCATTTGTATGACTCTGCTCTTGATTAACATAAAGTGTAGGTTGTCTAATGTTATTATGCCCCAGTCAAACAAAATCAACAGCCAAATTGCTCCGAGTGAAGCATCTGGTTAGTTAAATATGCCAGGGACCAGACAAGGGAGCGACTACACATGTCTGTTACCGCTTCTTCAACCAAACCCACACACTTCACAGTCCACCGATAAAAATAGATAGATAAATAATTAAAACAAATCACATAATCTCCATTCCTTCATGCATTTTTATAAAGTAGGATTCCTTTTCGTTATCTCTTGCTCATTAAAATTTCCTCTCTATAAGGAACAGCGCCGAAGAAAGTCGAGTGGTGAGAAAGTCAACAGTCTTACTAGGGCAGCGTTAGTAAAAAGGAATCAAAATTATGCTGGCGTTAACTGAGGGAAAAAAAAAACTAAATTTGGCGCAAGTTCCCAATTTGGAGCAGAGTGCAAATGTACACTTCAGATACTGAAAGCAATAGCTGGAAGAGCTGCCCTCGAAGAGTGTGCCTTTAAAATAAAATGTCCGGTGTTTCCTCCTCGCCCAGAATAAAACTGCTAATGTGAGTCATCCTAAAATGTCTGCAATTTTTTTCTCACGCTCTGACTCCCGTGCTCTGCTGAGCCGCGGCACCTGTGCATGTGGTGTTTCCTTTGAGCTTGGTAAATACCCTCAGGTGCATATAGTAACATCCTGGCCTGCTCCAGACAGCTTTATCCTGGTTTCTCTCCCTCTCGCTGACCCACTCTCTCCCTCCGCCTGACTGGCAGTGGTTAAGAACGAACATGACCCGCGCACTGACTTCTGCCAACCAAGTGGATGTCTTTTTAAACGGTGAGTCAGAAATGAAACATCAACATTAATTCCCTGCTAAATGATCCCGCTGAATAATGGATGAGGGCACGTGGAGATATGTAGATTTCCACCTTCTACCTTTGTGAGCCTAATTGCTGCCATTCAAGCACATCTGAAGTCGGCCCCACTTCAAGAGCAGACATGGCTACTATCAGTCAATAATGTTGCCTAAGCCTGTATCAAAGGGTAGCCTTAGCCGTCAGAGATCTCTCACATTAGCTGCTCTTGCAGGACATCAAAGACAAAAAAAAAAACAAAAAAAAACTGTGATGTTATTCATACTTGCACATCTGAAGCCTGCAATGGGCATAATGCACCTTAAAAGATGCTCTGGTAGCATAAAGACTCTTATCTTGAAACCGGCAAAACACACTCCAGAGGATGTTGCAATCCCATAAACATACACAGCACGCACGCTCGCGTACAAGCACAGATTTTCTTACCTTGGTCTGGCAGCTGGCAAACATTGGGGGGGACAGTCATGTTCAGCACGTCATTGACAGCCGTGTCAACATAGTGTCCTCTCTGGACATCGTGTTCACTGTCGGTCTGGTCGCTCTCCTCGTGGCCGCTGTCCTTCAGACTGTTCCCCTCCAGGTCCTTGAATGTCGATGTGCTACATGGGGGCCAGGAGGGAGGAGAGCGAAATGTTGATTAACTGTCACATCACCTTCTTTCACATGCTCTCCTTCGTCCCGCGTACCTCTGATGGTTTGTGACGAGCTGTCCTTCTTTCTCTCCTTGTCCCTTTTCATGTCCTTTCTATGAATTATTTGCCCTTTTAAATGGTCTCATTCCATGAATTCAAAAACAGACCTGCGGCAATTTTGTTGTTGTTGTAAGTCTTAGTTAAAAACTGCACTTCTGTACAGAATAAAGTCTCGCTCCAGCTTCTGTGCATGCAGTAACCATGAAATAAGAAAGAGGTTCAAATTTGTTGAGAGCCTTTTTGGAGTGAGTGGGCTTTTTTTTTTAACTTCACAGATAACATGGCAGCTAAGGGGTGTTTCAGGCAGGGACATTTTGGATGGATGCACTGACTTCAAGGACATCGCACTGAACAAACAGGAGGCACTCGCTCACTACAATCAAACAAATACTGCAGTAATCAGGCATTCCTGGAAGGAAGATGGATGTAGGAAACGCTGGAAGCATACAAACTGAGCATCTGTCTTGTTTGGGGCTCACAGTCAATAAAGAGGGTGGGGTGGGGGGCACAATCAACAGCTGCACAGTAACAGCGTGATTTCCCTTCATTTGATTTCCATCCCACTGGAACAAATTCTGCTTTACAAACAACACTAAATAGGGGTGAATATATGAACATGTGTTCTTGCAGGGGAGGGGGAGAAAAAAGTGAACAAATGAGTTCATGCAGGTGGAGAGAAGAGGTTAGAAAGGACGGCAAGGGGCAGGAAGAGGAGAAAATGAGAGAAAACAAATGTGGGCGAGCAAAAGGAGAGGAGGAAGAAGGGCGGTATATGGCGGCTGCATTCCCCAACCCAAGCATCCCATTCTCCAGCCTGGGAGAGAGGACTGCAGGTAATGCTGGCCCTCTGATGTTATCACTGTAATTGCACCTGTCCCAGACCATAGGCTCACTGGCTCCTGAGGGGATTTCTTTGTAGTGTGCTGCAGAGGCCCACACTTGAATGCTCTTTGTTTACATTAATGCCAGGAATCTTTTGGGGGGGAAATTGCCATAATGGCTTTTCAAAAGGCTGGGATGGCCTCAAACAAAAGAGAGCCTGGAATGCTCCATAGCTGCAGGTAAAGAGGGAGACTTGCAGTTTTCCAGGTGAGCCTAGATAACAAAAACCTTCAATGTATAGCCGGAGGGAATTATTATGTGACCCCCGTCTCGACCCCTCAACCCTGAATTCCCGCAGCCCTATCTAATATCATGACTGAGGTGCAGTGAAGTACAGAGAACAATGAAAACATTTATTCTCCACTTCTTCACTCGAGGAAAAAAAAAGAATGGAATAACAGACTACTCATGAGATTGTGTTGAAAAATGGTGAAAGAAAAACAGAGGAGAAATGTCTGGCGTATCATTTAATCATCGAGAGGTTGTTTTAAGCCGTAACCAAGATGCAATTCAAGCTACACGTGTCGCTAATGAACCAAATTGCAGAAGAGTAATAAGGTTATCTGTAGATATGGAAATGATTCTGCTGCTCTGCGTAATCTAATAATCTGAGAGTGTGAGTTTGTGGCTCATTTTAACCAGTGTCGACTAAATGCATTATGGAGTAATGCTATTTATCCCAAAATCTTATCCTCCTGTTGCAATTACACCGAATGCGAAACATGCAGGAACACATGCAAGCTGCTGCCACGGTAGCCGTGCACTCATTAGATAAAACAATTACGAGTAACAGTGGTAACGAGGTGCTGGTAACAATTCCTAATCAAGACATACCTTTTAATGAGGTGGGCTCTGCTGTTCACGTAACTGGAGTCAATGGAATAATTCTCCGTCTGTAAGAGAGCAATGTGTGGGGGGGGTTGGGAGGCGAGTGGGTGGGGAGGGGTTGTGGTTGAGGGATGATGGGGGGGGCAACAGAGAGAGGTACTTTTAATAATGGAAGCAACCAAAATAATGTTACCAGTAATTGGCTTTCAGTAGAAATGTTATTTTACACAAAGGCCCCGGTGAGCAGCCTCGGCTTTCAAAGGGCTGAATCCTATTCTCTTTCAAAGCACACACACAGAGAGGCTGACTGGGAGTTGAGAGCTGAGGAGAGTGCTGCAGTGAGCGCAGCCTCTCTTCTCCTCTTCACCCTCCCCGCTCTCGATCCCTTGCTCCCTCCCTCCACCGCCGGTCAGCCCACTGTCTTTAAAATGGAGTCATTAGGGCGGACGGACGATCACGCAGACAGAGGGAGAAGAAAAGTTTCCCTTTTTTCTTCTCTGAACTCTTCACTTTTACCATGTTTGAGAAGACATTAATGTTGGAATATTAAATAAATAACTGCGAGAGAAGTAGATGAAATTAAGAGTGTACCAAGGGAATCTTAACTCCGCAATTGCAGATGAAAAGCCTTCCAGAATATGCATACGATAGATCTCTGACCCACATTAGAGAACACAGTTCAAAGGCATCCTACATTCATTTTTTTTCAACATTTATTTAGCAGGGAGAATGTCTGACGAGTACGAGCACATGGACAGAGGAGTTAGTGTACACTGAGCAGGTAGCCCCTCCTGCGTCTGCCAAGCTTCTGCTCACACTAGGTAAGATGTCAGAGGGCCAAAGGGTATCAAAGCCGCTCAAAGGACTTTCCCAGACCCGCGAAAAGCCAGGATACGACCCTTTCGACAAACTTTGATAAGATGCAGGTGTTTTTCCGCAGAAAGAAAAGCAGAGCCTTCACTTAAAATTCCGCGACGCAGATACTGATGCTGATAAAAGCTACGAGTCAATGGCGGACATCCGAAGGAAGTCTACAGTACCCATATCAAAGCCCTGTTGAAAAAAAAAAGAGTCACCCCTATGATAAGAAAGGTTAATGCAGGCACCGAAGCACAGTTGCTGATTATCAAGTGAGCTACACATTTGACACAGGCCTGCTGTTGAGGTAGCGGCGGCCCCGCACAGCTGTCACACATGGTGACCAAACAGATTTGGATTAAAACTCAGCGTGCGACTGCGCGAGCACTCTCCTTACGAGATGTTAATGGGGTCGAACATTTTGAACTTTTTCGGCATCCGTGTGGAAGCGAAGCCACAATGCCGCGGAGCGAGGACGGGGGAGCGGGAGGAAATGTCAGACATTAGTCCCAGTCTTCTTGGATCTCTTTGAAAATAAATAAATAAATGCATGAATATAAAAGTGATGCTGGCAGATCACAGCAGCCAGTGTGCGGTGTTTACCTCTGGCAAATAGCTCCCGTGACCTGTTTGTAGTCTATGAAAAATGTAAGAGCTTGTTAATGCTACCAAACATGTCTCTGTTTGTTTAGATTCTTGGTATTGATGCCATTTTCTCATACCTTCAAAGTCAACATGCGCTGTGCTGCGTTATTGTTCTTGTCTCTTTAGTTTAAACTTTAAGGAACTTGCATGTATGTCAGGGGTGTAGTTATCTTTCCGTATTCTCAAAGGTGCATAGGTCTACCTTCCATCATTAGGAGATAAGCTGTTGTTTGCCATCTCACCTCCTTTGCGCCTAATTATTTCTAGGGGAAAATGTATAATGATGAACAACAATGCGAGGGCAGGCCTCCGATTGGCCTCTGATCACATCTGAAATTATGATGCAATGTGTTTGTGCTGAAGGTTAGCATCATTCTGTCTCCTTTTTACCATTTACCCTCCAATTAAACTTTAATTCATTACTATAGAGATGATAATTCATAAATAGGAATTTAATTAACATTTTATTATTAGCCCTTAATTTGGAGCACACCATGTTTGTTCTCTTGTATTACCCCTGACTCCTTTTGTTCCTGTTCAGCTTGACTCCATTAAATATCAAAAGGTAACGGCGGAGGCAACATACTGCAACTCAGATTAGTCATTAATTAAAGATTATAACATTTAATTTATTTAATTTGGAAATATTCCCACATTCTAGAAACAAACAGTGGCATTTTATCAGAATAATATCTTTCCCTTAAAATACTTAAAGATATATAATACTTATATTATAGATCAATATTGTTTCTATGTGATGCAAGCATGTGGTATATTCGCACATTTTGTTTTTTTATTTTTTGTTTTGTGTTCCACCTGCGCTCCACTTTGGTCCCAGTGAACACGAATTAAAATGCCTCATCTTCTACAGTGGCTGCACATCCAGTGAGAGACTAATGAAAATGCAAGGCATGAGTAACAAGGGGAAAACTTCATTTAAAAGACAAGATAGAAAATTTCTTGCGAATGTCACTCTGGCTACAGCCTGTAATTGGTTTGGATGGCAGGTTCTGTGTGTGCACGGCCTGGAGAGGAAGGCGGTATGCCCCTGCTCTCAAGCTGTTCCAGTCCAGAAATGGAACTGTACTCTCCATAATGCAATTCTCTCTCAGGGGTTTTTACATGGAGCTCTCTTAAGTGTGTTGTAGGCACAACCAAAAGAGACTCTTCAGAGTATCTGTCAGTGTGCGTCACCGTTTCTTCCACCGTAGCCGATCTCCAACACAGCAGCAGACGCTCATTAATCAAAGGACTCAGAGGAGATAACCACGCATCCTCTATTTATCAAATTGTCAGTGGAAATAAACAAACCCCCAACATGTGAGGGCATAACCTTGGGCGCTTGTGAGTGACTTAAGAGCGCCTATTCTGAGGGGGTGGGGGGATCGGAAGCATCAGCCCAGGCTTCCTGTAAAGAAATGTAATGTCTGCCCCCACGTTTCTGCCCGACCTCAAATTGGAGGACATGTCAATATATCTTGCTGGGAGGTCAAGTTTCAGGCAAGAGGATAAGGACTGCTTAACTACAGTGAGGACGCCACAAATGGCTACTTAATCAGGTTGGACAATGTGTTGTTGTGATCTGAGCGGCCCCAGTTTGGCGGCCAGAGCCACTCTATCCCCATAATTATTGTTCCGTTTCATCTGGAGGACTGGAGGGAGGAATGCAGTCCCTGGTGTCGCCGGGTGACTGATAGGTAGTGTCAAGATGAGTGGGGAGGGAAGTGGAAAGAGAGTGGAGAAAAGAGGGAGAGCGGGTGAAGATGGGAGGAAATGGGTGAGACTTGACCTGCGGGAGGCTTGCGGTCCAGCTGCTGCAGCCCTGTAGCTTTCCCCTTTTCACCCTCTGCTTCTTTCTCTCCCGTAAAACCTGAGGCACAGGGACGATGGGCTCGCTTCTCTGCCACTGAGAGGAAAAGCAATCTCCTCGCCTAGTTGCTGCCGTAAGATTTGATTTGCCTTCCTCCCAGCGTGACAATTGGTTCTGTAGTCTGGATGCAAGTGTATTCATTGTGTGGGGGCATGGGGCGCACCAGAGAAGAGCAGGGGTGGGGGGTGGGGGGGTGAAGACACCAGTTGTTACACCAGTAAACACCCGACAAGTTCAGCAGATGTCACACAGATAGGAGAGAAAAAGAGAGAAAAAAAATGTCACACAGCTGCCCTCACTGTATGTTTTATCTAGGCTGATACAGCACAGTATAGCATTTAAACAGGGAAGCAAGCTAGAGAAATATTGACAGATGCAGCGACATGCACTAATAACATGTTATTTTGAAAAAAGGAATGCATAAGCAAAAGCTTTCTTACTCATGAATTTAATTTAAAGACAATGCTTTTTTTGTTTCACATTTACAGTTTTTTTTTTTTTAAAAAAAGGACTGATATGAAGCCAGAGTACTGCAATTCTGATAAGCGATCTTTGCCATGCTGCATCTTTGTCTGGAGCAATTACCATTTATTAAATTACAAGATTAAACCCTGCTTAAACACAGATGCATACGATCATTCTTTTAAGCAAAGCTAACATTTGAGATAAACTATATCCATCACACATGACTTAAACTTGTTAAAAACAGAAGGTATTTTAGCAGGGTGGGGCAGATTGTATGACAAAAAAAAAAAAAACTAAAAAAAACGGAGCATCTAAAGGAAGGAAAACTGATTACAGATGCGAGTGTTTCGTGTCTGTCATGGATGCAACTCTTTAATGTCATCAATACTGCTGACAAAAAACATCCATCCATGCTTGTTGTGGACACAAAATGCTCTTACTGCCACACTAAAATACACAGTTTAAACATACAGAACAACAGACTAGACAGAATCAATTAAAACTGTCAGATCGAATTTTGCTGCTTCATTCTGTGTTTGAGCAGTCTGAGGTTGTGCCTCGCTCTTCGTTTATTGTTGCTGCAGCTCGCTCGCGGACTCCCCTCGGCCCAGGAAGGAAATGTTACACATAATGTGCCTTGTTATTGATATCCCATTGCTAAAGGAAGAGATGGGGAGAAAGAGAACCAGGGGGGGTTTACAGGGCAAGCCAGCTGCAATTAGAAAATAAAAAGGCTTCATTATCTAGCTAGGTTTGTGGTAAAGTTAAAAGAGAAGCACGGGGTAAAAAAAAGAAAGAAAGAGGGTGGAAATTAGAGGAAAAACTTCACTGGGTGAAAGATGGTCAGTGTCTGAAACTGCCTGTTTACAAATGCATGTATTCCCCTCGTGTAATTTTGCAGTGCAGATGCAGAGGAGAGTGTGTGAGAGTGTGTGTGTCTGCAGGTGACTTTTTCACCCGACACACTGTGACTATGAAAAGAAATGCTTCGCTTTGAGCCTCTTGCACAACCATGTTCTTGCACACACAGACTCTCCCTTTCTGCCTCCCCACCAAAGGACTGCTGCAACAATCCCTGGCATGCGGGGCTGAGCTGGCGCCCGACCACCTCGCCTCTGGGTCGGCACCCAGCAGCACCTCCAGGCAGCTCACATTCAGCCTGCGTGACACCCATGATGGAGACACAGACCACCAGGGCACCTGCTGGGAGTGGGCCTATATTTTCTTTACTGCGCCAGAAGGAGGAAACAGTTTCTGGCCCCACTAGCTACTGTAGCCCTCCACCACCACCCTCTGTCCTTTAGCCCGACGACCATCATCACCACCATTTCCCCGATTATAGAATTTCCCATAGATCGTCTGCCATCTGCTAGATTATAGATTTCCCTCTTCCTTTAGAGAGGGCAGGGCCCCTGAGGGAGGATCAGCGGTAAAAAGGGTGAAAGAGTGCCTGAGGCACAGCCATGGTTGTGGATGAGATTACATTTTCTATTTCTGCCTGCTAAAGGGGGCCTGCCGTGATGAATACAGAGAGTTGTTACCATTTAATATCAACTGGCTCCCCTGCAAACTCAAATTATACACAATCAATTGTGACAGAAGGGTACACGTGTGACAAATAACCTGCCACATTCTCTGCATCATTTCACTTCATCACCCATCAATTCACCCCAAACCCAGTAGCCCATTTGGGAATCAATCATGTTATGAAAGTGAGTGATTCTGTGGAGAAAAGGTTTTTAAAAGCTTCCCCGCTCTGCTGTAGCTCGTTCATTTCTGCAGTCCATTCCTGCAGGACCAAAAAAAAACAAAAAAAACCCAGAACAAAACGGGTGAATGAAATGCTATTATGGGGTCACTTGTGTCCTTGACCACATGTGTTAAGTGCTGAGTATTGTTTGAGCAAACTAAATAACAGCTTCTCTGGAAAACACAATGAAACAGATACGTAAACACAACACCATTTCCTTCTTGCCTTTCCTCGCCTTTCCGTGTGAAATTGAACAAATATTTGCTCATTCTGACCAAAACAACCACCCCCTGCTCTCATAAAGTGAAGCCAAAGCACTAAGGCTGCTGCTTGCTCAACCTGCCTATCACCCCCACACAGGAAACTGCAGATCATGCGGCTTTTGCGGCCTTTTATTCTGAAACAGAGACAATAGTCCAGACCAGTCTCCATGTCACTCAGGCCTACAGGCTCCACAGAAGTCCAGTTAGTAGAGATGTGATTAATTATACATACATTGATAGAAACAACATTCATTATTCATGAGCTTCTCAACGTCAAAGCTATTTCCCTCCCTTTCAGCATGATGAAAAGATTTTAAATAATAGGCCCCCTTTGCAGACGTCTGCATTCCAGCGGAGTCTGCTGACGCTAAAGAGGCTTAAGTCAGAGCTGTTGTCTTAGCAGGGAATCACTTCTCGGGACCAACGTGTTTTGAACTGTTGGTGGCTGTGTGGGATCCGGGGTCTGTGTTTTTGTTTTGTCTTTGTCTTAAGAGACAAGACTGGTGCTTTTAAGCCTTTCAAATGGAGTTATAGTGTCCAACCAGAATGAATAGGGGTCTACCGCGCCGCCGGGCTGGATAGAGTTTCATTTAACACCTGTTCAGCGTTCAGGTCTGCATATGTTTTCAGACTTATCCTATCTCCAAGTCAGAGAGGAAACCCGAGTATCTCTATGAGATTACGATTCATGGTTTTACATAGTAAAAAGGAAGGTGGGAGGAAAAAGACTCGACTATCTGCGCTGTTTCCTAAAAGAAATCGGCTTACTTTTCTTAAAGCCCGTGGAGCCTAATCAAACTCAAATAGGAGGAACTTCCCCTTTAGGCAAGTCTTGAGGGATTTTCTTTAATTTGGATGTCAGAACGAAAACTTTTCACGCTCCTCTCATCCCAAAAATCCGTTAATGTGCGTATGGCGCCACATGAGATAGGTAGGTGGTGATTTTTTTCAACAGACTCCGGAAATGTTGAGAGTAAAATCTAATCCAGGTAGATTTTGTGGTTTTGGAGCCTTCTGGGAATAAACACTACAAACATGTGTTTTTTTTTCATTACATTTTTTTGAGAGCATTCCTAGATAGCGCTCTCTCTTCCTAGTTGTGCCCTATATCAGCCAGTGTTGTGGGGAGGGGGCACGCTAAATTAGCACACAAGGAATTCCCAAAGGTTTCTCCCACCTCCCCTGGGCCGGGCCTTAAAAATAAACATTCAGAAACACTGCAGATTATGTAAACACATCCCCATTAAATGCTTACATGAGAGCAGTGGCTGCAAAAAAAGAAAAAAAGCATAACTTTGAGTCACTTCGGAAATCAGTAAACTTAGAATTAATTTTTGATTAACTCAATACACGCGAGGGTGACAGAAATTATAAATCCGTGCATCTGCGAGACGAGGCGATCAACTTGCACTCGACAACATGGTGGAGCGCGGCATGGTACATTTTCTCTTAGCAGCTTAGCGGTGGCTGCCAGTCGCATTGGTGCTGCTGTAGTCTCCCTGTCTGTCTCTTGTCCTCCCTCCCTCTCTCTTTTTCTCTCGCTCACTGTGACAAGGCATCTTTCCAGACATTTTAGTTGGATGGAGATTTGCAGCAGCTCATTACAGACTGGGAGGCTCTGTGAGCGGATGCAGTCACTCGGAGATGGATTGAGTGGGTCTGTTTATTGACATGCCTTAATCTGACACTGGGTAAAGGGAATGAGTCACCGCCTCCAGACACACTACCACATCACAGCCACTCCAGCAAATAGGGAGGCAGCACCCAGGATACAAGTGGAACTTCATCAGCGCTCATTAATCCAACTACCCCAGGCCACTCGCTCAAACAAACCATGTTTACACTGTGAGTTGGCTGGATGAAGGGGTGATGGAGCTTTTCAAAGGGCATGTGTGCAGGTGCTCAGATCCGCAATGCACACACGCACACAAAAGGCGCATACTGTCATCACCCACACACACACAAAAACATGTACTCCGGACTATAGCTCATCAAAAAAAAAAAAAAACCCTCCCGCCCTTCTAACCCACAACCCTCTAAACACAATATCTGTGTACACCAGCTGCTAAAACTCAGTCGACGCACTTTGTCTCGCAAATCAGAGCTGGTGCTCGGATCGGGGGTGGACGATCGGGCTTGGTGCCAAAGTACGTATCATAGAAAGTGGCTTTTTATTAAACAGATGGGCATCCAAGATCTTTTCACTCGCGTCACAACAAGGCCACCCCTATCAGTGATCCAGATATGGGAGCCTAGTTAGCTTTTTGATCCTGTTTGCTGGTGCTTCAATGTGAAGCACATCTGGTGCTAATATTTGGGATGGTCTTTCTAGGCAGCTGTCAGCGCCGGGATTGACAGCAGAGTATTAGCTTCTTGCACATCACCACTGCATCTGTAAATCCAGCTTGTTAACAGGACTGTGACAGGCTGCCATCAGGGCACAGGCAGAACCAAACAACATCCAGTGCTACGCGGTCCGACGCCACTCTTTGTTTTCCATTACGCTGCTGTTAAGTGCATTGTCTGAGAGACGTGAACATGCGAATCCTCTATATTTCACATTTAACTGTAAAAGTACAAATAAAAACAAAACAAAACAATGATTTAAACCTCGGCAAAAGCAAGAAATGTGTGAAGTGCGTAAGCCAGTCACAAACAAAAATAAATCTTTCTTGAAGAAGCGCACACATGCAGACACACGGGAGCACAGGCAGAACAAGCAAAAGGGAATAAACATTGTGTGAGTCAGAAGGGGAATAGCACAAACACAAATTTACAGTGAAACACACGTGTTCACACACAGACAGACACATACAGTCTCAGTGGGGCAGAAAGTCGGAGCGGGGCCTGCTGTCGCCTCCGTCAGGGACTGGGAGCCTGGCAGCTTGAGAGCAGGGCCAGTGGAAAGGGGGCCAGATGCAGCGGGCTTGACCCACTCATTCGTGGGGGAGGGAGGATGGGGGGGTGCGTTTTCAGCAGCTGAAACACACAGGGATTAGCCGCACTGACTTCATTTAATTTAATTTGTATTAGGGCCGTCTTTGGGGGCAAACATCGTTTTTCACTGCGGGGGGAAATACGGGGTCATGGAAAACAGCAACAGACGGTGGATTTCTGCCTCCTTCTCCTGCAGTAGATCCACAGGGGAGGGCAAGGCACTGTATTCCCAGACCGCAGGCACACAAACACACACGCAAACACAGTCTTTGGCACATCTTCTCGTTTCCCCCTAATTATGTCTATATTATGAAGTCAAATCTACTCAGTTGAAATGCATCTTAGACCCTGCATCCACCTTTCCACAGCTTTGATTTCTTGAAATGAATACCTTGAATCCTTTTGTTCTGCCACCATAAACAACATGTAGTAATTTTCTGTGCTTATCAAAGCTCTGGCTGTGCGTACTGTGTGTGTGTGTGTGTGTGTTGCATGTTGCACACTAAGCTGTTATCTACCAAGAACATATCTTAGGGGTGGATGTTTATCTGTGCTGATGCAGATTGGAGTTCCCTTTTGTCTCAGTGCAGTGGTACATAATATTATTTGTCTTTTGTTTTTTTGCCATTTATTTCTCCGAGGCTGATATAGTTTGATATCCTATAGCGGAGAAATCCTTTTAGTTACCACCGGGCATCTAATGTGCTTCTACTTGTAATCTGGGAATTTAATAAATGAAAAGGGGAGGAAGAAATCTGTACACAATCGAATAATTCAACTCCCCTTTGTATTCTGTGGAACATGACTTACAGTGTTAAGCAGAGGAGGAAAACAACTGCAGTGAGTGAGTGAGTACGCAACATGCCTCCTCACAATTTACAACAGCTCAGTGGAAAAATATGGCATCAACCAGCCATGAAGTCTGCGGTAGCCAAAGCCTGCGGTCATATGAAAGCTTCCTTTCTGTCTTGGGCAGGTGACATAGTCTGAGAGAAAGCTAATGTACCATGCGCTGAGAAAAGTAGTTTTATTACAAAAACATCCAAAAAATAAACTGCAAAAGCATTGCTTTGTCTCCGCTACACAGAGAAGGACTGTGCTGCTGGAGCCTGTACAAGACTATCAGGCATTCACTAGCAATCGTTTTTTTTTCTTCCTCTCTCCCCCAGCCCCTATCAAAAGATGTTACTGTGTAAAGTGTCAAAGAAAAAAGAGGCAAGAGAAGTAATCTCCTTCTCCTTTTTGATCGCAAGTGGAATAATTGGAACCCTCTTAGGCTCATTACATGAGTTGCCCGCCAGCCAAAAGACGGCTCCAACTGCCCCTCTTCATTCATGTTGGATCTTTGAAAAATATCGCTTCCTCTAGTAACAACTCTTTATGAGATGCAATGACTAGAGGTCCTGGTACCTACACTAAAGGGGTAATCCCACAATGCCTTTGAAAATATAGCTTTCAACTTCCACTGTTAAACATCGATTCAGAGCAATGGGAAGGAAACACAACAATCTGGCTCAGTAATAATGTCATTATGCATACTGCACAGCACCCCCTGCCCCACTCCCTTTTTTTTGGCAATGTCCTTTTCTCAATTACATAAGGTATTGCATATGTGTAGCAACTTAATTTGGATCCCTATTACTAATAACCTGGTCTTCATTGTTATTACAACTATGCTTGTAATTATTGTGACTCTAATTACTATTACTGTATTACCCAAATTAACCTTATTCTGGGTTTAGATCACCCGCACTGATGGTAGCCAAGACATGCCTATGAAGAATGGCACCAATGTCCCTTCAGATAAATCCAGTATAATTAGCTGTGTGCCTTACAGGGCCTGTGTGATGGTAATAATTAGAGCTACTGTAGCAAAGGTCATGCAAAACAATTTAGAGAGGATGCTGGCTGCATGGGTAATAGGAAGAGAAGGGGAGCGATGAGAAGAGGAAGGGATGGGGGGGGGCTCGGATGAACGCGGAGACTCTTCTCCTTTTCCATCTTTCAGGGATGGAAGACGTATGGTTGTTACTTTACCACTGCACTTGGTTCATTTTTAACCAATGCTCTCAAAATAATAGAAATTGAAAACCCATTTTAATGGCAAGTAGACTCCCAGCTAACGCAGTTTAAATGGATCCATGATTAGATTTGAGGAAAGTGCTACAGGGTGTATCTGTGAACTGGTATCAGCAGAAATCGATTCGCCGCCTTTGAGGTGTGATAGCTGCCCCGTCACCCTGTTGTTGCATCCGTTCATTAGCTGCAGTTTAATGTGCTCATGCTTACCCTTATTTATATTTATTAATTGTGAGAAAGAGAGAGAAAGAGCGTGCGAGAGAGACAGAGAGCGGAAGATGTGTTGCTTCGCCCGGTGCACAGGTTAATGAGCGGAGTCAAAAACGTTGACACTGAGGTAAACAAGTACTCACACTAAGGTACTTCTATTTCTATGCTCCCCCCATGTGACTCGGCTCTCTGTGTAACTCCCTATATGCTCCGTGGCTCAGAGCTGAGGGTTCACAGCCCAGGCCCACCAGGAATACGCTCCGCTCCCTCACCTTGCCGCCATCACACCCCGATGAGATAAGTAACAGCCTCACACTCAAATATAGCATCTCAAACAACACATATGCCTTTGTGTGCTAGATTGGTCTCTATTCCCTGTTGCAGCACTGACCCCCCCTCCTACCCCACCTTCTTCCAACCCCAACTCCCAACAACACTTCATTAGCGCTGAGTGATACAAACAGTCAGAGAATAACCTTATCTATACCTGCTATTCTGGCTTGTTGACATCATCTGAAGCATAAGATAACACCCTTAGTTTTCACGTTTCAGCTCATTTATTATAAAAGTATGATACATTTCTATCAACAAAACCTGTTAAGGGATTAAGGGAATATATTCTGGGAAATATGCTCATACATCCTCTTGCAGAGACTTTGATGAGAAGATTGATACAGCTCTTATCTGAACCAGGAAACTTGAAACAGGGGGGAACATTACACTAATCCACCTACTAGCTCTTCTAAAACTAACCAATAAACATGTTATATCTCAGCTGTGAGTGTAAAAACAGACAAGTTGTGTGGGTAATGTACTGGACTCTTTCTTGGCCTTGCAACTTTGTGGAGATAATAGCACAACAACAAAATGTCAAACTGCTCCTGAAGATAAATAAATAGGAAACATGTAAAAAAAAACAAAAAAAAACATTAGTTGACGCTATAATGGCAAGCTATTCCAGTGAACACTTGCAGAGCAAATATCAGCACCACCGGCACTACAAACTGAGATGGTCCATTTTTTAAAAAGATAGACTGTTTGCTATTTTCATTCTGTGAAAATGTATAAACATTTAGATAATGATAAAAATAGGCAAATTGCAGCAAAGGCTGGAAACGGCTGTCGAACAGTTAATACACTTCTCTGTGAAAATGATTAAAGGCAACAAGCATCGCACTCATAAAGTGCCACTGGACGACTGATTTAGCTGCTTTATTCAGTTATACTCAACTTACTGATGGAAATTACTGGAGTGTGAGCGGAGGCATATGCTCCATATGCCTTTGTGACTGTGGGGGTTTCAAAAACCGTAAATTGTGATTATCATTGATCTCTGTCGTCAGATGTCTAATCTCTATGACTCATATCCACACCAGCCACACTGGGTGACGATGAAGTGTCCTCCCCCACATCTGAAGTCCCAAACAAGTGTTGAGGGAAGCAGTGATAAGCAGGTCCTTATCCTTTTAAAGACACTCCCGTAATCCAGCAGTGGTGAGGGGAGGGAGGGGGCTTCAGCTTTAAGGGACTTAGTCTGGATTAGAGCTAGTCCTCCAAATTAAACCAAAAGTCAGCTTTCTGCAGTTGCTCATGCAAGCTGGCGACTGGCTTGTTACCAGCTCTACTAACAAGGAAAACATTGGAGGTCTATAATTAGAAAATGCTCTCATTCAGCCACCAGGCGAACAAATGTAGGTAATGTAAGGTACCAACGCTCAACCCGTCCTCACCTAAAATGAATATCCCGCCTTGCTCTCCCCTTTAAACATCCCAGATGACTTCCTGTGACTACAAATGTCTTCCGTGCTGTGTACCTGACTCTGGTTGCCAACCAGCTTAGCCAGAGACAAGCTCCTCAACCAGGGCAAGGCTGCTCTGTCCCCACTGATGCTGGATCCCACAGCAAAACAAGGCCAAATCTGTGGCTTAGAGGCTAAAATAATCATTACTGGGTAGCGAACAAATGAAAAGTCAGAACTCGACTCCCATGTCTGTACTCCCCCCACCACCCTTGGTATTTCGTCTGCTGCCCTATCGCATACAACCAAAAAGGGGGCAGCCCCATGTTCACATTTAGGATGGACAACATGTTGGCCTCGTAATGAAATCCAAGAGACTGACTGGATTCTACTAAATGCAGTTTACTCAAGGAGAAAGTATATTTCTGTAACAATAATAAACGTTCTGGGAAAAACACATATTCACTTTCTTGCTAAGAGTCAGATGAAAAGGTTGATACTCTGTATTCAATGTGAAGGTGAGGTCAAAAGATGGTTAGCTTGGCTTAGCACAAAGAATAAAAGAAGAGGAAGCTCTGGCTCTTACCAAATGAAAAAAAAAATCTACATTATCCCTTGTTTGTTTGATTCAGGAATCTTCAACCATTTTAGGAGGCTCACTGTTTCCCATCCTCTTGCAGTGTTTGTGCTCAGCTAGGCCAAACATGTCAAAGAGCAACCATTTCATCAAACTCTTGCAAACAAAAATAAAAGTTCACTTGACAAAATGGCATATTTTCTAATTGTGTATTTTTATGATTCATAGAAATATTTCCTCAGTGGTTCAGAGCAAATGCTCTAAAGGAGCGCTGTAAGCAAACAGTGTGTATTATATACTATGTGGAGGCATTAACGGCCCTTTCAGCCTGCTTTGATGTAACAGTCCCTGAACTAGATAAGAGCACTTGAAATCAGCTTCATAGTGACCTTCCTGCCAAGCTCCCTGACAGAGCAGTCAACCTCTGTGATTAAAGCACAAAGATTATAAGCAAACTTCCATTTAACAAGCACAGATATGCTGCCTTCTCCTCTCTCTAGCTTCCCTTTAAACTGAACTGGGGACAGCTCTCAAACAGAGAACAGGTACAGAAGAGTAATCTTGAACTAAGGAGGTTACTGGGGAAAGTGCTGCTCTCGGAGCAGTCCGACAGAGGCCAAGTGCTTTTCATTCATTAACTTGGCCGCCTATGCTGTGGCATGTCAAGCGGCGGACGTGAGGGGAAAGACAAAACTGACGTCCCATTGTGCCAGACGCAGGCTGAACCCCGAATATTGTTTTCTGATGCCATAAAAGAGGACAAAGAGGCGGGTGAAGTCGTTATCAATTCCCTTGCAAGGCAATCATAACTATTATCATTAGTAGAGTTTTCATCCTCCGAGCTCAGCCCGGAGTAGATATCTAATCTATTCCCTGGCACACATTCTTGTCTTTCCAACTTGACCTGGTATCACTCGAGCAAAGAAATGTTTTCCCGCCTCCCTGGAAACTAGATATGGGTGTAAATAATAGGCCTGGGCCCTTTCTGAAAAGCCCTAATCCCAGGAAAACAAACCCGAGCGAAACCACCTGAATTGCTTTCAGAAAAACCAGATAATCAAAATGCAAAACAGCCTTTGATAGAAAAATGAGCCGACTTCTAACAACAAATCCCCTACACCTAACATCAGCAAATTCTCCTCCTGAACTTTTATTTGTATGCTGTGTTTGGGTTTTTAATGTAATCACACTGCATACAGCGCCCCATCAATGAGCCGCTCTGATTTATGTCAGCCCGAATCAGACTGACTGCTCGGAGCTTTGCAGACATCATGAATGAGAAAAGGAGCCACACACTGAACACATTAGGGGTCCACCATCTCCTCAGACAGGAGGACAATGGGCAGGGGGAGCATAGATAAAGGAGGGGGACAAGAGGGGTGAAGGAATGGTTGACGCTGATCGAGCAGAGAAAAAGGGGGAAAATGGGGGGAAAATAAAAGAGGGGGCCCAAGACACTGGCCACACAGGGCAAGAGGGAACGCGAGGGCTCTGAGAGGCCTACACTCGGTCATAGCCCATTAGGCTGGCTGGGTGAAAATGCTACAGCTCATTACATGCTCTGCCTCTGTTCTGTGGATGAACAATGCACAATTACGCTACCCTGCTGCTCCTCTAGCCATACTGCTGCATGCCTCTGAGGCGGCCGATATTGCTGCTATAGTGGCTTGCCTGCCAACAGCCTCTGCGCTCATCAAACATCCCATACATGCGCCCTAATGCGCATCCAGGTTTATGTCTAGAAACAAAAGCGCTATGAATTTGCTGAAATGAAAGGTGGGGAGAAACAGCCGCCGCTGGATCAAACAAAACAAAGGTATAATGCAGCATTTGTGTGCACTACAATGACGTTTGCTCCCTTTTGTGTACTCTGCCTTCCTTAAATTCTTTAAAAAGGCAGACACGTGAGAAAGGGGTAATTCTTTTCTGTTCAGGCGAATTGAGTTTTTCTCGATGTTACAATTACTGTACAGCCAGGTGGGGTGTGAAAACACACAGATCCGAACGCCACAGAAATAAAGACCATAAACTATAAGCAGGCGACTGGAAGTGCCGTGACAATATCTGCAATGCAGTGAATAACTAAGCTCAGGATTCATCTATCCACCAGCAAATTGGTTCACTTCAAGTCTTCCTCCTTTCCATTCTACAATTATGCATGCAGAGGTTGACATTTAATCTGATGTGGTGGGGGGAGGTGGCGGGGGAGGGGGGATGCTAACTAACTCCTCCTGCTCCCTCTTTGTTTTAGGCAAAAAACAGGACACTTGGAAAGGTCATTCTTCCCTGATGTCAGTGCTGGCTGCTTGGAAAAGTTTCCGTTCACAGTGAGTATTTTTATGTTTCACAGTACCCCCCCATTCAAAAAAATGTGGCATCTGCACTCAGGAGAAAGCTCTGGGATTCCTCCTGACAATGTGGCAACAAGTCTGGTAACCTGCAGTTAAACAGACTACATATATATGTATATATATATATTTATATGTCTGATATCCATGAATTTTAATTAATACCCTTTCTCTCTGCGCATTTGGACAAAATTAGTTTTCGGCGCACTCAAATCATAATGGTCATTACTTGAGAATTGTAATTACTTTTTTCTCACTTCGTTTGCTCGGTGGAAAACATTCTGGTTCTGTTGTTAAGATCAGAAAAGGCAGAAAGGGGAAGAATTTCCCCGAAGACTGATTGCGACGCTCTTGTTATTCTCATCTGTAAGGAGGGACAAATACAGCGGAGGAGTGTCAATGTTTTCTTGCAGTCGATTCACATTGCACAAATGTGGCTGTTTTATAATATATTAACATGCCAGAGGGACGGAGGTGGGCAAATTCCTCTCGACATGCACTGATACGACAGAGCAAATAGTATTGCGAACTTCCATGGAAAACAGATTTCACTCCTGGCCATAACAAGTTTTAGGGTTTGTGTTTTTAAATATGTGAGCTGACCTTTTCTATCCTATATTATTGTAACTACAGGCAGTTTCAACCACGAACAGAAAATGTGCATTAATGAGAGATGGGGTTATTTTTGTTTTACTCTCCTGGAGCCTTCCCTTGTCAGAAGTTTTTGTGAGACTTATTTGGTTTTATTAACTTTCCTTAAAAATTCACTTTAGCTTTTCTTTACCCTTAAAACTGCAGAAGTCACAAACTTTGCAAGAAAATGTGTGAATGGCCACAAACGATCGCTGCATAGTGTCTTCATAAATTCATTTTCTCGATGATAAATTTCCACGTTCACTCCCTGTTATGTTGAGACTTGAGAGTCCAAGGAGTTCCATGAAAGAAAACAGAATGCGGCATATTTGTGCCACCGAGAGTTTAATTCGAGAAATAAAAAAAAACAACGCCGCGGCAACTCATTTAAATGGGTAATTACGTCCACGCAGCATTGCTTGCAGGGCTTAACAAGGTGCGTAATGATGTCCCCTTCCCCTGCGATAAACATCATCACAATGTCCATTTCCCTCTCTCCATTTAGCTGTCTCTCATTTATGTGTGGACCCATCAACATATAAGTCCAATGCCATTACACCCCTTTTTGCATTTAGGTACGTGCCCAGTAAAAATCTTTCAGAGGACTAATGCCATTATGTGCCTATCTTTGGCTCATCCAAAAAATATTTCTCCTTTGATGTTTAATAGGTTTACAAGAAAGTTAATTCTTTCCACATGATGGAGTTTTTAAGGTAATTTAAAATTTTCTTTTCTTCTCAGCGCTGTCTTCTTGAACCAAGTAAAATTATATCAAAACATGGATGAATGACTAAGTTGATTAGTACCATATGATTTTACTTTTTTATTTTGATGGCCCGTGCGTGTCTACTCATGTATAAAACAGCTTTAAAATGTCTGCTGTCGCATTTAAAGCTCGCTGATGTTATCAAGATGTTCAGCCATTTGAAGATTTTGAGGAAAAAGAGATGGCGCAAAACTTGTACACAAACCACTGTCCTTTGTTAATACCACCCTCCAGGTTTGCAGTTGCATTGAAATAATAACAATATTTGAAGTTTTTTTTTGCTTTTTTCTGGGGAGAGAAGCATCTTGTACAAACAATAGAAGTGTGACATTATTGCTTTCCGAGCAGGTAGATATGGATTGTGCAATAAAATCTCTCCCCCATCCTTACACCACATTTTACAGGGGAAAATAACATGTTTGAGGCAGCAGCAATACAGGTTGAGTAAAATCATTGGCATTCTATAAATAGATCTCTCTGCCCTCCCCTCTTCCTTTCTGTCTCTCCGTGTTTTTCTAGGTCTTGCCGTTTCTCTCCAGTATTACTCCCTTTGTATGCTCCTCGCCAGTCACATGTTATAAGGACACATCTAGTGACATGTGTGCATCAGACGCCGTCACTCATGTGTTTTGACTCTTAAGCTCTTTGGCCGGATGCTCTGATCCCAACGAGAGGGTGGCAACCCGGCAGGCCCGGGTGCTTCTGACTGGCTGCCTGGGGTTGTTATGTCATTTCATTGTACCTCTCCACCATCGAGAATGACATGCAGTGATGGGGTGTTGCGGGTTGGGGTCAAGGCTATAAAAACCCAACCAAGTGTAAAACTAGCACTGGTTGTGCACGATGTGAAAACCATCTTGTATGAGTAATGTCACAAAATCACCCTACAGCTCCACCAGCACTGCGTGTTAAACACAATGGGAGGAGCCAGCCGAGGAATGTAATAAGAGGGCACCGAGTACATCACTGTCACACTGTTAATTTATTTCTGACAGACAAGGCTTTATTTCACCTTATAAACACTGACACTTGAAAAGCAGAGCATTTCTGAAGTCTCTGCCTTACAAATAACCTCTCTAAATAATTAACAGGCTCATCTGCCACTCAATCAGTGCGCATCTGAAGCTTTTTGGAGATGAAACAATTCTTTCTCAAATCCTTTCAAAGGGGGAGACTTTAAAGAATGGAACATACACCTCCCACTCTCACATCGGGTATAAATAATATCTGTATATCTGTTGTTGTTTCGTTTCCGCCATGACTGACAAACTGGTCAGAGTTGAAAAGGTTCTCAAGCATCAGATAATCCGGCTGTTTTTTTTTCTCCATAAAGCCTTTAAACAAGATACTGGTACATGCCCTTTAGCTTCTTGTTCTATACACTGAATTTACAAAGATTAAAGCCATAACTCCCTTGTTACATTTACAAAAAGGTGAGGTTTTTATTCAAATAAAAAATGAATAAATAGGGACTTGCACTGTGTCTTTACAGGACAGAGTGATTAAACTGTAAAAATGTAATTCTAAAATTTATCTTTTAAATTCACAGACCATCACTGTGGATATTTTTCAATTCATGTATATAAAAATGTCTGAGTCATTTACTTCTATTCACTTCCAAACAGTATTGAAAACGGTGAATAAAATGAACTTCATTTTGAAAGAAGTTCCACACAGCGTAACCTGATGCAGCAGCTTTTACATTCAGCAACAACATTGGAAGAAGAGGAGAACGACGAGAAAGACAAGAAAAAGAGTGTCGTACTTCCATTATGTGCTTCTGCTGGAAATAGTAAGAAAACCTTCAAAATGCTAATAAATTTTAGGTTAAATTGAAAGAAGCTACAAAGATGAGAGGAAACTAGAGGAAATTATTTAACATAACATAAAACTGTCTACACTGCGGAAAAATAGTTAGAGACTGCACTTAATATGTAAAATTTTCATTAGCGTTAAGAGTTGTCCTATAAAATCTAACACTAAACTGGCAGGACCTATTAAGGAAATCTTATTAGCAACATTTAGGAAATGATGACAATATCAAAACAACATTAAAAGAGTACTTTAAATGTAGAATCACAACAATGTTTGATTATCGAAAATGTCGGTGTATGCCTCTCATTTCTCCTTCTCTGAGATCTCTGAGTCGGTCATAATGATGTAAATGATAATGTCACAGCCCATATTTCAAATAAATGTGACATTCCGTAAGAAATATTGTGTGTGCGTGTGTATTCATGAGTACGTGTGTGGGGGGAGATTGGCAGTTTCAACAGATGTGTAGTATGCGCTGACAGCATGACATCTACTTTGCATGCTCAATATGACACGTTTGAATGCTCCCATGCATATTGTCCTGATGTGAAGTGATAGTGAGGGATGCGCAGCCTCGCTGGAACCACTCCCCGTTGTCTCTCCTACATCAATATCAAAACGTCTTCCTTACTAACAGGGAAAAACAGCACGACTGGTGCACTGAGATACCTTGTCAGTTGTTACTTTTCAATTTTCATTCTCTTATTTAGGCTCTTTTGATTGACTGGGAGGACTGAACAAACAAACGCAAATGCACATCCGCTTCTCTCTCGTCAGCACCTGAACCTGACACTGCGGCATACACTACAGTACAGTTTCACTCAGACTTTTGTAGCTACAGTGCCTTTAAAGAAACGGTGAGGATCTGGAGGATGATCACATCGATTATCAATTAACTTAACTCGCGAAGCGTATTTTTCCACAGAACATTTTACACCATGTAGTGAAAAGTCCAATCCCCTCCCACCCTTTTTTTATAATTCATTTATCACCTTTTTTAATTCATTTATCAGCTGTTAAACAGAAAATCTGCAATCTCTCACAGTACCCGAATAAGCCTAATCAATAAAGTAAGATAACTTATTTTCCTGCTATGCTCATTATCTGGAATCACAGGTGTGAGAAGCCTTAGTACACATTACAAATTCAAAAACACATTCTAGCCAAAGGCCATTCCTTTACTGTATAATTGTCTCCCCCACCAAGTGATTCACTATAATTAAGCCATGGAAGACAGCTCTATTCTCCTGTGAGCGTTCATATTAGTGCTACCAAAGGCAGGTCTAACAAACATCTCACAGCTGATGCTTTTCAAAACAATGGACAGCGATGTTCAGGGGGGTATATACCAGCACACATTCTCACAAGGGAGAATACAATATACACAATGCAATTGCAGGTACGAGGCCTTTGGGGAGACCTGTCACTGTTATCTTGGCCAAGTCTGCTGTGTGTTTGTGTGCGTACGAATGTGTGTGTGTGTGTGTGTGGGTGTGTGTGCCAGCGCGCTTTGTCTGAAGCAGGAAAAGCTCGACTCCAGCTGCTCTGACACAAGCAGGATGCTCGCTGCCCCACATAAACTAACAATGGAGCAGAACTTTGCATCGATCAAAAACGGCGCTTACAAATAGACGCGGGCCCATATCCTCTTTACCTCCATTAGCAAACCTAATCTAACCTCGTATCCACATTCTGATGGCTACAATCGTTTTAATCTACATGTTTGGGAAATAAACAAACACAGAGACATCACTGCGCCCTGGTGTAAAAACAAAAAGCTCTTCCGCCAAGGATAAATGAATCATGGATAATTATGAGGTTGCCCTCAGGATGAAAACAATTTTTTGGGACAAAGCAGCCTTAGTAATCACAACAGTGCAGCCACTCGTGTGTCCCAGCCAGTCAATAGGATATGGGTTGAGGACTTGTGGAGTCAAGTGGTTTCAAGCCCAAGCCTGCTCATTGTAACAAAGCAATTATCAGTCATTTCACTGCTGTTTGTTTGTGCTATAAATGGCATTGTAATTATACTGAAAACATTTTTTATTTAAGAGCAACATTGGTACATACTGTCGAGCTTCTGTCTCTTGCAAATGTCACAATAGGGAGGAGGAAAAACAATGACAACTGTTGTTGCGCTGGGCTTACTCTGTCGGAGGGGTGAGGCCTGCTCGCGCTACCGCTACCTCTCGCTTACTTTCTCACACACACACACACACACACACACACACACACATATTCTCTCTTCTCAGTCCAGGGAAAATATGCAAAGGCCGGGTCAAAGAGATGTT